>WAAF01002583.1:591425-609151 GCA_013400475.1 Tricholaema leucomelas
ATCACTCTCTCTGGCAAGAACTTCTTCCTAACATCCAGCCTATACCTCCCCTGGCACAACTTGAGACTGTGTCCCTTTGTTCTGTTGCTGGTTGCTTGGGAGAAGAGACCAACTCCCACCTAGCTACAACCTCCTTTCAGGTAGTTGTGGACAGCAATGAGGTCTGCCCTGAGCCTCCTCTTCTGCAGGCTGCACACCCCCAGCTCCCTCAGCCTCTCCTCACAGGGCTGTGCTCCAGCCCCCTCACCAGCTTCGTGGCCCTTCTCTGGACACATTCCAGTATCTCAACATGTCTCTTGAAGAGCCCAGAACTGGACACAGTACTCAAAGGTGTGGCCTGACCAGCGTTGAGTACAGGAGCAGAATAACCTCCCTTGCCCTACTGGCCACACTGTTCCTGATACAGGCCAGGATGCCATTGGCTCTCTTGGCCACCTGGGCACACTGATGGCTCACGTTCAGCTACTATCTACCAGTACCTCCAGGTCCCTTTCTGCCTGGCTGCTCTCCAGCCACTCTGTCACCTCTGTGATGACATTGAGGGGCTGGAGCAGATCCAGAGAAGGGCAACACAGCTGAGGAAGGGTCTGGTGAACAGGGCTGGGGAGGAGCAGCTGAGGGAGCTGGGGGTGTGCAGCCTGGAGAAGAGGAGGCTGAGGGCCGTGGCTCAGCACCAGCCTGGGCAGAGTTAGGGAATGGGTGGCCTGGATGAGCTGAAAGAGCTTTGCCAGCCAAAACCATTCTGTGGTTCTGTCAGGCCGGGACCTCCCGGCACAGCTGTGTGGCAGCCGAGACCTCTTGGAGCTTGCTGAGCCTCTGGCAGGCCCTTAGCGAGCTCTGCTCTGCCCCGCAGCACAGCGACTCGGACTCGGAGGCGGAGCTGTCCTCGCTGTCGCCCTCCATCCCCAGCGCCATCCCTGTCACCGGCGAGTCTTACTGCAACTGCGAGAGCCAGAGCCAGGCGCCCTACTGCGCCAGCCTGCACGCCCTGCACCGCCTCAAGGACTGCCGCTGCGGCGAGGAGGACGAGGGTAAGGCCACAGGGGCCCCCGGGAGGCAGTCGCACAATGGTCTGGCCTGGAAAGAAGATCTCTGAGATCATCCAGTGCAGTCCTCAACCCAGCACTGCCATGGCCACAGGTTTCCTGAACACCTCCACGAATGGGGACTCCACCACCTCCCTGGGCAGCCTCTGTCAGTTCCTGACCACTCTGGCAGCAAAGAAATTTTTCCTCCTCTCCAACCTAACCCTCCCCTGGCACACTTTCAGGCCAGTTCCTCTCCTCCTATCACCTGAGACTAGAGGGCAGAGCCCAACTCCCACCTGGCTGCAACCTCCTCTCAGGGAGCTGTAGAGAGCAATGAGCTCTGCCCTCAGCCTCCTCTTCTCCAGGCTGCACACCCCCAGCTCCCTCAGCTGCTCCTCCCCAGCCCTGTTCTCCAGACCCTTTCCCAGCTTTGCTGCCCTACTCTGGCCCTGCTCCAGCCTCTCAGTGTCCTTCTGAGAGTGAGGATCCCAAAGCTGACCCCAGGATTTGAGCTATGGCCTCCCCAGTGCTGAGCACAGGGGCACTGCTGCCCACACCATTACTGCTCCAGGCCAGGCTGCTGGTGGCTGCCTTAGCTATGTGAGCATGCTGCTGGCTCACATTCAGGCTGCCAGCCTGGCCTGCACCCCTGTACAGACCCTTTCCTTGTTTCCCAGCCAGCCTGTGGTGCCCTTTGCTCACAGCTGAAGGCCAGGAGGCTGTAGGAGGATTCCAGGCACGTGCCTGCTGCACTGCTTCAGGGGCTAAGCTCTCAGCTTATTTAATGCATCTGGGGACCTGCTTTCAAATCCACCTTAAGCCACCAGTGAAACCAGCCCATGTGCTTACAGCCCTCTGGACATTGATCCCTAGGCTGCCTGCACGCAGGGCACAGGGTGGGCTGGGCTGTGGTGGAGCTACCACTACAAGAAGCCTAGGAAGAAAGGACCCTCCACCTGGGTCTGTGAAGCCTCATGTTGGCCAAAATAGGAACTGGGCAAAAGGCTGAGTGCAGGCCAGGGGAGCAAGAATCAGAGAATCACCTTTGGTTGCAAAAGACCTTCAGAATCATCAATTGCAACACTAACAAGTCCACCACTAAACCAGGGCCCTCAGCACCACATCTGTGCAGCTTTGACACCCCTCCAGGCACAGGGACTCCACCACTGCCCTGAGCAGCCTGGGCCAGGCCTAGACAACCCTCAAGGGGAAGAAATTGCTCCTCATGGCCAAAAATCACCTTGTCCTGAGGGGATTCTTTGTCTTAAAGGTACATGAAGTTGTCAGTCCTGCTCCTGCTCAAAGCGTGGCCAGCATCAAAGTTAGCTCAGAATGCTCAGGACCTTCTCCTGTGGGGTTCTGGAAGTGCCCAACGATGGAGATTTGATAGGACAGTAGGAATCAGCCTCAAGTTACCCCAGGGGAGGTTCAGGTTGGCCATGAGGAACAATTTCTGCCCCTTGAGTGTTGTCCAGGCCTGGCCCAGACTGCCCAGGGCAGTGGTGGAGTTCACGTACCTGGAGGGGGTTTCAGAGCTGTGGTGCCGAGGGGCATGGGTCAGTGGTGCCCTGGCATTGCTGGGACAAGGGTTGCACTGGATGAGCTTAAAGGCCTCTTCCAACCAAAATGGTTCCATGATCCTACCACAGCATCTTTGTGGTTCCTCTGAGCCAAGGTGGGCCCTGGGGAATGCTGACGGTGCTGAGAGCCCTGAACCAGCCCTGCTGGGCCACTGCAGCGCTGATGCTGTGTGCCCACACTGCAGTGCTGACACTGTGTGAGCAGAGCCTGGGCCACTGCAGTGCCAACACTGCATGCTCAGAGCCCTGCTGGGACACTGCAGTGCTGATATTGCATGCTCAGAGCCCTGCTGGAACACTGCAGTGCTGACAATGTGCCCACACTGCTGTGCCAACACTGCATGCCCAGAGGCCTGCTGGCACGCTGCAGGCTAGTTCAGGTCTCAGCTCAGCGCTGTGAAGTCCTTGGCATTCACCCTCCTGACTGGTAAACCCAAATGGACAAAGCCCTTTGGCAGGAGAAACATCTGCCTGGAGAGGGAAGGCTCCCTGTGGCCCTTTGCCCACCTTTGTGCCCTCTGTGCCTCCTGAGCAGATTTTGACTGGGTGTGGGACGACCTGAACAAGTCCACGGCCACGCAGCTGAGCTGTGACAATCGCAAGGTGAACTTCCACATGGAGTACAGCTGCGGCACCGCTGCCATTCGTGGCACCAAGGAGCTGGCCGAGGGGCAGCACTTCTGGGAGATCAAGATGACCTCTCCAGTCTATGGCACAGACATGGTAGGTGGGCCAGAGGTGCTTGTGGGCACACAGAAATCCTGCAATGGCTCTGGCTGGGAGGCACCTCAGAACTGACCTACTCCAGACTCCCCCTGCCATAGGCAGGGAAGTCTCAGTTAGATTTGGTTGCTCTCAAGGATTCACCCAAGCTGGCTTTGAACACCTCCAGGAAGGGGGCACCCAGAGCCTCTCTGGGCAGCCTGTTCCAGTGGCTCCCCACCCTTGTACTGAAGAACTTCTTTTGTTCCTAACATCTGAGGGGTGCAGCAGCTCTGCTGTGAGGACAGGCTGGGAGAGTTGGGACGCTGCAGCGTGGAGAAGAAGTTGCGAGGAGACCTTGGAGTGGCCTTCCAGTATCTGAAGGGGGCTACAGGAGGGCTGGGGAGGGACTATTGACAAGGTCTTGTAATGACAGGATGAAGAGTAATGGGTTGAAACTGGCAGAGGGGAGATTGAAACTAGATGTTAGGAAGAAGTTCTTTCTGATGAGAGTGGTGAGACACTGGCACAGTTAGCCCAGGGAGGTTGTGGATCACAGAATGTGATCTTTGAGGTGTTCAAGGACAGGTTGGATGAGGCTTTGAATGACCTGTTCTAGTGGGAGGTGTCCCTGCCTATGGCAAGGTCCTGTACCTGGGTTGGGGCACCCTCAGTACTGGGACAGACTGGGGCCAAAGGGCTGGAGAGCAGCCCTGAGGAGAAGGCCTTCAGAGTGCAAAGCTGGGAATGAGCTGGCACTGAGCGCTGCCAGCCCAGCCCCAGCCTGTCCTGGGCTTATCCCTGGCAGCAGGGGCAGGGAGGGGATTCTGCCCCTCCACTGTGCCTGCTGAGACCTCCCTCCCTGCAGTGCTGGGGCAGCTCTGGAGTGCTCAGCACAGCACAGGCAGGGACCTGCTGCAGCAGGGCCAGAGAAGGCCACAGCAGTTCTGGCAGGGTGGAAGCTTTCCTGTCAGGCCAGGCTGGGAGAGTTGGGGATGTTCAGCCTGAAGAGGAGGAGGCTGGAGGGAGACCTCCTGGTGGCCTTGCAGTGCTTCAAGGGTCCAGAAGAGATCTGAGGACAGAGTTTTGAGCAGGGCCTGTGGTGGCAGGCCAAGGGGGGGGTGGTTTGAACTGCAAGAGGGAGATTGAGAGTGGAGAGAAGGGAGAGAGGTTTGGCCCTGAGGATGGGGAGAGCCTGTCCCAGGCTGCCCAGAGAGGTGGGAGCTGCCCCACGGCTGGCACCACTGCAGGTCAGGTCTCATGGGGCTGTGAGCAGCCTGCTGTGGGTGGGGATGTCCCTGCTGAGTGCAGGGGGGTTGGACTGGATGAGTTTAAAAGATCCCCTCCAGCTAAAGCAGTCCCTGATTCCATGAAGGGGACAGCAACCTTGTCCAGAAGCTCAGCTGAGTCTTCTCACTTAGGAAAGGATATTGGAGCTTGGAGCCTTCAGCTCTGGCCTGAAACCTCTGATGTGGCTTCACCAAAACCTGTGGTTTGGTGAAACTGTGGCAGTTACGGGGCGGGAGGGGGAGAGCTGAAGGTGGAGTTGTTGGCTGTGTTTTGCTGCCTGTCAGGATGCTAAGCTCGTGTTCTTCTCCCTGGCCTCGCCCCCAGATGGTGGGAATTGGGACGTCGGATGTGAACCTGGACAAGTACCGGCACACTTTCTGCAGCCTGCTGGGCAAGGACGAGGACAGCTGGGGGCTGTCCTACACGGGTACCGAGGGCAGGGGCGCTGGAAGGGCAGCAGAGGGCACAGCTGTTGTCTTGAGAGGTTGAGGATCTGCACGGAGCTGAGGCTGAAAAGGCCACCAGATCCAAGTCCCTTCACAGAGTGGTTTGGATTGGAAAGGACCCCAAGCCATCTGCCATGAGCAGGGTCACCTCCCATTGGAGCAGGATGCTGAAGGCCTCATTCAGCCTGGCCTTCATTAAAGGGAGCAGGAGTGGCTGGCTGCAGCTCTGAGCCATTAGAGCATCCTGCCTTGCCCTCAGAACCTGTGTGTGAACATTCAGGGCACCAGGACTGTGCTTGGACATCACCTATGGGGGTTCCAGGGCTGCTGGCCATGCAGTGTAGAACCTAAATGTTCTCCTTTCCATTGCCTTCTCTGGGATGGGATTGAGCATGGAGTGAGGCTGTACAGGTGGGGATTTGCCACGTGGGAGCTGGGATGGGATTTGTGGAGCCTTGGGGTGGGGTTTGTGGAGCCTGGGATGGGATTTGTGGAGCTGTGGGGTGGATTTTGGGGTACTGGTTTTCTAGCACCTGCTGGGTGTTGTTTTCAGGCCTGCTGCATCACAAGGGAGACAAAACGAACTTCTCCTCACGCTTCGGGCAGGGCTCCATCATCGGGGTGCACCTGGACACGTGGCACGGGACCCTCACCTTCTTCAAGAACCGCAAGTGCATCGGTACGGGGCAGGGCCTGCGGGAGGGCAGTGGCGAGGGGGAGCAGTGCAGATCTGGCCAAGCTCAGGGTCTGACTGGAGGAGAAGACCCTGGCAAAGGGTCAGCAAGGCGTGAGCCGCAGAGGCACTCTGGCTGGCAAAGCCCTTCAAGCTCATCCAGTCCAACCATTCTCTTAAGTCTAGCAAGGCTGATGCTGGACCATGGCCCTCAGCACCATAGCTCTGCCTCTTGGAAACACCTCCAGGGACTGGGGATTCAACCACCTCCCTGGGCAGCCTGGGCCAGTGGTTAACCCTTTCAGCAAAGAATTTTCTTCTAATGACCAACCTAAACCTCCTCTGGTGCAGCTTGAGGCCATTTCCTCTTGTCCTGAAGGACAGTGGAGGCAGTGGGGGGAAGGTTCCTTTGGCTGTTTATTCTGTTGGGATTCCCAAGAGCTGCTTCCTGACAGCCCTGCAGTTAGCAAGTGCCAGGTGGCTGGGAGGAGCGAGGTCACCTCATGCTGTGAACCCCACCCTGCTGATCTTCCCCCATCAGGAGTTGCAGCCACGAAGCTGCAGAACAAGAAGTTCTACCCCATGGTGTGCTCCACAGCGGCCAAGAGCAGCATGAAGGTCATTCGCTCCTGCGCCAGCTGCACCTCCCTCCAGTACCTCTGCTGCTTCCGCCTGCGCCAGCTGCTGCCCAACTACGTGGACACGCTGGAGGTGCTGCCCCTGCCACCAGGACTCAAGCAGGTGCTCCATAACAAACTGGGGTGGGTCTTGAGCATGAACTATAGCACCTCGAAGCCTTCCTCCTCCTCCTCCTCGTCCTCATCAGGAAGCGACTCGGATAGCTCGGATGCAGAGGCCTGCCAAAGGAAGAGGTGCAGGAGGATATAGTGTCTGTGGACAGACTGCTGTGAGGGGGTTGGGCAGGGGGGCATTGTGCCCCTTGCCACCTGCGAGGGCTAGCCAGACTTGGAACACCTCTTTCCTTCATGGAGACTTCCATTTCTGCTCATTGGCAAAGATTTCTCTTAAGCTCTTAGAAATCTTTTATCCTCCATCCATCACATGCATTGATCAGAGACCTGTTGAGTCCAAGAGGTCCCAGCTCTGTGAAGCAGCCAAAATACCTGAGCCTCAACTCCCCCTGCCTTGCCATGGCCTCTTCCTGAAGGATCTCTCTTCTTTCTGTCAGCACAGACAAGATGTAAGGTGGCCTTCTGGTCTCAAGGTGTGCTAGGCTCCAGTCAGGTAACTGACTTGACTCATCAAGAGACAAAATCCAAGAACAGTTCTCTCCTGCTCACTGTTTTGTGTTGGTTTGGTGTCTGCTGTGGACTCCTCACACTGTGGGGCATGACTGAGGAGCAGGACGTAGGGAAAGGGGCTCCAGAGATGTGTCTGTAGAGCAGCTCCTGAGGTGGGTTGAGCTGTTGGTGATCTTCCTCCAGTCCCTGATGACTTCAGTTGCTTTGCATGTTGGCTCCTGCTGCTTCTGCTGTATCATAAAGACTGTAACCAACTGTAATAATAAAAGTAGAAAGTGGCTTTGGTTCCTCTTCTGGCCCTTGAAGTTGGCTAAGAAGGGCAGCACAACAATGGTGTGGCCAGCAGGACTAGGGCAGGGTTGACAGCAGAACACTGAACCTCCCTGGTGTGCTGGGCCCTGCTTTCCTGCACCCAGCATTGCTGATGGGAATTAAGCACCTCTTGGTACTCCAGAACATCTCTGCTGGGTGGTGGCCAACAGAAGGCCATGCCAAACTTCAAAAGGCAGTGAGTTGACTGTGAGCCAGCAGTGCTCTTCTGGCCAGGAGGGCCAATGCCATTCTGGGGTGGATTAGAAGGGCTGTGAGTAGTAGGTCAGAGAGGTTCTCCTTCCCTTCTGCTCTCCCCTTGCTGAGGCCACATCTGGATTACTGTGTCCAGTTCTGGGCCCCACAGTTCAAGAAGGACATAGAACTGCTTGAGAGAGTCATAAAGATGGTTAAGGGAATGGAAGATCTCTCTCACGAGGAGAGCTGGAGGGAGCTGGGGCTCGGAGAGGAGCCCGAGAGGTGACCTCATTCACGTTGATAGAGATGTAAAGGTGAGTGCCAAGAGCACAGAGCTCTGCCCAGTGATGCCCAGTGCCAGGACAAGGGGCAATGGTGGAAACTGAGGCATAGCAAGTTCCATGGAAACCTGAGGAGGGTTTTTTTCACAGTAAAAGTGACAACCCTGGAGCAGGCTGCCCAGGGGTGTTGTGGAGTCTCCCTCTCTGCAGATATTCGAGACCTGCCTGGATGTGTTCCTGTGTGATCTGCTCTGTGTGATCCTGCTCTGGCAGAGGGGGTTGGACTGGATGAGCTTTGGAGGTCCCTTCCAGCCCCTGCCAGATTGGCAGTTGCGCAGATGCAGAATCACAAAAAAAGCCAGAAGATTTTGACATCCAAGGTGGGCCAGAGAGGAGAAATACCTGCTGGGCTGCTACTGCCACCTGGCTAGGAACAGCACTTTGATGTCAGCCAGCTGCTGCAGCAGCCCCTGGAGGAAAAGTGACAAATGCCCAGCACGCTGACTGATGGCACAAAGATGGGCTTGGCTGGGCCAGCGCCAGCCAGGCCAACCTGAGGCCCTCACACTTGTTCCCTTTCAACCAGGAGTACTGGTGCCACCTCTAGCCACCCAAGTCACCCAGTGAGAGCAGGAAAGAAACCCAGAGGGGCAGGACACATCCTTGGGCAGCATGAAGCTGGGATGGGAGGGGAGCCAGGCTGGGCTGCTGGCGTTGGCTCTGTTTACACAGCACCACAGCAAAGCTCATCCCTCTTAGCTCCTGGTAAGCCAGTGAGTCACAGCCCCCCTCAGGCAGGGCAGGGATTCAGTTCAAGGGATATCAAGCAAGGGTTTAGATGGTATTTAACCTAGTTTATGGCTGCTGTGGCATCTCAAGGAGCATTGCTGCTCTGCGAGGCAGAGACCCGAGCGATCTGAGCTGAATGGGCAGACCTCAGCGACCTGAGCCGACTGGGCAGGTCTTGGTGGGCATGGATCACCTCTGAACCAGGGTCTCAAAACTCAGAATGGTTTAGGTTAGAAGGGACTTTAAAAAGATCATAAAGCTTCCCTGCCCCGTCACAGGCAGGGATGTCTCTTACTAGCCCAGCTTGCTCAAGGTCCCATCCAACCTGGCTTTGAGCATTTCTAGGACTGGCACCTCCACAACTTCCCTGGGCAACCTGTTCCAGTGCCTCATCACCCTCGTGGTAAAGAACAGGAGGCTCCAAACTCTGCCTTGAAGCCTGTAGCCCCTTTGCATTGCTAGCCAGGGTGAAGGAGGATGTTTGGAGATGCCACCTGACCCAAGCCTGCCACCACCTGCCCTGGCAAAGTGCTCCATGCACACAAGAGCTCACCAGCAGCTCACATGGCACAACCCCAAGCAACATAAAATTTCAAGGACTGTGAGAAGTTTTCCCTCCTTTGTCTCCTCCTGAGTCACAGCCAGCTCTGGGCCAGGCTGGGAGCTGGGACTCCGCTTCCCGGCCTGCTCCTGCTTGCACCTACAACCAAGATACACCACTCGCGCTCAGCCTCTACACAGTCGCACCTCAGGGCTGCTTTCTGGTAAAGAGGACAGAGTTAACTCACCCATGCCTGGGACCTGGGCAAGCTTGGGGAAGTGGGCAGCTTGTGATCCTCCTGAGGTTCAGCAAGGCCAAGTGCAAGGTCCTGCACCCGCGTCAGGGCAATACCCAGCGCAAATCCAGGCTGCGGGTGAAGGGCTGGAGAGCAGCAGAAGGACTTGGGGTGGCCACAGGACCAGGACAGGGATTCTGCCCCTGTATTCAGCACTGATGAGGCCACAGCTCAAATATTTGGGTCAGTTTTGGACCCTTCACCCCCAGAAGGACACTGAGGGGTTGGAGCAGGGCCAGAGAAGGGCAATAGAGCTGGGGAAGGGTCTAGAGAAGAGGTCTGGGGAGGAGCAGCGGAGAGACCTGGAAGCGTTGAGCCTGGAGAAGAGGAGGCTGAGGGCAGAGCTCATTGCTCTCTACAGCTCCCTGAGAGGAGGCTGCTGCCAGGTCGGGTCTGGGCTCTGCTCCCAAGGGACAGGTGACAGGAGGGATAACCTCCTCGAGTCGCCCCGGGGGATGCTTAGGTTGGACACGGGGGAAAACTGGGACAAAAGCGTTCTGGCCCAGGCTGCCCAAGGAGACGGCTGAACGCCCTTCCCCGGAGGTGCTTCCAAGAGGCAGAGATGTGGTTCTGAGGGCCTCGGTAGAGCTCCAGAACACTTGGGCTGGATGACCTCGAAGACCTTTTCCAACTCCAGCGGCTGTGTGACTCGGTGACAGAAGCCAGCGGCGGGGAAGCGCCAGCCCCCACCCACTGCCATGGGCCCGCCGCCGGCAGTGCTCCCCGCATAGGTCCCGCCGCTCCCCGGGGCCCTGCGCCGTGGTTCCGCCGCGGGCGGCTGCGGGGACGGCGTATGGAGCTAGGCCCCTTTAAGAACGGCGCCGCCATGATCTGCCTGGTGCTGGGACTCTTCGCCGGCCTCTTCCAGAGCGGTACGGGAACCCCCTGCACGCCGGCGCCGGGACCCTGTCCCCTCCGCACCCCCGCGGCCGAGGAGCCGGTGCCGGGCCCCTGCCCCTTCGCGTCCCCAAGGACCGAGCCTCCCTTTCCCCGCGTCCCCGTCGCTGAAGGGTCAGGACCGAGCCCCGCACCACCCCATACCCCTGGAGTCAGGTTCCCCCATGTCCCCTCAGCTACGGGCCCGGGACTCCGCTCCCACCGGACCCCTGCGGCTGAGGGCCCGCCCTGCCCCGTACCCCGCGGCTAGCGGCGCGACGCCGGGCCCCCACCGCCCGTGCGACCCCGTGGCCAGGACCCTGCGTCCCTGTGCTCCCCCCGCGGCTCCGGGACGGGCCCCGCTCCCCTGTGCCCCCTGCAGCTGAGGGGCTCCGGTCTGTGTCCTTTCCTGCATCCTCAGCTCACTCCTTTGTCCTCTCCTGTCAGCCTACAGCGGGGTCACCGAACGCACCTTCGTGGCCATCAAACCCGATGGGGTCCAGCGGCACCTGGTCGGGGAGATCATCCGTCGGTTCGAGAGGAAGGGCCTGCAGCTGGTGGGGCTGAAGCTCCTGCAGGTGAACCAGGGTGCGGGGGAGTCCCTTGGGGCTGAGGAGTCCAGGCTGAAGTGAACCTGTGTGGTCCTGCAGACCTTCTCTCTGCCGGTGAATGCCAGGGAGGGGGTTTCTGCCTGCCTTGCAGCATCTACAGCCTGCTGTTGTCATTTGGGCACCAAGTCCTCGCAGGTCTGAGGGGAGTGTTGGCAGCCAGATGCCTAAACTGCTTCTGGAGAGGTGGCTGTGTTGCGGGGAGCATGGTGGCGGCCCTTTGCTGTACCTTGCATGGGGCTGTTGAAAGCTGGCAGGTCTTGCTCCTCTCACCTAGAAACTTCTCCCCTCCCTGTGTGAGAATCCAGCAGAGGAAAGCCCTTTTCACTGCTCTGTGCAGGAGCTCCTTTGCACCCTCCAGTACCTCCTCCATCTCTTGGGTGCCCAGATCCGCTCAGAGCAGTCTCCGTGTGGCAGTTTGGGAGTTTCCTGCCCACCCCCTGAACACAGCAGACTAACTCAGCTGGGTGGAAGTTAAGGAATGGAGCAACATTTATAGCATGGCACAATTTGCAAGCATAAATATGCAATATCTATATATATTTACAGCTATGTAGGATCATAAGATGTTAGGAGTTGGAAGGGACCCAAAGAGATCATCGAGTCCAAACCCCTTCTGGAGCAGGACAATACTATCTAACACAGATCACACAGAAACACATCCAGACAGGCCTTGAAAGTCTCCAGAGAAGGAGACTCNATGTCCAGCAGATACTTGTCCCTCTTCGACTGGGGAGCCCAATACAGTATTCAAGATGAGGTCTCACCAGGGCAGAGTAGAGGGGGAGCAGAACCTCCCTTAATCTGCTGGACACACTCCTCCTATCACACCCCAGGACCCCATTGGCCTTCTTGGCCACAAGGGCACATTGCTGTGCCATGGTTAACTTGTTATCCACCAGGACCCCCAGGTCCCTCTCTACAGGACTGCTTTCCAGCAGATCACCTCCCAGCCTGTACTGTTGGAGTTTGTTATTCCTCCCCAGATGCAGGACTCTGCATTTGTCCTATATACAATTATATACAAGTTAAAAGAAATACAGAAATACGAAACCTCTCCTGAACAGCAGAATCACCCAGGAGGGCTCCTGACCAGCTTCCCACCTTCTTTCCACCCCTTCTCTTATCTCAGAATCCCGTTTATGTGCAGGGTGAGATGTGAAAGGTCAGCAAGAGGTTAGAAGGGAAAAGATGAGCTGTGGTTGCACAGATCCAGGCAGAGGAGTTAATGCAGCTGCAGACAGAGGTGCACTGACACCCTTTTGCTTAGATTTCTTGGGTTTATGTCCCTCAGCAGAGCCAGTGGGGAATGTAGACCTCGCTGCTATTTCCTTTTTACAGCCAATGATCTAATTTCTCTCATTAAAATATTCCAGTTAGCCTCAAACCAGCACACTCAGCTTTCTGCTCTTTGTGCCCAGGCCTCAGAGGAGCTGCTGAAGGAACACTACATCGCCCTGCGGGACAGGCCCTTCTACAGCCGCCTGGTCAAGTACATGAGCTCAGGGCCTGTGGTGGCCATGGTGAGTGCCACCCATCTTCTCCAGAGCCCACGGGATGGAAAGTGAAGTGCAGCGTCCAGGCAGCGTGCTCTGGAGGCATTCACATCCCACTTGGCTGTGTTTCTGGGTGATTTACTTTGGGTGAGCCTGTGTGAGCAGAGGGGGTTGGACCTAGGTGATCTTCAGAGGTCTCTTCCAGCACCTGTCAGGCTGTGACTCTGTGGCACTGGCTTGTATGAAGGAGGTGAGGTGGCCTCTCTTTGCAGAGGACCTCCTGAGGCTGTGCTGAACTGCAGGGATGTTTTCTGTGGTAAATCAAATCTGCTTACAGTTTTGGTTGTTTCCAGCTTCAACTTCTGAAGTCCTGTGAGGACAGGCTACAAGAGTTGGGGCTCTTCAGCCTGGAGAAGTGAAGGCTTCAAGGAGACTCTGTAGTGGCCTTCCAATATCTGGAGGGGGCTACAGGAGGGCTGGGGAGGGACTATTGACAAGGTCTTGTGATGACAGGATAAAGAGTAATGGGTTTAGACTGGCAGAGGGGAGATTCCAACTGGATGTTAGGAAGAAGCTCTTTCTGATGAGGGTGGTGGGACACTGGCAGAGGTTGCCCAGGGAGGCTGTGGCTGCTCCCTCCCTAGAGGTGTTCAAGGCCAGGCTGGATGAGGCCTTGAGCGACCTGTTCTAGTGGGAGATGTCCCTGCCTATGGCGAGGGGTTGGAACTGGATGAGCTTTGAGGTCCCTTCCAACCTAAACCGTTCTGTGGTTTTATTTAAAGAGGGACCCTTCTTGTCTCTCTACCCAGGGGGATCAGACAGGGAATGGAGAGAGCTGAAGATGATCTGCTGGAAATGTGGTGGAAGCTGATCTTTGTTTTGCTGTCCTGTAGGTCTGGCAGGGCCTGGATGTGGTCAAGACAGTTCGCATGATGATTGGGGAGACCAACCCAGCTGAATCCAGGCCTGGCACCATCCGAGGAGACTTCTGTGTGGAAGTTAGCAAGTGAGAGCTTTGACTTTTCATTCCCATGGTTGTCCAGGGATGCCTCTGCAAGGCCTGCCTGAGCCACACAAGTCTGCATCTGCAGAGCAGAGCTGTCCCTCTGACAGCTTGCAGAGTAGCCCTGGCAGGATGAGCTTCCCTCTGTCCCCCGGGGTTGATTTTGCCAGGAGGAGGAACCTGGGTTTGACTTCCTTGCTTCCTAAGGCTTTCTCTTGAAAGCAGGTTGGGTTTGCTTGTCCTTGTCTGTGAGGAACCAAGACTGGCAGGTGGTGAAGGGGGAGGAATTAGCCCTCTCAGTGCTTTCCTGGAGAAGCAGTGCTTTCCTGGTGGAGTAGAGCTCCTCTAGCTCCATTGTGCAGCTAAGTCTGTGATCAAGACCAAGTGGAAGCGCTGCATGTGCTGGGGCTCTTCACTGTTGAAGAAGCTGACCTTGGGTGGCTGTTGTTCTGGCTGAACCCTTCCTGTTCTGTGGTGTCTGATGCCAAACCTGCTCCACTAGACCTCCTTTGGCAGAAGAAAATGGGGGAATCTGGAAGCAAAACTCAAATTCCTGACGTGAACCCAAACCAAATCACAGATCCATAGCCACTTGCAGCTCCTTCTCTAGCAAAACAGTTCCTCACAGGGGGAAGGAGTGGAACTGGCATCTCCTGAGCTTTGCTCAGGGCAGCCAGGAGCAGCCTTTGATCTGGACGGTGGAGGGTTCTGTGATGGGAAAGAGCATGATAGGATGTGGCTGGTTGCAGGTTCAGAGAAGAGCAGCAGAGCTGATGAAGGGTCTGAAGAACAGGGCTGGGGAGGAGCAGCTGAGGAGTCTTTGTGTAGTCTGGAGAAAAGGAGGTTGAGGGGAGACCTAGCTCACTTCAGCTCCTGGAGGTTGGAGTCAGGTGGGGGTTGGTCTCTTGTCCTATCACTTCTTCCTTGGTAAAAGAGGAAATGGCTTCAAGTTGCACCAGGGGAGGCTAAGGTTGGAACAGTTTCTCCCCTGAGAGGGTTCCCAAGGCCTATGCCAGGGCAGAGGTGGAGTCCCCATCCCTGGAGGGGTTTCAAAGCTGTGTAGATATGGTACTGAAGGACATGGTTCAGTGGTACCCTGGCACTGCTGTGTTAATCATAGAATGAATCATGGAATGGGTTGGGTTGGAAGGAACCTCCAAGATCATCCCGTGCCAACCCTCTGCCATGGGCAGGAACACCTCCCACCAGCCCAGGGTGCTCAGGCCTCATCCTGCCTGGCCTTGAACACCTCCAGGGAGGTTGTGGGTCACAGAATCACAGAATGTGAGGCTTCTCTAAGGTCTCCCTGGAGCCTTCTCCAGGCTGAACTGCCCCAACTCTCCCAGCCTGTGCCCAAAGGGCAGGTTCTCCTGCCCTCTGACCATCTCTGTGGGCCTCCTCTGGATGTGTTCAGATTGGCCTCGAAGTTCTCTCAAGTGTTTTCCAACCCAAACGACACAGTTTGTAACTACATTGGCTGAAGTGACTTGTCCAAGCTGCAGCTTCCCTCCACCACCTTTCTTTGCTCGCTGCCAGCTGATCCTTTTCTCCTCTCCCACAGGAACGTCATCCACGGCAGCGACTCGGTGGAGAGTGCCCAGCAGGAGATCTCCCTCTGGTTCCACCCAGAGGAGCTAACTTGCTGGCAGGATACAGCTGAGCACTGGATCTACGCTTGAGGAGCAGCCTGGAGGAAGCTACTTTCCCACCTGGACACAGGGACTTTCCATCCATGCCATCCTGGCTGCTTGGGCTGGATCCTGCTGTGGTGGCAGCTGCTGGGGGGGTCCTCTTCTGCCTGTGGGAGCTGCTGTGTGTTGTAGCCCTGCAGCTCAGCTCCTCGAAATAGCAGCTGGTTCTCTGCTCTGCTCCTTGCTTTGTGTTGTTACTCTCTTTGCTACAGGGTAGCTCAGGGTGATTTATGGAAGAGAAATCTGGGCTCTGTGCCTCTTCTTGTGTCTGCCGAGCTCTTCCTGGGACATGAGAACTGCAGCTCCTCCCCGCTGGGAGAAGGACTTGGGAGTGCCAAAGTGCCCAGGAGCCAGCACTGGTTGCTGGGAGTCCAAAGCCAGCTGTGGGCTGGCTGCAGCCAGAGCAGGGAGAGCAGAAGCACAGGGAGGGGATCCTGCCTCTCTGCTCTGTTCAGACCTCACCTGCAGCAATGCCTCCAGCTGTGGAGCCCCCAGCACAAGAAGGACCTGGAGATGCTGGAGAGGGGCCAGAGGAGGCCAAGAGGATGATTAGAGGCTGGAGAACCTCTGGGGGAGTTGGGGCTGCTCATCCTGGAGAAGAGAAGGCCCCAGGCAGGCCTCAAAGCAGCCTTCCAGGGGCTGCAGGAGAGCTGGAGAGGGACTCTGGACAAGGACTGGGAGTGCCAGAACAAAGGACAATGGTTTTGAGCTGGGAGAGGGGAGACTGAGAGGGGAGATAAAGAAGAAATTGTTTGCAGTGGGGGTTGGGAGACACCAGGACAGGGTTGCCCAGGGATGCTGTTCCCTAGAGGTGTTCGAGATCAGTCTGGATGAGGCCTTGAGCACCCTGGGTTGGTGGGAGGTGTCCCTGCCTATGTCAGGGGGTTGTCACTGGATGATCTTGAAGGTCCTTTCCAACCCAACCCTTTCCATGATTCTATCTGATGGATAAAATCTTCTGTATCTAGAAGGTTCTTCACCAAAGACTTCTAAAGAAGTAGGCTGCTGTGGGACATGGGAAGAAGGTCCCCCTGGGGATAAGAGTTCCTCCTAAGATAAGGGCTAGCACTTTCCTTGCAGGAGCTGGAAGCAGATAGAAGCATTTTTGAGGCTGAGCAATTCTTTTGGCCAAAAATATCAGATAGAAGGTGAGCATTTGAGGCTATAACCTACAGGGAAGGGCTTAGCCCCAGATGTGTTTTTCCAAAACGTGAGGTTCCTGGGGATGGTCAGAATGGTGCAGAGTTCAGAGCTAGCACAAACAAACAAAACCCATCAACCAAACCAAAAAGCCCCACCAAAGTATTAGCTATGGTTGCAACCCAGGCAAATGCTGTGGCTAAGAAAAGTGTGGGCACCCAGACTGGTGTTCCTTGCAAATACATGGGTGTCCAGGCCCCTGGCTGCAGAGGTGCCAGAGCCTAGCAGTTGAAATGGAGGGTGGTGGAGATAAAACCTGTGGGAGGTGTGAGCAGGTGAGTGATCTGCTCGGTGTGATGGCTGGGCTAAAGGAGAGAGACCGAGGGCTACGTGGGATTGTGCAAGGGGAACAGACCGGTGGAGCCAGGCTGTACCATCCCTCGTGGCGCTGAACAAGGCCAAGTGTAAGGTCCTGCACCTGGGTGGGTGCAATCCCAAGCACAACTCCAGGCTGGGTGGGGAATGGCTGAGAGCAGCCCTGAGGAACAGGACCTGGGGGTCTGGGGTGATGAAAAGCTCAACAGGAGCCTGCAGTGTGAGTGCAGCCCAGACAGCAACTGTGTGCTGGGCTGCAGCAAGAGCAGTGTGGGCAGCAGGGCAAGGGAGGGGATTCTGCCCCTTTGCTCTGCTCTCCTCAGACCCCACCTGGAGTCCTGTGTGCAGCTCTGGAGCCCCCAGCACAAGCAGGACATGGAACTGTTGGAGCCAGTCCAGAGGAGGCCACCAAGATGCTCAGAGGGCTGCAGCAGCTCTGCTCTGAGGACAGGCTGAGAGTTGGGGCTCTGCAGCCTGGAGAAGAGAAGGCTTCAAGGAGACCTTGGAGTGACCTTCCAGTGTCTGAAGGGGGCTACAGAAGGACTGGGTAGGGCCTGTTGACAAGGTCTTGTGATAATAGGACAAGAGGGAATGGGATTGTGATAATAGGACAAGAGGGAATGGGCTTAAACCGTCAGAGGGGAGATGTAAACTGGCTGTTAGGAGGAAGTTCTTTCCAGTGAGGGTGGTGAGACACTGGCACAGGTTGCCAGGGAGGCTGTGGCTGCTCCCTCCCTGGAGGTGTTCAAGGCCAAGTTGGATGAGGTCTTGAGCGACCTGTTCTAGTGGGAGGTGTCCCTGCCTATGGCAGAGAGGTTGGAACTGGATGAGCTTTGAGTTAGAGCTGGGCACACTGCACTGTGCTGCTAAGAAGGGCACTGCCCAGGGCCTCTGCATGGCCACATTCAATCCTAAACACTGAGGTACAGCAAGGCCACAGGAGCCACCTGAAATGTACTGATGCATTTATTGCCCAGAGATGAACCAGGAGGGTAGAGCTGGAATGGGTACAAGGAAGAAACTCTTTGCAGTGAGGGTGAGGAGACACTGGCACAGGTTGCCCAGGGAGGCTGTGGATGCCCCCTGCATGGAGGTGTTGAAGGCCAGGTCGAATGAGTCCTTGAGCAAGCTGGGCTGGTGGGA
>WAAF01002584.1:0-51059 GCA_013400475.1 Tricholaema leucomelas
GAGGCAGACAATCTCTGACGTTGTCTCCTGGCTTCTTCTGGATGTTCTATTGTGTCCAGGACTTCTAAGCAGGACTTTCAGGTGTAGAGGCAGATGTTGTGCAGTCTCAGCACAATGTCACACTGACCACACAGGCCAATTGTGTGCAGGCATCCAGGGTCTGCTCCTGGTAATTCATGGCAGTGGAGTGTACTAGGCAAGCAATAAGGCAGGAGGCAATTGCATCAGGCAACAGCAGAGAACAGCAGTAAAAAAGCAGGAGAGCAAAGCAGGGAAGCAAAAGCATGGTTGTTTAGCTGTGTATCTCCTTTTATCAATGTGGGCTGAGATTAATTGCCCTTTGGACACAAGAATAGCCAATTGGGATGGCAGTTAGCCAAACCTTACCATATTAGGCAAAACCACAGGCTCCCTTTTCTCTAATTTGGGAAAAGCACAGGCCTTGCACAAGGCAAGCACAAGCTAAGTGTGTGTACCTTATACTACAGGACCCTGGGCAGGCCAGACTCAGTGGCTCCAGGTTCTTTTGTGTCCGTTTCCCGTGCTTGCCTCTCTGGCAGAAAAACATTCCTAGGCAAGGCAGGACATGTATAAGCCTATTTTGGGCATATCAGGCCTACCACAACAGGGCCTCAACCACATTGCTGGTCAACTTGTTCTAGTAACTCACCACTCTCATTGTGAAGAAATTCCTTCTTATGTCTAACCTAAATCAGCCCTGCTCCAGTTTAAAGCCATTGCCCTTTGGCATAGAATCATAGAATCAAGCAGGTTGGAAGAAATCTCCAAGATCATCCAGTCCAACCTGTCACCCAGCCCTGGCCAATCAGCTAGACTGTGGCACTAAGTGCCTCATCCAGTCTTTTTTTGAACACCTCCAGGGAGAGTGACTCCACCACCTCCCTGGGCAGCCCATTCCAATGGCAAATCACTCTTTCTGTGAAGAACTTCCTCCTAACATTCAGCCTAGACCTTTCCTGGCACAACTTGAGACCGCGTCCCCCTATTACTGCAAGTCCTTCTAAACAGTCCTTCCCCGGCCTTCAGGTAGTCTACAACTACCTAAAGGGACATTGTGGAGAGGCTGCTGCTAGTCTCTTCTCACAGGTAATTGGAGACAGAACAAGGGGGAATGGCCTTAAGCTGAGACTGGAGAGGTTTGGGCTGGATATTAGGAAAAAGTTTTTCATGGAGAGAGTGGTCAGGAACTGGAATGAGCTCCCCAGGGAGGTGATGAAGTCACCCACCCTGGATGTGTTTAAGGGTCATTTGAATATGGTGCTTAGGGTTATGGTTTAAGGTGAATCTTGTAGATTAGGGTTCTATGTTGGACTTGGTGGTCCTGAGGGGCTTTTCCAACTTGGATGTTTTTGTGATTCTGTAGGTCTCTCTTAGATATTGAGATGCCACTTCTAAGGTCTCTCTGGAGCCTTCTCTTGTCCAGGCCGAAGAGCTCCAATTCTTCCAGCCTGTCTTCAAATGAGAGGTGCTGCATCCCTCTGACCCTCCCCACGAGGTGCTGGGAACCGATTCTCCTGGAAGTGGTTTTCAGGTTACTGCAGTGGAGCTGGTGGCTGCCACAGCCAACATCTCTCTTCAACTTTGCCGGGCGGACAGAACCATCGGGCTCAGCCAGCCCTGCGTGGGTGTAACTGAGGCCAGGGCTGCTCGCAGGCCACCAGTGCTGCGCCACTTCCACATGAGCAAAACCAACGCGCGTGCACACACACAATAAACACGTCACCCTGCTTCCACACTGACAGACGCAGGGCGCGCCGCTACCACCACACACGCAGAGACGCACACACGCTCCTCTGCCAGATTCCAGTGGGGCTGTGATTTTTAACTAACTAAATTAAATGCAGATAGAATCCTCCAGTGGGGAGCTGCCAGGAACTCTTCCCTCCCACCCCTCCCCCCCACCCTGTGCAATCCCAACTTTTCTCTCCCAAATGCACTGGAATAATATATATGTATGTATATGTATATATGGAGATTTGCAAAAGGGGCAAATGGCTTTTCAGCATGCAGTGAGGTTGGGGATCAGAGTAGGGGCAAACAGGGAGACGGAAAAGGGGATGTACAGAATTACTTTCTAATAGTAGAAGAATAAACATCTTAAGTTAATAAAGCTGAGGCTGAGGAGAACTATTTGGAGAGTGCGGAGGAAGTCAGGGATTAGACAGAAAATAGGAGCCCGGCAGCAGGAAATAATATGGCAGTAAAGTGGACCTGAAGAGGGAGTGGAGGATGGAGGGGGAGACCTGGCTGGTGCGGTGGGGTTAAGAGCAAGGAAGATGAGGGCTGCATGGCTCTAAATCACAGCCCTGCTGAAAGCAAGCCACCTCGTCTTCATCAAAATCTGCCTTGGGAGCCAAAATTCCTTCCCAAAACGATGCAACCTATTTTTAGGAGCTGATTTACTGATGGAGATGCTGCTTTTGTTTTGACGCACATGTAGAAGAAATTAAAAGATAAAACAAACAAACAAAACCCAAAAAAGGGGAGAAAGGGGAGCTGTGGGCATGAGGGCAACACCAGACCTATGGGGAGGGAATTGAATTCCTCAGGCCCCACTATCCCTGCTCACACACACAAGCCCTGTCCACCAGCAGTACTGTCCCATCCAGCAGCCACGGTCAGCCTGTTTGAATGACAGCCCCGGGCGCCAGGCATGTTGCTGACTTGATGACTTTTTGCAACTGTCGAAGAAGCTTAGCAGATAAGCACACAACAGTTTTTATTATTCCAAGAGGCAGAAGACTCGCCTTAGCGAGCGGTAACAAATACGGACATTCACGACCAGGATTAGAACAAACTGCACTGGTGGGCAAGGGCCAAAGGCAGCACGGAGCTGCAGTGTAACCCAAAACCTCCACAGCTGTTTTCATTTTCCTCCCTTCAACACAGTCCCTGTGTGGTACTTCAGGGAGAATTATGAAAGTGGCGTGTAATTCAGAGAAGTAATGTCTTTTTTTTTTCCTTTTCCCTCTCTCTCTCTTTCCTTTTCTTGGAGTAATGAAAATTGCTGTGGTAGATCATTTTGGATTCAAGGGAAATATCAGACTCTATTTTCCACGGGTGAGTTAGATAACAATAGATCGGACCGGGTGCTGTGTTTGAAAGGCCCTGCTGCTCTTGCTGCCACTCTCCATTGCCCTCCCCACTGATGGATGGGCAGCAGAGCAACATTCTCCACCTAAGCATTTTTAATAATAATTTTAAGAAGAAGAAAAAAAAAAAAAAAGAAAGAAAAAATAGAAGGAAGAGGGGAAGAGCTTAGAACTCCTGGTCATCATGCAAATAAATTCAGTGACTTCAGGCACTTTGGTGGCCTGAAAGGGACTTGCTACTTCATTCCAGTACAAAGTCTGTTCTGTACAAATCCCCTCAACAGAGAAGGTCTCTGCTGCCATGAAGCCTCTCTTGCTCCCGCTGGCATTTTGATGGGAATTGTTTAAATAATTGTGAGGCCACATCCTCTGCTATATCCTGGTGACTTAATCCAGCCTGAAGGATGCTCTACCTACAAGAAAAAAATGGTGATTTTCTTTCTGGAAGGTAAATTCTCTCTTGATTCAGCACTCTGTGTTTTGGTAGGATGAGGCCAGAAGGGAATGTAGCCCTCTATTTTTTGAACAGAAGTGGTCAAGTCATGATTCCTCTGTCCTGTGGACACTGCTGACAGTTTTCCAAGTCCTATGCATTTTGTCATGAGAATTTCTTCCCCAAAAATTTGGGGGGAAAAAAAAAATCTCCATTCAGTCAACTAAAATACTTTGTTTAAAGCATTTCAAGATCTTTCCTTTTCTATTTTTCTGTTTCTTAAAACCAAAACCAAACCAACACAATCCACCACCAAAACATATTTGTAATTGGATGGTATTTATGCTGGAAAAAGCATCTTTCTTATTTGCAAATAAATATTTTTGCTGGGCATTTATATTTATGCTGGGAAAAGCATCTTTCTTATTTGCAAATAATTATTTTTGCCGGGCATTATAACAAAATTGATTTAAAAACCAACAGAACAAATATTGATATCTTTTTTTTCCCATTTCCCCTTGATCTTATTCTGTAAAACCCCTTCCCAAACTAGCATAGTAATAAAAAGAACTAGAAAAAGAACAATGCAAAATAACAGCAAACCAATCTCCCCAAAAGCCTTTAGTTTTACTCTAGGAAGTACTTCATCTCTAGTGAATATTAGGAAGACATGCTGAAAAGCTGTATTTCTTGCCTGAAATCTTTGGGATTGTTCAAAAACCTTAGCTAGCTGTTGCATCTTGTTATCAAATTATGTTGGCCTTTCCTTTAATAGATTTCACATTATTTTTATTCAACAAGAAAATAACTCAGTGAGAGACTGGAAACACTTAATGTGTGTACCCTGACACATCTGCACATCCATAATAGACACATGAATTTAATGCTCAGTTGATTCAATGTGGGCAGTGGAATTCAGTGTCAAGTCAATTAAAATATCCTGTTCCCACCCCCCCACACCCCCTTTCTTTTTTTTTTTTTTTTTTTTCCATTTTTCATCTCCCTAAAGTATTTATCAGGATGGCTGCATGGGAGGTATGTGGTGTGGGAGTCCTCAGCGTGCTCAGCTCATGACGTGGTGTTTGTGCAACCCGGTGGTAAATGTACTCGTTCTGCTGTGGTAACCTGTATGAAAACTATCGCAACCACGCTAATGCAATGAGACCTTGACAGAGATCTGCTGTGGCATGGAAAACAGAAATAGGGATGATAAAAGGATGCCCACATACAGTGGTCACTGCACTGTCCTCCATGAGCTTCAGCCAGGAGGTGAAGCAGTGGACTTGACCGTGTGTGCAGCAGATGTGCTCACTGCAAACCCCAATTATCTTTCTTGTGTGTGCCTGGAAGACAACTGTGGCTAAACAGAAAAGAGTTACAAAACAAACTGCTATGAGAGACAGATAAATACACTGTGATACAGCTGAATGATTAGGCATCTGGGGTGTAGAAACAGACTGCTTTCCATCTTGATGTGAGCTGTTTTGTTTTTCCTAGAAATGCATCTATAGGTCTGTTGCCACCTCTCTGGGGTTTTAGACCTGTGTCTCAAGGACTTTGAAATGATGGCTGTGTGTATCTTGCTGTCAACAGAGTGCCTAGTACTGTCCTAGAGCTGGGAGGCACTGAGCAATCAAAGAAATACGTAGAATATACAAATAGTTTTTTTGCCAGTGATAAAGGCATTGAACAGCGGAGTGGTTATGAAGACAACATTGTTGCTGCAGTAATTTTAGAATTAGCTTTGGTTTCAGTTTGGAAGATCAGCGGATTTGGTTTCCAGGACCAACATATCATTGCCTTCAGTCAATGGATTTTCTTTTTACTGGCGTGTGTGGATTTTGGGTACAGAAGTGTGTTATTAACATCTGCATCTAGTACATCAGAAAAACCATGGGGCAAAATTGAAGTGTATGTGATAAGGAGAGTGTATTTGGATGCTTACATAATTGTTTTTTAACCGAGAAGATAAACAGTTCTGATGTCTTCTGTTGTTTGAGTATTTCTTGCAGTGTAGGCAACCTTTGCAGAACAAAGCACTCTTTGTAAAACTTAAGTCCTTCAACATGTGAATACTTACACATGTCCTGTGTTGTTTAGCTGGAGGCAGGAGGAGCTTAAACCTTGGAGATAAGCTTGTACGCGAGTCTCTGCAGAACTGGACGTGATCCTGCGCTGTGCCAGTGCAGTGATCCCAGCACACCAAACCGTGTCTGGTTCATGTTTGGGGCCAGTCCTGATGTATAATTCATATACAACATCTTATTAACTGGCAAATTTCCCCCCTAACCCGCCCCCTCAGATTCTCTAGACTTTAAGGGAGGAATTTGTTGTGCAGTGGCCTCTTCCCCCTCTTCTTGCCCTTTTTTTTTTTTAATGTCTGAGGAAACCCTTTTATTGAATGTGAATAAAAGCTTGATGTGGTCTGCCCTTTTTTAATTTACCGTGGTATTAAATACAAAATGTATCCGCTTACAGAAGGCTGGTCGTGGATTGTGGTCTGGGGTTGATCTAGTGAATGAGTGCAGGGGCACAGGCAGAAGTTAAGTGCTTCTCTAAGCTCTGAGCAGAAATTAGTGGAGTGAAGGTGTGAGAGCACTTACCCCCTCTTGCAGGGTTTATAATCTAAGATTTCTCTCGTCTTGTGCAAACAATGCCTCACAATTCTGCAGGGTTAATGCTGTTCTCCTGGGCTGAGGGTGACAAAATGATCCTCTGTACCAGCAAGAAATGAAACTACAAGATCAAGTTCTGCCCTTGCAGTGGAATAGTGTGTAAAAACCACAATCAGCTGCAGCAGTGGGTGGAAAGAAGATGCCGTGGATATCTGCAAGGAGATAGCACAGCTGGCCTTTTGCTAATAAATAAATAAATATGCAGCTCCTCTGAGGGAGGTAGGCTACACATGCAGCTGGGATACTTTGTGTGGGGTTTCTGAAGATACAGACTCAGTTTGGTGCATTAGTCTTGTGCCTCCTCGTCTTGGTTCCACAATTGTTAAATGTCATGGGTTTGCCGTGCAGTGCTAACAAAAATTGGATGAGGGCGTATGGAGAGCCTGAGTGCTGATGGGTCTGTCTCCATAAAGTGCTATAAATAATGTCTGGGGCTTTGAATACAAAGATCTCTGACTCCAGAAAGAGGATTAAAAGACATGGAAACATCTGAAATGCAAAATATTAAGGCTCTTGCTTTTGAATCACTTTCCTTAATACTGATCTATTGTCATGAAGAAACCCATTTCATACCATGGCTGGGCAGCATTAGAGTTGGTGCAACTGCCTTTTCTGGGAAAAGAATTTTAATGAAGATAGATTGGGGTTGTTTCTGCTACTGTTATTGCTGGACTATGATTCTGCTTTCTGGAAGGAGAAAGCAAGCAGAACCCAGTTCCAAAGAAAAGTACATATGGAAAGAAGACAGGAGAGAAGAGCAAAGCTAGAAAACAGCTTCTGGAGCTGAGTCATGGTGAGGCCTCAGTGCTGGAGAGGGGCAGCACCCTGCTTTTATGAGTGCCAGACAGGCTATTTAAGGCATTGCTTTTTGTTGCCTTTTTGGTTGCAGGCTCACAGAAATACAGCTACATAAATAAACAGAAGTAGTAATGTATTCTTGGCTGACTAGATTAGATTTTGTGCTTTTAATACATATAATAGGCTAGAGAGAGTAGAACTAAATTATGAAAGGAACAGAAGTTATGAGAGAGAAAGGGAGAGCAGAAGTGGGAACTGGGACAGCACCTGGCATATGGATAGAGCCAATGTAAGAGGAAATGTCATCTGACCCTTTCCAGGATGGGTCTGGTCAGCTTGTAGGGTGTGGGGGGGTTGAAGAGGTAGAATATCAGAACACTTCAGGAAGCAGTACTTCTTGCTCTGGTCGTCTTTATATCATTGTGCACTGATGGGTTCTGCACAGGGAAGGGTACTTGATTAATTTACATTGTCTGAAATTTAATCCTGATCACATTTATTTTTATCTAGCTCTGAAATTGGTTATCACAGCTTAAGAGAATCTCTCTCCAAAAGTCACACTGCCGTAATTACTCTAAAGCAACTGGACATGATTTTCATTAAGTTGCTGTATGTGAGCAATATTCAAAATGGATATTCTGGCAAAGACATTAGCAATTAAGCACAAAAAAAAATAAATCTTAAATATCTTGTTTGATTAATGTAATAAGCTTAGTACCAAACCATTGCTTTGTTAGTCAAAAATGTGTTTCAGACAGCCCAGGCAGTCTCTAGTCTCTGTCTGGGGAAAGTGATCCAAAACTTTCATCAAGGCATGGAGATAAATGGAGAGTGCCGAGGCCATCTTCTCTTTGCAGAAATACTTTGAAGCAACAATCAGATAAAGAACATCGAGAGTTGATGGGAAATAATTAGAAGTTGTTAAGCTGGCTGTTACCTGGGCCTATGGATGCTGTGCTGTTCCGTTTGTGTCATTTCACTTTGGAAGGTCAGATAGACTCACTAAAATAATTGCAAGCCAATCTCAGGGGCAATAATTGCTGTAACAAAATACCAGGCCTGCAATTTTCTTTGTAGAAAGAGAGAAAAAAATACCATTTTGACTTTTTGCTGGTAACAGCATTTAATGGCACACAGGCAGATTTTGATGCAGTTTCTCTCTCTCTCTCTCTCCCTCTCTCTCTTTCTCTCCAGTCTTTCTTGTCTCAGTTTCACAGATTGGGACCCATGCTTAGCTGGTTGAGGTTCACAGCAGAAGTCAGCCCAAAAACTGTAATTGTTCTGGTCATGAACTTGAGTATGCTTCTTGCTTACATATGATGAGGTGGTCCAAATTGTCACCTATATGAAGGTCCAAATGTGTATAATTTTTGTTTCCAGTTCATGTTGCTGGAGGTTAACCCACCCATGGCTTGGGCTTCCTCACATGTCGGGAGGTGCCAATGTTGCCAGTATCCACCGGGAAGCAGGGTACTGTCTAATTGATCAACCCATCACAAACTAGAAAGAGGGGACAGAGTTTGTTCTGTTCAACCATGGCTGGCTGGGGGTTGGGCTGAGGCATTTAGATGCCCTTGTGCCCACTCCTTGAGACCCCTGCCTTGTTTGGGTCCAGCCTCCACTTAGGGATGGACTGTCCCCCTGGGGTGATGTGGAGTTGTGAGGAGTGAGCTCAGGACATGGAAACGACTGTTTTGTACATGTAGCTATTGTTGTATCCCTCACCCACATCATAGGGAAAGTTTTCAAAGCTGTGCATTCGCTGTACATGTGCAGGAGCTGTTTCTAAAACATAAACAGTACGGCCATTAACTGAGGCTTTTTCTTTCTTTGTTGTTGTTGCTTAAAGACAGTTCACATTATGTACTCAATGTTTTTCAAATTAAACCATTATTTATCCAGAGGTAGCCAAAAAATGTAGCTGAAAAACCACCTCTGATTATTTTTGACCTCTCTAAGGCTAATAATCTGTTAAAATGTCTTTAAACCATCTTAGAGAAAACAGAAACACCACTGCTGACAACTCACCTACTTTTTAATGCAGTGTTATTTTAAATGGCTGCATACATAAACCTCTAAAGACCTAGGTTTGTAATAGAAATGCTGACAGATCCTTAACATTCCATCCCATAATAACGAAGTTTGGAGAAAGAATGGGTCTGTGGACGCCACTGTCCCCATTACAGCGCTAGGAATTTCTTCCCTGTTTGTTGATTTAACTTGCCTAGCCAGAAAACTGATTTTCCTGAGAATTTGGGTGAGCACCAAATGACACTGTCAGGACCAAGACATTGTTATGGGGTGGCTGAGAATCTTGGCTTTGCCTCCGTCATGCCTGGACTCCACCAGACTCTGGCACACGCTTAACCCATGTCTGCTGCCCAGAGAGGAGCACTTAAACCAAAGGACATTAGCAGAAAGGAGAAGCGAGACAGAATTCTTCCTTCTACATTGCAAAAAAACCAACCCCAAACCAAACAACCCCAAGAAACAGGAGTGACAGGTGAGTGGTTTGGGGGGCTCTGCACAACACAGACTCACATTCCCAGCTGATACATATCAAGCTCCATGATCTTATGCCAGCCTATGTATAGTGGCACGAGGGCTTAATGAGTGTGCAAAACTGTAGCATGTGTTGGGGATGAGGCTTTTTTCAGATTCACCACCCAAAAAGGAAACTCCTTTTGCTCATCTGGGTGGTTATCTTCATCCTGCTTTCTGGTCTGCAAAACTCCCTGAAGGGGAAGAAATGTTAAGTGAGATTTATATCCTCAGAAAGCAATGTGATAATTCGTGTTGTGCTGTGCAGTGCAGAGGGTATGCTGCCATATCATCGTTAAATTAAGATGCGCCGGCCAGATGTGAAATATTGATAACAAGCTTTACAAGGCAGCTCAGCTCAGCTTGTGATTGGCTTCACAGGCAGAGCAGGGAGAGCTGCAGGCAGCACAAAATGCCTCTGTGTCCTCAAGTCATTATCTCACTCTGATCGAGGGTATATTTGATCTTTGCACCTTGTGATCTTGCCCTTTCTCATCCAGATCTCCCATTAAGAGCACCCACGTACTGTGGGAAGTCCAGGCTGCTTAGAAATGTGAGTGGTGTGGTTTTGTCTATTCCACTGCAGCCAGGCTATGCTTCTGAGGGCATTGCTTGGAAAAGAAAGCTTTCAGAATATTATTTTTCTTTAATTTTATTTTTGAATCTGGTTGTCTGCATCTGTCTTTTCCTTGTCCAAACCAATAGGTGTACCCTGAATTTCTGTTGGCTTTGTTTTTGGACTTTCAGCCTCATTAAAACTACAGGTAGTGATTGAGGAAATAAAGGCAGGTATCTTCTCAGCTCTTGCCCAGGTTCCCTGTGCGTTGCTATATCTGTCTCCAAATCTTTGATAGAGTTTGAGGGAGAGCCAGATACTTGTAGCACAACAGCTTTTCCATGTAAAACCCCAGCAAAAGGGGCAAAATGTCTCAGTTGCAGATGTCAGAGGTGCTCCTCCTGAAGCATGTCCAGCTCATGGCTGGGAATCAGTCCCCCTCTCCCAAGGACTGCCAGTTCCAATGTCCTGGGTGTTCTCACTGAGGACCTTTCACTCTGCTCTGGTATTTGGTGAACAGAGTGTGGCACAGACCAGGACAGATGAAATGTCTTTGAAATTGGTTTGGTTGAGTTTTTTAATAGTGTCTTTGAAGATCATAGCCTCAGCTTTGCCTCCATGTTTCCCCATGAGATGTAAAGCAGGTTTGAAGGCTGCAAACAAGCCCTTGGGTTTGCTTGTTTTGGGCTTTGCAATGAAGGGAGAAGCAAAAGATAATGAATTAACTGCAAAAAAACCCCAACCCTAAAATATCTATATAGATATTTTAATATATATATATATTATAGATATAGATATAGATATAGATCTATATATAGATATAGATCTATATATCTAGATATAGATCTCTCTCTATATATGTATATATGGATGTATATATAGAGAAATCTATATATATGTAGAGAGAGAGAGAGAAAGAAAAAGGAGGATTGAGACACCACAGGAGTTCATTCAGATATTAACTCATGCCATTCTCCTGCCTGCAAGGAAAGAGCAGCATTATCAGATCTGCTTATGAAAACCATAACGTTGGCCCAAATCAGGAGCAAATCCATACATCAACAGAATTTAATTGCAAGTTTTCCCTTTACCCTAACCCTTTAAACACTGAAGAGCAGGGAACTGCTTTTAGCTCATTTTCCTTTAAGCCGTGTTCTCATCACAGTTGCCGGCATGTGAATGCCAAGCTATAATTTTAAGGGCCTTGTTTTTAATTTTGCCAAGTTTTCATCAGCAGAGCTGTATTTCTGATTTTGTCTTTGGCTTGGCTTACCATGCTCAACCAGCTGGGATCATTGTGTATGTGTGTGTGGTCAAATTTACTGTGAAGCGATTAGGTTATTAAGCAAAATGAAATAAACATGTAAATCTTAAAAAAACCCCAACAACCTCTTGGAGTTGAGGTTTACATCTATAGAAGGAATACAGATGGAAAAAGCAACATAAAATTAAAGACATTCCTAATGGCAGGAGTTTTGGTGGTTTTTTTTTTTTTTGATGTTGTTAATTTTTTCTCAAGGAAAACAAATAGAAATTACACTTCTTTTTTTTTTTCTTAAATAGAAAAGGTCCTCCATCTCTGAGCAAAAGGCTATGTGGTAGGAAAAAAAAATGTTTCAAATAGTTATTTCTCTCTGTGTTCTCCAGCAGGCAATCGAATATGTATTAGGCAGGCAGAGAAAGAGAAGGAAGCTTTCATTGATTTTTATTTTTCATCTTTTTGGTGCACAAATTCATCAGCTACAGTCTTAGTTGTCCAAGAGCAAAAGCAGCCCCTAGACTTCAGCATGCTGACAGGGATCTGATATGTGCTAATCTAATCGATCTATGGATGAGAAAAGCTTTTCTTTTCATGCCAGTTTGTTTACTTAGCAAAAAATGTGACTTTAAGAGTGACAGAGACCACCGGGAGTAAAGGAAATATCCTTGGAAAGTCAAGTCCAGTTTTCATTTGCCTTTTTTGGGTGGCCTGTTAATGATTCAGATATCAGGAAGAGATTGGATTTTTTAGTATGACAGCTTTATCAGCATGCTAAGTGCTTGTGACTCCTGGTGCTGCTCTGTAAAGGACAGGTCTTCTGCTCAGTTGAAATTTGAAAAAGAAGAAAGAAACTTAAAGTCTGGCTTTATTCTGCTTCTCAGAAAGGTGTCCTCAACTTTCATATTTCTCACTAAAGGAAGTTTTAAAATTCCTTTTGATCCAGTTGTCACTTTTTAGCTTATTTTATTTCAGCTTACTTTATTTCAGCTTATTTGTGATTTTATTTGTTCACTTTATGTTATTTAAAAACACTTTAAAAATAAAGTGTTTTGTTTGATTGCAGTTTTAATGTTTAAATTCTTCAGTGTATTTTGATAATGAAGAGATACCTTTGGAAAAGGCAGTGTTTTTTGGTAAGAGAAAAATCAAAGCATTTCATTAAAAAATGCTGAAATTAGGCTTTAAAAAAATTCTCACGACTTTTACTGCTTTGCTTTCTCCAAACTAAAATTCCAGCTATGTTTGATAGCAAGCAGACACTCTCCTTCTTGTAGCTCTTACACCTATGGATTAAGATATCCTGGAAATCGTTAAAGTTTGAACCTCCTTTCTTTAGCAGCATCTTTTTTCTTTGTTATGCCCCTTGGAGATCTCAAATATCTTCCAAGATGTGTTTTTTCCAAACAAGTCAGTGCTCCCTCGACAGTTTTCCAGAGATCTGGATTTTTCACAGTTGTGTTGTATTTTGACAAACTTCTTGCCTCAGCTCTGCTCCCTGCTTTGCCTGCCAGATCTCCTACTTGCATCAGTGCTGTTTGAAAACCCTACTGTATTATTTGCAAAACATGTTTCTTGGGGGGGGAGNTTGGTTGTTTTTTTTTTTGTTGGTTGGGTTTTTTTTTTGGTAGGGTTTTTTTTGTTGTTTGTTTTTTTTTCTTTGGGTTTTTTTGTTTGGGAATTTTTTGTTTGAGTGGTTTTTGTTTGTTTGTTTATTGGTTTGGTCTGGCTATTTTAGCAAAAAATAAAACAAAAAAAGTAGGTTTCATTTCTTCATTTTTAACCATTGTTAACATTGAATCCTAAAAATACCTGGAAGAGAAACATAGAATATAGATATTTAACGATATGTACTTGTTCATTGTGCAAATAGTTTGAAGAGATTGAATCTACGGATCTCCAGTTTTTAATCTGGCTTCTTTTACGTTCTTGCTGTATATCCTATCTTAGAGAGGTGGTTTTGGTCAGAAGGTCAGCAGTTCTGCCACATACACGTTACTNACCAGCTGGGATCATTGTGTATGTGTGTGTGGTCAAATTTACTGTGAAGCGATTAGGTTATTAAGCAAAATGAAATAAACATGTAAATCTTAAAAAAACCCCAACAACCTCTTGGAGTTGAGGTTTACATCTATAGAAGGAATACAGATGGAAAAAGCAACATAAAATTAAAGACATTCCTAATGGCAGGAGTTTTGGTGGTTTTTTTTTTTTTTTGATGTTGTTAATTTATTCTCAAGGAAAACAAATAGAAATTACACTTCTTTTTTTTTTTCTTAAATAGAAAAGGTCCTCCATCTCTGAGCAAAAGGCTATGTGGTAGGAAAAAAAAATGTTTCAAATAGTTATTTCTCTCTGTGTTCTCCAGCAGGCAATCGAATATGTATTAGGCAGGCAGAGAAAGAGAAGGAAGCTTTCATTGATTTTTATTTTTCATCTTTTTGGTGCACAAATTCATCAGCTACAGTCTTAGTTGTCCAAGAGCAAAAGCAGCCCCTAGACTTCAGCATGCTGACAGGGATCTGATATGTGCTAATCTAATCGATCTATGGATGAGAAAAGCTTTTCTTTTCATGCCAGTTTGTTTACTTAGCAAAAAATGTGACTTTAAGAGTGACAGAGACCACCGGGAGTAAAGGAAATATCCTTGGAAAGTCAAGTCCAGTTTTCATTTGCCTTTTTTGGGTGGCCTGTTAATGATTCAGATATCAGGAAGAGATTGGATTTTTTAGTATGACAGCTTTATCAGCATGCTAAGTGCTTGTGACTCCTGGTGCTGCTCTGTAAAGGACAGGTCTTCTGCTCAGTTGAAATTTGAAAAAGAAGAAAGAAACTTAAAGTCTGGCTTTATTCTGCTTCTCAGAAAGGTGTCCTCAACTTTCATATTTCTCACTAAAGGAAGTTTTAAAATTCCTTTTGATCCAGTTGTCACTTTTTAGCTTATTTTATTTCAGCTTACTTTATTTCAGCTTATTTGTGATTTTATTTGTTCACTTTATGTTATTTAAAAACACTTTAAAAATAAAGTGTTTTGTTTGATTGCAGTTTTAATGTTTAAATTCTTCAGTGTATTTTGATAATGAAGAGATACCTTTGGAAAAGGCAGTGTTTTTTGGTAAGAGAAAAATCAAAGCATTTCATTAAAAAATGCTGAAATTAGGCTTTAAAAAAATTCTCACGACTTTTACTGCTTTGCTTTCTCCAAACTAAAATTCCAGCTATGTTTGATAGCAAGCAGACACTCTCCTTCTTGTAGCTCTTACACCTATGGATTAAGATATCCTGGAAATCGTTAAAGTTTGAACCTCCTTTCTTTAGCAGCATCTTTTTTCTTTGTTATGCCCCTTGGAGATCTCAAATATCTTCCAAGATGTGTTTTTTCCAAACAAGTCAGTGCTCCCTCGACAGTTTTCCAGAGATCTGGATTTTTCACAGTTGTGTTGTATTTTGACAAACTTCTTGCCTCAGCTCTGCTCCCTGCTTTGCCTGCCAGATCTCCTACTTGCATCAGTGCTGTTTGAAAACCCTACTGTATTATTTGCAAAACATGTTTCTTGGGGGGGGAGCTTGGCCTAGAAATGCCAATGATAGGCTCAGAAGAAAACTTTGGCTTTAGTCTCCTGCTTTTTTTCCGTTGCATCTGCATGGAAAACACTTTCTTAGTTGTTGTTATGCCCTGAAAAAAGTGAGGGCACCTCTATTAACGTGAAAGTATGATGGAATTAGAGTAAACTGCTTTTGTCTTATATCAGATAACATATTCCACTGAGTTTTATTATTATTTTGTTTGTTTGTGTTTTGTTGTGGGGTTGTTTATTTTGTTGGAGGGGGTTTTTTGTTTGCTTAGTTGGTTTGTTTGGGGTTTTCTGTTTTCTTAGTTGGTTTGTTTGGGGGTTTTTTGGTTGGTTGTTTTTTTTTTTTTTGTTGGTTGGTTTGTTTTTTTTTGGTTGTTTGGGGTTTTTTTTGGGTGGTTTTTTTTTTTGGTTGGTTTTTTTTTTGTTGGTTGGGTTTTTTTNGTTTGAAGAGATTGAATCTACAGATCTTCAGTTTTTAATCTGGCTTCTTTTACGTTCTTGCTGTATATCCTATCTTAGAGAGGTGGTTTTGGTCAGAAGGTCAGCAGTTCTGCCACATACACGTTACTAAGTAAGTTGTTCTGGATTTGCATTTTCTGAGGAATGAAAATAGGCAGCTCAGATTTTTATTACTTTTATTTTTTTTTTTAATAGGAACACTTAAAAGGGAGAATATAAAATTTCTCTTGCTGTTTTAGTCTGATGGAACATAGCCTGGTGTGTCAAATATGTGTGTGAAATCTCTCTGAATTATCTTGGACCCTGTAGCCAGCCTTTGGTGGTTCTTTTGCCTTTCTCATTTTCTTTAAAAAAATATTTTAACACCTGACATTTCTGCTGCTTAGCCACTGAGACAGTGGTAACTTTTGAACTTTTTAATATGCCAGACAGAGGGAATTCCTCAAATTTCTTTAGTCTTCAAGCTATTTCGTTGCTACTCTCTGATCTCAGGAAGATCTTAGCTCTCAGCTATAGCAGTCAGGAGTCCAGGAGAAGGAAAGAAGTGAAAGTCTGCACACTGAGCTTGAAGCAAATCGATGTCTTCATAGGGCCTAAAACCTATCTTCATGCTGGTATTGATTCAGCCTCATTTACATAATTTCCCTCTCACACAATCCTTTTCAGGAGGAATATTTGCAGTATGAATATTTACATGTGTATGCAGAGCAGCATAACGTGAAAGGAGAAACACACTATTTATTTATTTATTTGTTTTTCTGGAGAAAATGAGCTCCCCCTTCCTTCAGCCTCTTATATGAATCCTGCGATCTTTTGGCTATTTGGGAGTTATTTAAAACAATCTCATTCCATTATCTGATTTTGTTTCCTTTCCTTCCCTTGTTCTTCGCAGTGTCTGTGCTGCTTTGTTCCCTGAGGAGCTGCTGCATTACAATGACTTCTTAATGTAAAAGCAAATAGCATCTTTAAGGAGGGGGGGGGGGGGGGGGNGGGGGGGGGTGGCGCGGTCCGAAGATAAATCATATTTTAACTGAGACAGTCTCTTGAGGAACTTGATCTCCTGAAATTTTTAGGTCAAGTTGACCCCTAAATAGACTTGTATAAGTATCCATCCATCTCTCTAGTGAGTTGCATTCCCTGGGGAAGTCTGAGGAAATGTAGCATCTACTCTGTGAGCCCTTCTTGCAAGAACCTGAAGCCCAGTGATGCTAGTTTAGGATTTTGTTACAAACTCCAACACAGGTGCACAGATAATCGGGTGCTGATAAATGGATTCACTTAGGCTCGGTCAGCGTTATGGTTATGGGAATGCAACAAGCAGAGCTGTGTGTTGACTTGGAGCAAGATGTGAGGAATATCTGAAATCGGCTGTTGTCTTTTAGGCTTGGCATCCTGACTGATTTAAGGCCATGTAAATCTAAGAAGAGCATTTGTTTCCTAGTGGCCAGGATTGAGATCTGTGAATGCCTCAGTTTTGTGCTGTTCTGTCATAGGTTCTTTGCTTATCAGGTCTGCCCTAGGAGAGTAATACTTTTAAAACTAAGACCTTTGAAAGGATATGTATGAAGAGTTTCTTTTTTTCTGGAGTAAACCAAGTGAAGTTTTCACTCTGGTTGTGTTGATCAACAAGGTTTTTAGTATTCTCCATTATATATTCAGTGCTAATGGACAAAGCAGCCCCCACAGGACTAAATTTGAAATTAAATACTTGAAGGCTTTCCAATGAAATGTATTAGATATTTAAACAATAACAGAATAATAATAATTTTATGCAGAGACAAGATATGTCAGTCATTTTGATCCAGGTCCAAGCAAACAATTTGTCTTATTTTATTTATTCCCTGTCCTCCCATTTCTCAGATTTGTTTTGCTTCAGAAGATAATCCTATGATGAACAACATAAATACATGAATGCATATGTCCTTACCCTAGAGAGATCAGAATGTCTTTAGTCTCAGACAGATTTCTGTTTCCTTTTTCTACCCCCAGCTACCCATTTAGATAGATGACTGTGGAAAAAACTTGAAACTAATTTATTATTCTGCAGGAATTACCAAGAATTATGCAAACACTCTCCTCATAATAAGAAATGGTGCTTTTCTCAGCCATTCATGTTACAAGCATAGGAAAGGAGGTATCAGGTTATTTCAGGGAACGGCAAAATGGATGAGCCAAAACGAAGAGTGCACATTCCCACTTCTACAAATCCACACTCAGTCTTGTGTGGTGTTGGTCAGATCCAGGATAGATTTGATCCACACCTATTAAAAAACTTTATTAAAAAGAACAGCTACAGGTAATGACTATAACAGAAGTGAGGCCACGTCTCTGATTTCCCTGTTTCCTTGTAAGAGGTTTAATCCAGGAGGATGCCATGTCACTCTCTCTCTCAGCACAGAAGCAAAGCAGATCTACAGCAAAGGAAAATGCATGCTGAAAATATCTATTTTACTGTTCTACTTTATACCTTGTGACCCTGCTGTATACCAGACTCCTGCAGCCTTCATTGTCTCCTTCTCTGCTGCCCATTGTTCTCTTGCAATCTGAGATGGTGCACACAGCATGGGTTGATAATGTTCACTGCGTGACATAATTTAGGTTAATCAGCATCAGTTACACCATCTGGAAAGGGAATAGCTTCTTAATACTTCGTCACTGGAGGTCTCAGCTCTCTGCATAAAGTGGTCTTCCTTCAGTGAGGTCTACTGTTGGCCTAGAAAACATTTAGCAGGGAGCTGGTAGCTATGCTTTAGGTTTGGTTTTATGGGCTTTGAGAAGTTCAGCAACTCCAAATAACCACTCTTCTAATCACGACCATCCTTTTCTCCTGAATGTCACCTTTTAAATGTGCTACTGCTGCCCTACCTCACTGAGCCTGAATCCTTCTTTCCTCTCCCACCACCCCTGCAGAATTTATTTGACAGTCCTTGTGTCAATTCATTTTATTAGTAGATTGGAATGGAAAGTTTATAAGGCAGCAGTAAAAGCAAAGAGATTATTACTTTCAGGCAGAACAGGACTTTAAGTGAAGAGGGATCCTGGCCCTGGCTCATGCACATTATACAGATGCTAAAATCATTATCACCATGTAAAAATATGTCTACAGGTTTCCACTTCTGCATTTCTTCACTGTAGTGTACTGTAGTGTGGGCTGTAATACCATTTTCCACCAATTAGGAAGCCTAACAGCTGTTTCACCTTACGACACACTCTTTGTCCTGTCCTTTTGTTGGCCCAGCAGCGGTAACTGGGGGACTGACCAAGGCTTGAATAACTGCTTGAAAACAGTGATGTTGTACACAGATGATTGTTTGTTTAGGGTTCTTTTTATATTTTTTTTTGTGTGGGATGTGAGTATTAAAAATATTCCACTCTTTTTCCCTTTGTTTCCCTTTCATCATGTCTCATTATTTCTAAAATGGCACAGGAGATGAGAGAGAAACATAATTACTCAGTTCTCTTCCCTCCTCTGATTATTTGTAAATATGTTTGTTTTGTTTTTTTTGTTTTTTTTTTTTACTTCAAGAAGTTTAGAGAGAAAAGTAGAAACAGTATTAAAAGAGGGAAAGGGCATTCACAGAACAAAAAATCTAGAGGAGAAATTCAAGAACTTTAGTAGTAATGCCAGAACATTGACATTAAACTGAATTGTCCCTGTAGTATCCTTTACTTCTGGACTCAGAAGTGAGCGTGAAACTTCTGAGTGTGAAACAAAAGGTGCAACTGCAGCCAATGGATTTACTTTTCTTACAGGTACAATCACAGTAAGTTCAGTTCTCAATACCACTGCTCCTGTTTTACCTATACAGTAATGCTGTTAGCCTGTTAAGATGCTTAAATTGGGAGCAAGCTGATGGTGCCTCTGAGTAACTGAAAAGTGTTAGGACTGTTTTGAATTGGAAAGGATGACAGTACTTTAAAAACTTTTTGTGAAAAAAACAAACCCTGTAGTATTGCTTGGAATGAGTTCATTGCCTTGGAAAACTCATAATTTGCAGCTCTCTAATGAATCTTCCTACCATAGCCTGTCAAAATGTTGGTACCCCAAACCAACAACAACAAAAAACTAAATAAAAAAAACACACATAGAGAGAGTTTCTCTCTCATACTCTCAATTTCACATTTTATCTCTCTCTCTGTGTGAAATGATGCCTGGAAATCAATTCTTCCATCGTGATTTTAAAGCTGGTTTTAATTACCTGGGCAAACATCCATTTGAAAGTAGCTGGTTTATCACCTAACAGGACTGTTGAAGAAAATGCTGTCACACATCTGCAAAGTTGTTGGTGAAACATCTTGCTAGATTTGCAATTTTCACTTATGCATGACTTGCAGGATGTTCTCCTACAAAGGCAAGAATTAAAAAGAGCAACATACTGTCAGACTTATTTGTGGCAGATGTATGATATACCTCTGCCACACCTAAACCAGTACCTTAGGAGTTACTAAAATCAGATCAACTTTTAGTTTTCATTTACCAACCCAGTATTTCATTGAACAGAAGCTTTCTGTTAAACTGAAACAGATGATGTTTTAAACTAATACTAATTGATTCCATTCCTGGAGTTCACAGTGGTAGCAAGTAAAATAGCTCCCTGACCCTGCCGGTAAATTCAGGTTTCAGACTGTGCAGTGCATTTTGGCTTCTCTTTTTCTTTTGCAATGTCCATACAACCACTCACCAAAGCATCATGCTGCTCAAACCAGAGAGAGTTGGACCAGGATGCAGGAGGTTCAGGGTTGGTTCCCAGCCCCACCAGGCAGTACATGGGGAAGTTATTTCATGAATGCCAGAGTTAAGGATAAATATTCACTGCCTCATATAAGGGTAGGATGAAATCCACCAGTGATTATGAAGGACTTTGTTACCGTGTGGTCTATATAAAAGTCACCTCATATATCTCATTAATAACTGAAGGAAAGGCTACAAGGAAAGGCTATTTCTTTTTTTTCCCCTTTGTTTCTGGTAATATATGCTATGGTCAGCAGTCCAAAAAATACTACACAAGTCTTTTCAAAAGTGTAAGTTTTGGGCATACTTGACTTAGTCTGCAGAAAAGATCCGCATTTTTTTTCAGCCAGTTACACCATAAAAACATAAAGGACAATGCTGGGAACAAAATCCCCTTGCATTATTAAAGTAGGAATGTCCCGTGCTGAGAGCAACCATTTTGCACTTTCTAGGTGCTATGCACTTATGATGCAGTCCTTAAATCAGCATTCCTCCAAAAGACCCTGTCCTGGTGTGTGTGGGGTGGGCATTCTTCCCATCACTCTTCATTCCCCATCTGGCTGTGAATTTATAGAGGAGGATCAGCCTCATCCCTCTGCAATGCATTTAGGATGTTGCTGGGCCACCCCATACTTAATTATCTTCTTTTTTGGGATAGTCATGATCTGAAACAGCAGGGGATGATACTGAACTTCACACTGCAGTGGCTGATAGTTTACTAGGAGTTGCCTATCTGGCTGTTCATGCACCCCTGAATCTTTCTGTTTATATCCAAACTGGTAGTAATGTGTCTGCCTTCTGTTGTAAGCCACATGCTCTTGAAGTTGCCAGTATGTTCAGCTTTGCAAGCAGGGCTCTATAATGGACATGTTGACAGCTTACTAGGAGCTCTGATGTCAAAACACGTATCTTTGGGTATTTTTTTAACTATGAAGATTGAAACAGTTAAATTCTGGAATTAAACACCTTTGGCTATTTGTGACAAATATAAACCAACTCTTAGCCAAGGTTACTTCTCTGAAAAGCCTTGGGTTTGTCACAGCTACAAATGAACCCCCAGATTATTCTTCACTCCACAAAGAGGCAAATCTGCCTTTCCTTCACATCCCCGAGTTCACTCCTGCTCCACACGCACTTTGTAACTCACAACCTCAGGACCTACTCAAACTAATTTGTATATCAAAGGCTGCAGGTTACAATTAGGGATGTTCAATGAAAGAACAGAAAAGCCTGGCTTTTATTGAAACATTTGAAGGATAGACCTGAAAATGTGGGGATCTCAATGGGAGCATTTATGGTTGCAGGTATCATACATCGGCAGTGATTTCCTCTGCTGGAGATGTATGCAAAGATGAGAGGACACTTTATGTTTTAGAAATCAAAGTGATTCATCTTTGGCCATGAGGAGGCTGTGTTCTCTTTGTTGGAGGAACCAAGCACCTTTTCCCAGGGAAACAAGTGACTTTTGATGACCATAGGGCTAACTTTCCTAAAGGACTGAACGAGCTATTCCATCCCTGTGGGTCCACAGGAGCATGATGCGGCTGGCCAGGGCTTGAAGGGGAGTACTGTGGGGATCACGGGAGGAAGCAGCAGAACACGCTGTTGTGGCATAGAGCTGCTGTTCTCACGCCACTCAATACTAGCCCCAGGACTCAGAGACCTCCCTTAGCCTCGTGGCTGCCTGAGCTCCCACCACAGGGAAGGGGAAGAGCCTTGCTGCTAGGAAGCAAGGGAGCTTGGGTGATTACAGCCCCACCAGCCACATCCACATCTGGGTGGCACAAATTCTATTGAAACTGTCCTAATTATATCATAACACTACAGGCAATTAACTTCCTCTCTTCCATGTCAGACATTTCAATTATGAGACATTTCTATTTCTTTGATGCTCCTCTGGTGTTTGGTTTTTTCTCTTTCCAAAATGGGGCGTGGATCAGGCCCTTCATTATTAAGTATGTCTGGCTAGAGAGTCCCCAAACAGATCGAAACAGTCTTGATCAGTGGAAAGTTTTTGACATGGAGCTGAATTTTTACAGTGTGTATGTCTGCCTGAAGTGTTTCTTCTATGAAACGTTCAAATAGAGGGTTCATTTCACTTTAAGATCATAAAAAAAGGAGTTATTTAATAGGGCCCTTGGTTGGGTAATTATGAAGCAAAGGAAACGGAGACAATCCGCCTGGGGGGTACGTGTGTTTTTTTTTCAGTGGTGTTAAATACTATTTGGATTATTCATTGAATAAACATTAAATAATGTAATTTGGAAACTAGGTCCCATTAGGGATTTAAATGTGTAGTCTGTCACTGCTAAAGGATTAAGATATTAGTGTATTAATGTAATATCAAAAGCTGTGGATTCCTTCCGTGTTGCTTAAGTGCTTGCTGATCAAACAGGTCTGAGTAGGCTGGGTTTTCTGAATTGCTTGCTTCATGCTGTAATGAAAGAGAGGATGGATACAGCACAGGTTGCCTGCTTAGCCTGAAACTGCAAAACAGAGCCTGTTGGCCCAATCTGCTATAGTGTGAAATCAGAGGATCTAGGCAGACCCAGACCTCCCCCTTTGTTTGCAAAAAGCTCGTCACACTTTGGCATTGTAAAATTGTCTTTTACGGTGTCTCACTCCTCTCCTGCTCCTTCCCACAGTGCTGTGTAAATGATGCTTTATGTTGTTGACATTTCTGTTATGTTTCATCTTAGCGGTTTCTTGAGACAAGGTGCTTTGACAAGGCACAAACAATGATAAGTAGATATGGCTTTTCACAGATTCAAAGGTTTTTGAGTCTGATTCAATCCTATAGTGAGGCCAAAACTAGAAAGGAAGTTGAGAGGGCCTGGATGACACTTCAGAAGTTTCAGTACCTTTTCCACCTACCACCCATTTTGTACAAGGGCCTTGTTTGAGTTCAAGTTGAGTGTATTTGTGCTGTTAGAGATGGAAAACATGTCTTGATTTTGCAGTAAGTCTAAACATTTACAGCCTGGAGGGTTTGCACATGTTGATTTCCATTGGCTAGCAAGTCACAGAATCATTAAATTGTTTTGGTTGGAAAAGACCTTCAAGATCATAGAGTCCAACCATTATCTAACTCTCACAAATCTGGTGCTAAAAAGTCCTAAGTGTCTAAAAGAGAGTCACAGAAACTAGCACTGTAAAATGAGCTCCTGGGCTTAAAAATGCTTTCTTCTATTTTGTGTTTATTAAGTTTACCTGAAATGTCTATTGCTGACCACTATGACAACTCCAACAGCATGTATTTTGGAGAGTAGTCCAGACACAAGAACACATCAAGCTTTTCTTAAGCAATCTCTTAATGTTTTGAGTGCTTTGGATTCCTTTTCAAGTGACAGATGCTTCACTGATGAAGAAAAGTGAAATGATTTGGCAAGTTGGGTTGGCTTTCATCCACTTGGGACCTGGGCTGAAGAGTGTATTACCAGGGAAAATATAAAAGAACATGTGAGAAGAGAAAATATAAACCTATACTAGAAAAAGGACCAAGACAGTGATATCATTGGAGACTCTAAAATGAGTTGTAATAACCATGCTTCGTGGAATAGAGAGAAGGCACAGAGGTTTATTCAGCTGTGCTTTTTAGTGAAGACAGTTATGCACAAAAATCTGTCCATCAAAAAAATCGATTCCTCATGAAATTGCTTTTGCTGTGAACTGAGCCCAGCCTATTGGCTTCTGAAGAAACATAAAGGCTTAAAATGAAACGTACGTGTTTGTTTAAGCTGTGTCAGCAGTGAGTCTAACTCAACAGTTCATCCGAGACACAAAATGCCTACTCTAAATGCATGGACAATCAAGCATTTTATTTGTGATAACCAGTCACAATTTATTGTAATATACAGTAATATTTTAAAAGGAACAAGAGTATTCCTGCTCACTGGGTCAGTTCCAAGTACTGCATTTCAGCAAATGAAGCGGGAACTTGAGTTGATGAAATTTGCAAACAAATCCCCACGGAACCCTGTCCATTAAAAATTAGCTCCGACTTAGATATTACAAACAGTACTGAAAAACAGCCTCTGTAGCTATTGTCCTGATAGTCCTCGGTGTAATAAAAATTTCACATTTTCTATAAACGAGGGGGAAAAAACAGAGCTGCTGGAAAACACTTCAGTTCACCTAATTGGAAAATATAATTCAAATATTCATAATGATTCCTCTTAAAAACAGAGGAAAAGAACATTCTTGAATATTATTTTGGAAGCAAGCCAAAATATGCACTTGTCGTTGCTATGGCAATAAGCAAAAAAAGCAGAGAATAAACGAGCAACAACTGCAAAAAAACCCCCAACAACCCAAAAAGCCCAGGTTTGAAAGCAACTTGCCACGTATGAATTATTTTTATGATCGCAAACCCCTTGCAGCGACCAATTTACTGAGTATAAGTGATCTAATTGGGGGCAATCGTTGTCAGAGGGACCAAAAATATACTAGGCCTCCATTTTCATATTAAAATGCCATGCCTTGGTTTAACATTTCCAAGTGGTTATTTTAGTCCTTTTTGAAAAAACAAAAGCCTGTTGAGGATAGGGTAACTCTGCTGACCAGTATATTCTTGAACTTGTTTATCTCTGGGAAATGGGACCACCTGATCTCAATAGAGTTTTTCTTCTTTTCTTTTTTTTTTCTCCCTGCCCACCCCCCTTAACACCCCTTCCCACCTCCCCCTCCCCCCTCCCCAATTGCTTCAAACATTTCACAATTAAAGCAGAAGAGGCTTGCTCTGTGGTTCTCACCTTTTGTCCTGAAAAGCCTGGAAACAGAGGGACACTTTCCTCGTTGAAGTCTGGTGTAATTTCCCCTTGAATGGGCTCTCATGATAAGAACAGGGGTCACTGGATGGGATGGTATGCAATAAAGCTTGTGATTGCATGGTTCTTCATCATCACAAAACAGCCCAACACTCTGCTTTATGATAGCACAATTGGCACACACAATGGCTTGGGTAGAAAGCTAGAGAAACAGAGAGACGGGTATAGATACTAAGATGGAGATATCAGTCAAGCGATTGTCCCTCTTGGTGTGTTTCAAGTGCTGAAATGTACAAGTGGCTGAGAACAGGGTCCCCAAACATTACACTGAAAAGCAGTGAATGAATAAAAAGGGATGGCAGGAGTGGATGAATCCTGCCTATAGAATGCACCTTTGTGGTCAAATGTATAAGATAATATATAGCAGCTGTGTTATAAGCCAGCAAAGGGAATTGAACTTACAAAGCACAGGCTTTCAATAGCTTCCCTGGTGGGAACACCAAAAGTTTAAGAGGTGGAGGAGGGCTTATTGCTGAGTAATGCCCACCTTTAATAATAGTTGTCTTGCCTGCTGTGGAACCTATCCATTGGGACAGTTCCTAAAGGCCTTATTTACTGCCCCTAAGTGGTAGCTTTGATTGAGTAAAGGCTGAGTAAAACCTGGATAAAGCGTTGGGAATTGGCTGCATGTGAAGTCACTAAGAGCGAGCTAACATTTAGAGGGTCTAGTCCTGGAAAGGCTGGCAGTTCCCATGATCTTCAATGGGACCTGCAAGAGCTTAGTGTTAGAGCTGATTTTAACAAATACTGCATCTTTTTGATGTTGATACAAAAAAACCTGGAAACACTTGCCTTCCTTTTGCTTTCCAAAATTTTTTATTGAAAGAACCTATCGCACTAAAAAGCAGACCTTTGGTTTTTCAGGAAAGAGGGTTTTTTTTAATGAAGTCAGTCAACACTGTGTGCATCTTGGCTCCATTGGGAGTTAGGAATTCCCAGCTAGTGATGCAGAATGAAAATCTTACACCGTTTTTGTTTTGCAAATCTCCACTCGAACCTTTTTGGAAATTTTCTGTAGGTGATGAGGGTGAGAGTGAAGTCAAGGGAAGGGCCTGTTAGGAGTTACAGTAAGTCCTGAAAGGAGTTAAAATGCCCTGCCTTTAGTCAAATAGTGAGATTCATAAGTGACCAGCTGCTTTTCAAGATGAACATCAGAGGAGAGAACACAGCAACAGAGCATACTGTTTTCACACCAAGGTCAGGGACAAAAAGAGCTTTTCAAGTAAGCATGGTATATGGGCTTTTGTTCTGAGCAAGTTTGGTTGCAATAGATTTCTGCAAAGATTAGTTGAAAACTTTTCAGTTTCAGAAGAGAGCTGATACATAAATACAGAATAATGCAACTGGTCCTACCCAATAACTACTGCTCAAGTGTTTAAAGGTGTCTCCTTTATGTAAAATCTGGTCATGTACTAGAAAAGGTTCCAAACGTACTAACAATATCTGATTGGATCTCTCCATTTTCTTACAGCACAGCATCATCTGTAGCTACATATTTACATGTGGATACAGATGTAACAGCTTGTTTGTAGAGCTTAGTCCTTCTTTCTGGCCTTCAGAAAAAAAAATACATTGTTTGGCATATGAATTATGGACTGACCATTTTTGATTGAGGCAGATTTTTATGAATGTACAGAAACTGTTGAAGATTGGTCAGTTTAAAGAGGTTGATCTCTCATTTGGTTCTGTGGCTGCTAAGATCTTCCACTAGTTGTTCATAGAATGAAATTTCCTAGTCTGATGTAGCTTCTGTGTCAAAGATCATTGCTCTTCATGGGTATCATTGTTCTGGTCACCACCTTTTTGTCTAGCTAAACTTTGAGGTGGCAAGATGTCACAGTAAGAGAAGTGTTGCCTCAGGTAGACATGAGTATTTCCAATACAAATTTATCTTAAGTGACTTCTCTGTAGTGAGATACTGTGGTAGTTTGAGAGATTCCATATTCCCAGGATATTGCAATATTATTATTCTATTCCATTTTCCAGTATCACAGATCAGAGGATGTCAGGGGTTGGAAGGGACCCAAAGAGATCATCGAGTCCAACCCCCCCCACCAGAGCAGGACCGTACAGTCTAGCTCAAGTCACACAGGGACACATCCGGACAGGCCTTGAAAGTCTCCAGAGAAGGAGATTCCACAGCCTCTCTGGGGAGCCTGTGCCAGTGCTCTGTGACCCTTCCAGTCAAGAAGTTCCCCCTTGTGTTGAGGTGAAACCTCCTGTGCTGCAGCTTCTATCCATTGCTCTTTGTCCTATCCCAGGGAGCAAGTGAGTAGAGCCTGTCTCATCCCCCCAGCCCTCAGATACTTATAAACATTTATTAGATCCCTACTCAGTCTTCTGCAGACAAAACAGCCCCAGGTCCCTCAGCCACTCCTCATCAGGCAGTGCTGCAGTCCCCTAATCATCCTCATAGCCCTCTGCTGGACCCTCTCCAGCAGATCCCTGTCCCTCTTAAACTGGGAAGTCCAAAACTGAACTGATTGCAAGTTTAAAGAGAAAGTCTACTTACTAGTGCATAAATGTAAAAAGGCAATCAGGTAGAATGACTATATCCACAATCTAAACCAAGTCTATCAGACTAAAACCATCCAGAAATCCTCCACCCCCACCCCCCTCAGCAGGCCTAAGAGTAGGCCAAACCTGCCCTTTCCAGCTTAGGCCTACAAGGCCTCAGCAGGCCACATGACACAGCTCAAAATTCCCTGCCAGATAGAAGCCATGGCCCCCACACCAACCATGAGCTAAGTAGGAATGTGTGCTCTTCCTGGGCAGAGATGTGAAGGGAGGAGAAGAGGAGAAGAAGAGTCAGGTATCAGCAAGGCACTGGTTTATAAGCTGCAGTGGATGTAGTCTTGACCTTAGCAAAGCCTTTGACACCATCTCCCATGACATTCTAGTGAGCAAGCTCAGGAAGTATGGGATGGAAGAGCAGACAGTGAATTGGATTAGGAACTGGTTACACGATACAGTTAAAAGAGTGGAGATCAATGGTCTCAGGTCCTGCTGGAGATCTGTAGCTGGTGGAATCCCCCAGGATCAGTGCTGGGTCCAGTACTGTTCGACATCTTCATCAGTGACATTGATGAGGGGACGGAGTCTGCTCAGCAAGTTTGCTGATGACACCGAACTGGGAGGCTGGGCTGATACAGCTGAAGGCTGTGGGGCCATGCAGTGAGACCTGGACAGACTGGAGAGCTGGGCACAGAGAAATCTAACTAGATTCAACAAGTGCAGAGTCCTGCATCTGGGGAGGAATACTAAACTGCACCAGTACAGGCTGGGAGCTGATCTGCTGGAGAGCAGTCCTGTGGAGAGGGACCTAGGAGTCCTGGTGGATAACATCCATGGGACAGCAATGTGCTTTTGTGGCCAAGAAGACCAATGGGATCCTGGGGTGCACTAAGAAGAGTGTGTCCAGAAGATTGAGGGAGGTTCTGTATTCTGGTACAAGTAAGAGCATCTTTTCATCTCAGTGAAAAGTATTACAGGAAGCACTTTTTTAGATGAGGTGAGGATTTTTGTCTGATACAATATAGTAATTTTGCTTGCAGACATTTCACTGGGAAGTAATCATTCACAGCTATTCATTTTTGCAATCACAGCTGATCAAAATAGATTTCTAAAAATCTACTGAAGAAGAGACAATAGCACTGGTCAGGCTACACCTTGGCTACTGTGTCCAGTTCTGGGCTCCTCAATTCAAGAGCAATGTTAGGGTACTGGAACATGTCCAGAGATGGGTGACAAAGCTGGTGAGGGGCCTGGAGCACAGGCCTGTGAGGTGGGGCTGAGAGAGCTGGGGGTGTGCAGCCTGGAGAAGAGGAGGCTCAGGGTTGACCTTATTGCTATCTTCAACTACCTGAAGGGAGATTGTAGCCAGGTGGGTGTTGGTCTCTTCTGCCAGGCAACAAGCAATAGAATGAGGGGACACAGCCTCAAGTTGTGTCAGGGGAGATATAGGCTGGATGTTAGGAGGAAATTCTTCCCAGAGAGAGTGATTGGCATTGGAATGGGCTGCCCAGGGAGGTGGTGGAGTTGCTGTTCCTGGAGGTGTTCAGGAAATGACTGGATGAGGCACTTAGTGCCATGGTCTAGTTGATTGGCTATGGCTGGGTGCTAGGTTGGACTGGATGATCTTGGGGTCTGTTTGAATCTGGTTGATTCTATGATTCTGTGATTCTAATAGCACACCACAGCACACAAAGCATCGGGATTTGGAAAACACAGAGGTCTGGATAACTTGTGTTCGTACTTCTTTCCATACTTTTATTCTCTGCCAGACCTGGCAGGGCAAAAACTACTTCCACTGTACAGGTTGTGTGTGCAGCATCCTGTGAAGTCAGAGTGCATTACACTGATCCCTGCACCTCAGAGGGGTGTTGTCAAAGCAAATCTCTACTGGTGTAACATTCTGAACACTTCTGAACATTTCGTTGTCCAAGTCAGTCTGCGACGAACCCAATCCAGAAAATCTTTATGTTATCTCAAAATACAGAAGGACTTTGGACCAGAGTCTGTATATGATTCAGTGGAGAAATTGCTAGTGGACGTAATTACTGCTCATTTGTTTGAACTGTGAAATCTTTCCAAAAAGGAGAGCAACTGTATGCATCCCAAGTAAGTATCTGAAAATTTTGATATTTTTTCTCACAGTAGAAATTAATTCCAAGATGATTTTGATCTTGTGGAAGACAGTACTCAAACCAACATCAGTGTGGTGACATAGGCAATTAATGACATTCTGCAAAATAATAGAATAGATATAGCTGCAGGTCCATGCATGCACAGAGCACATTTTGTTTCACGTGTCACACGTATTTTGTACTCAAAACATTTATATAAATGTGAAACCTAAAATAATGCATAAAGCCACAAAATTAAGTTCCTCAAAACATTTGGTTTTGGTAGAGCCATTCGTCCAAAACAATTAGGACAAGCAATGGAAAAAATACTTTGACCTACATGGACTGAATGCAAGAGGAACCGTTGCTGGAGAAAGCAACTTGAAAGGGAAATTCTGGGGATGATATAAAATAAGAGCAGAGGAAGAAAATATGGAACAAAGCAAATGAAAATGGCCGCTTGGGAGAGCAGAGCGCTGCCAGCCAGACCACACTGCTGGCCAGACATCATCTTAAATAGATTATTCAAACAAATATTAATTTGAGTTGCTAGGATGGAATATCTGATTTAACTGTTAGAAAGCACTGTATTAATCTGCAGGCCAGTGATTAATAACAAATGTATTCCCACAGAACAAAATGTAAAATGAAAGAACGTTGTATAAAATGCAAGAAGTGGGATGTGCTTGCTCTAAAGAGTTTCAAAACCAGCTTGGGACTTGCAGACTGTGTGGTCATATTGTGTTTGCCTTGGTGCTGGTAGCCTATCTGTGGCTGGGAGCATCACCAAAGCAGTCATTTTAACTGGCACGGTGACGAGGAAATCCAGATTTTTTCCCTTCCTGCCTTGCCAGGATCTCAGACTGAAGGGGAGTAAAGGGAAGTAGGAGAAAAAGACATAGTGGAGGGAAGGAGATACCTCAGGATAGAAAGTGAGTATGAAGGATAAGACCAGTGTCCTTTTAGTCAAATACTGATGTTTCATTAAACTTCAGGGCATGGACTCTTGACTAGTTTATGGTCTGAGGAGGCAAAACTAGCTTAAGCTAAGAGATGAGTTTAGAACATTGGAAACTTTAAAGGCTCTGTTCAGTCATTGCTCTGTAAATATAAATATTTGCTGCTGAAACACCTAGAGATGTCTTTTTTTAGTCCTTGCATATGATGTAGCCTAACTGAAGAACCCAGGTTCTTCGAGGAGGTGATATAAGCTACTATATTGTATCTGCTTTTGACTCCTTAACTCAAATTACCGGATATTCTTTCTGCTAGGGTTAATTTGGGACAGTTTGTAGCATAAAATCCAAACGAGTCTCTGTTTGGCACTTTCGGACTTTCTCCCCTTCTCTCCCTGAGGGGGAGAAAAAGTATGACTAGGTTGTCCTGACCTGGTCCTGAAACCTCAAACTGGGTGGCAGAAGCTAGCAGGAACCCATCAAATCCTTCCCCAGCCTTGTGATATGGACCTCTTCTCCCTTCTGCTCAAGCCAAGACATTTCCTGGGTGTTTTATGAGAGTGTTGGATCATCTTTGTCACTGAAGTGGAGCCATCAAGCGGGCTAGTGAGTTCAAGGTCAAGAAAAATGAAGCACTAGCCAAATTGCCCAATCTGTGTGAGCAACAAGAGAGTTCTCTTTCCAAACAGAGGTTCCCTTTCAAAGCAAAATCCCTCAGCAGGGACATTCAGGATGAAAAGAGCATTTTAGGTTATGGTCCTTAGAGGGAAATGTGCCTTATTTGAAGTCAAGCATCCCCCCTGGGATTGTCTGATGCTTCCAACTTTTCTCTCTCCCTTTAAGAGATCTAATCGGCTTCACATGTGAGCTTAAAAGAAGAGCATTGATGGAGTAAGCTTAGACACCATGTTGTTTTTCTACATAATGTTTTATCTGAGGAGTCCAAAAAAGATACTCATTTGGAAAAAAAATATTATTTTTAAGCTGGAAAGCAACCTCAATTGTATTTCAATTCCTTTAATTATTTTGTCTAGCAGCGAGATCAAAGGCCTAGGTCTCAAAAGGAATCAGTCTTGGGCCAAGAACTCCAAAATGGGTGCTCCAAATTCATAAAAAATTACCATATTTAGTCATCTAACTTAATCTGCTCTTCAGAGCCTGCTAGACCCTAGCCAGACTTTGTAAGCTGCCCCAAGACTATCAGATGACATATGCTGAATGAGTACCAATTACTTATGAGCCTTTTTTTCTGTGGGTTTATTTGGGGTAGTCCTAGATAATCCTATGAGGTCAATGTTTTTTTCAGTATCAGCTTGGTTTCTTTAGGGATGGATGTGAGTGAAGGATTGGAGGGAGGTAGGGGAGGCAACACTTTCCTCTGCCCCCTCTGATACATCTCTCCTTGCTGAAAAGATGATGCAATTTTTCAGATAGTGATTTTATCTGGCTCACTTTTCCATGTCTCCTTTGTCCCTGCAATTGTCATGTTTTGTGAGGATGAATAAATGAACCTCTGAAAGGACCTTGCAGAAGGATAATACTGTTAGCCACAGTTTGGGAAGGAAGGGCTTACAGAATTAAGGTCAACTTCCCAGTTTCGCTATGGAGCTGATCATGAGGTTGTGCACCAAACCTTAGCCTGTCACACTTGACAAGGTGGCTTTGTACAACTCACTAAGGTTAGTCAAGAAATTGATAGCAGAGTCAACACATGAGAATCTAGGTCTCTAGTCTCCCATTCCTGTAAAACAGTCTATAAATCTAATGCCAAAATCACCAACATCCATCACAAAGAGCTTGTCTCTTGAGTTGCACAGGTTGTAACGATTACCTTAGAAAGGAAGCAAAGTAGAACTCCTATTAATTGAGATCCAGTATTTCTGTCTCCTTTCCATCCCAGTTCTCCTCCATTTGGGCTGGGTATTTCTATCTTCCTATTTCTGTAACTACCACTGGCCTCAGTAAATTCCATTTCACATCTGTCTCTCCAGGGTGCCATAGCTTTCTGTAGTCCATACTGCTCCTTAAGGACATGTCTCATGTTAAGTTCCTTTTGGAAACCCTATGGGTTTTGTAATACTTAGATATAACCCATGGTGTAATGAAACTGCTGCAGTACATCCTTCTCTAAGCAACTGTCTATAAATCTATCATATTTGGCCTAATTTTAAACCTTGAAGTGGAGGTGGGAGGGCTCTAGTCTATGCACTGGGAGTGACGCTAATAATGGCCAAGAGTAGCTGAAAGGAATCTGCCTGTGAGCTCAGCAGGGCTAGATAAAATCTAAATGATGAGCCTGATTGTAAAAAAGCTCTCTCTTGGGGATGCCTTCTTGACTGCAAGGAGGAGAGCCATCCTCATTTGTCACCTGCAGAGCTGAGGGGAAACATGTCTCCCTAAGCTACAAATTTTATTCAACTTCCTTCTTGTGTGCCTGAAAAAAAACCATGAGAGTATGAACGTGATCTCCAGAATCTAGGGAGATCTCCAACATATAGAGCAGCATGAGAAGCTGCCAGCAACCCCCTAGCCCTGGGGCAGCTGTGGGTGCAGGTTAGAACTAATTTGAGCTCCCGGTTGAAAGTAGCCAGGGTGGCAGATGCAGTTACTGCCCTCATAACTTGCAGCAGCAAACATCTCCCCAGAGGCATCCTGCAGCAGATCTGTCCTGCTGCAGCTCCCAGCCTGAGGTAATAATTGAAATTGAGACTGTTAATGTTACAATTCTAAGCAACAATTCCTAGAGTTGTAAAAGCAAACAGGTCTTCTGTCCATTAGCCTCTACTAGTTCTACATCTCTACAGCTTCCAGGAAAAGGCTGGAACCAGAGCTTGTGTCTAGGTACCTGAGCAGGTCCCAGAGCCCTTAGCCTGCTCTAGCAGTATAATAAGAAGTCTTCACTTAGACCCAAAAGCAGGCAGTTTTTGCAGGTGTAAAGCTTTTAGTTTCAGTAAGAACATTCCTACAGCTAGTGACCATGGTTCAGCCAGGTGGTGGTAGTTCATTGAGCTAATTGAAACACTATCCTAATAGGTATTAGTTACTTGACAATATAATGCCTCCCTTAGTGGTTTCTTCTCAGACCCCCATCTCAGTGGCATGCTGTTCTGTCTGCAGAGAATGTCCTTGTAGCTTTGACTCCAGGCTGGATCACTGGGATCTGCTGTGTTTGGGTGACCTTGGGAGACTCTTCCACCATGTCATGTTCTGCTAGGTCAGTGTTGAAGTTTCTCACCTCCTGATTTGTAAGACCAAATGAGTATTTTTCTCTCCTCACCCCAGCTGTTTCTGTGTCTATTTAATCTGCAAGCTGCTCAGGTCAGGTCTACTTCTCACTAAGACACAGAGGTGTTTTGAGCTTGCCTGGGTCACCTCAGGTCTCCTCTGTTACTCTTGATGATGATGGAGTGGGTTTTGATGTACCTCGTGGCATTGGGAATCTGTGATAATCCAATTCTTGTGCTAAGCAACTATTTCTGATCTCAGTTCCCCTGGGTGCAGCAGTAAATTAAAAGTTCTTTGAGGCAAGGACAGTCTTTCAAATAAACATCAGTAAGATACCCAACACATGGGTCTCCAAGACATTCTTAGGCTTTAGTGGATACAAGTATTTTATTAATACTGGCAATAACAAGAGAATAATAATAATAGGAGTAAGAATAATAACAGCCACAACCTAATGCAAAACCACTCTCTGTCATTTTTAAGCCAAAAAACTTTTTAAAAAATGCCTTTTTAATATGTATTTGAAATGTGCTTCACTTTTGTTATTTAGATTTTAAGAGTTTGGGGGAGTTATTAAAAAAAAAAAAGTGTAGATTGATAGTTTGAAAAAGCAAATATGGAGAAATGTGAATACTTTATTTTCAAAATCTAAAATTTCACTAAAATCTGGAAAGAGAATGTCCAGCTCTGCTCTCTGCTTGAACTTTCTTAACTGTAGAATTTGAATACTGTGTGTTTAGTGTCAGAGCTACCATTTTAAATGCTAAAATTTCTCTTTACCACAGAATGTACATTCTCTCAGTCCATTTCTCTCTACAATAATTGCACTCCAGGGTTTCTTTTAGCAAAGTTAAGACCCCTACATGGACACAATTTCGCTTGCTAGCAGGAGGAGGGCATGGTCCATGTGTATGTGACTTTTTCAGAATGGCTGATTGAGTATGTGTGCTGCAACACATGAAGTGATGCAAGAGTTAGCCTCTGTCTAGTTGCTTTTCTTCAGACACTGGAGCTGTGCTCTCTATCTCAATTTCTACCAACATAGTACCTTATGTTATTGCCATGCCATTCTGTTCTGAGCTGCAACTCATGCCTAAACTTTCCTGATGGCCTTGGGCCAGAATTCTGCTTCTTGGGTGTTTCAACCAAAGCTTGCACAAGGATTCAGTCTATGACTGAAGCCTCTCTCGTCATGTACAGATATGTTATTGTAATGAACAAAAGAGGAACTATCCCAAAGAGGTTGGGAACACTTATGACAACCTGTAACATTCATGGGCTAGTTGTGTGGATGTGCTGCTGCTCTGGTTAGATACTGCAATCTTCTGAACCACTTGCTTAAGTGCCATTTAAGATATTATAACCTAGTAAACAGAGCTTGCTGCAGTGCTCATTATTACAACAACAACTGAACTTTCAATACTTTCCAGAAAATATTGGGTTTCCCTGTTGGTTTGTTTTTGAACTTATGTCTTAGAACTTCATGCTCACATAAGCGTGTGTTGTGCTTCTACATTTGGAGATGTCTTTTACTCTATTCTCTATTGAGGGAGTGTTAATCATTTCTTCTCTCTGATATCCTCTTCTTGGTTGCCTGGGCCACAACAACCCCAAGGAACACTACAGGCTTGGGGCAGTGTGGCTGGAGATCTGACTGGCAGAAAGGGACCTGGGGGTTGTAATAGACAAATAATTCAATATGAGCCAGCAGTGTGCCCAAGTGGCCAAGAAAACCAAAGGCATACTGGCTGGGATCAGAAATGCTGTGTTCAGCAGGAGCAGGGAGGTGATTGTGCCCTTGTACTCTGCTCTGTTGAGGCCACAGCTTGAGTGCTGTGCTCAGTTTTGGGCACCTCATTACAAGAAGTATGTGGAGATGCTGGAGTGAGAGCAGACGAGGGCAAGGAAGGACTGGAGAATAAATCCAATGAAGAGTGTCTGAAGGAGCTGGGAACGGTTAGCTTGAAGAAGAGAAGACTGAGGGGAGACCTCATCACTATCTGCAGCTACCTGAAAGGGTATTGTTGAGAGGCTGCTGTCGGTCTCTTCTTATAGGTTCTATCTATATCTATAGATAGAACAAGAGGGAATGGCCTCAAGCTGCAACTGGGTGGGTTTAGACTGGACATTAGGAAACATTTTTTCACAAAAAGAGTGGTCAGGCATTGGAATGAGCTACCCAGGGAGGTGGCTGAGTCACTAACCCTGGATGTGTTTACAAGTTGTTTGGATGTGGTGCTTGAGGGTATGGTTTAAGGGTGAACTTTGTAGAGAAGGGATAACAGTTCGACTTGATGATCCTGGGGGTCTTTTCCAACATTTCCGTGCTTCTGTGATTCTTTTTGTGTAATTATTATTATTTAAGTAAATCACTTACTGCAAGTAGATAAGTTCCTCTGAAGTTCCTGAGCTGTATTTTTCTCATGCTGAGGGCAATGAGTTCCCACATTCTCGCTCAAAGTGAGAGTGCTTCTAATTCAAGCTTGCAATGCTGTGTGTTCATTTTCCTTCAGCACCCACTGACCGAAACTCATTGAAATTAATTGAGCTGCACCCATTTCATGTTGCTGAAGTATGAAGGAGGAATATTCATCAGTTTATTAAAAATCCAGCAAATGTCAGAGTCTTACCAGCCCTAATTAATATGTGTTTAAATTCTCTGCCCTGGGCCCTCCAGTCTTTTATTTTGTTTAAACTGAAGCTTGACATTTTCAGTCAGCGCATTATTGTCTAACAGCGGGAGAGTGAAAGCTATACCCCTTTCCTTAAACACACCAGGCTGTGGAATGTGCTCTGTCTCACTGCCATTCCCCTGTATATTTGTCAGGTACTGAACACCCTGACTCTGAGAGATCACTTTCCTTTGGACTAAAAGGAAAAGAATCAAGCCTCACACTTTCTTGGTAGCCAGAGCCCCAAAGCTGTATTTTAAGGATTCAGGAAAAGCAATGGATAAAATTCTTTATTGTTGTCAGGGAGGATTTTTTTTTAATGGTACTTAAACACCAGTACCATATATGTATTGCTTCTGAGTTTTAAAATTTACCTCATAAATTGTCACTAAAAAAAACACGGACAAAATTCCTGGGTGACAGCAATTGATGGTTCTGTCAATCAAAAAAGGACACAAACCAGCAGGAGCATTTTCCTGCCACCCACAACATATTTTTGCTAGGAACAATCTGACCTTCTCTAAAACTGTCCCAGTCATGCTGTTCAGTTCTCACCTATCTTGAAGTTTCTCCTTCATATCTTCCAAGTTGTCTCAAAACCATGGAGCTACAGCCTCAGTTCTGGCATGAGGCACTAGTTCCCCAGGAGGACATATGTTTTTGTCCTAAGCCTGCTTTCAAATGGTTTAGCTTAATCCTGCTTCGGAGATGGGTTAACCTAAACCAGACTAGAGAACACCCTGCCTGGGGCACTGATGTGGGGTTGTTACTGAGCCTGCCATTATACCCTAACTCTGTGGCATTAACTTCTGGTGATTCTCTGTGCAGATACGTGTGTGTGCTATTTGCCAAGGTGAAATATAGGGCACATATTGAACACAGGAAATAACATTGAAAATAGGACACAGGCATGTGGGTGTATTATGCCTATTACTTAATGTTCTTCTCATTTGACCAGTTCTCATTTTCATCAGCTGTTTTTTTTTTTGCTGTCACCAGTTTGTCAAGCTTCATTTTCCCTTGAGGAACCACAAATCAGTCATGTCAAACAATCCAAACCAGCATCTTTAGAGCTCACCTTCCCCAATCCCATTCTTCAGTTCTGTGTTCCAGCTTGTTCCAGCTGGAATAAACCATTATGATATTTGATTATGATCCTAGGTGTATGTATGCAACTAGTTTGATCTTTTCTGTCTGGATGAGCTGTGAGAATTACACCTGGGTCTCCAGTCACTGGTTGAACATGCCTCCCAACCTTCCTGCTACCATTTACCTCTTTTTCTGTTGCAGTACCAACCAGGTTTATTTTGGCAAACATTGTCCTCCCCTTCTTCTCACCACTTTGCCAAAAAAGACCCTGCTTCCATGACCTGTGCTGTTCTCCACTACTACCTGCCAACCTTAGTTTTCCCTGGCCCCTCTTCCTCAACTGAATGATGTTTAAAAACATCTCCACTGCTTCAAGCTAGCTGGAGATGGTGGCCATAACTAAAATGTGTTCAAGCTCCTTTCTCTCCTGAGATGGTCACCTTTGCTCTAATGCTACTAAATCTCTCAGTGTTTTCCAGTTTTGCTGTGACTTTGCACAATCCATCTCCTTTTGTCTAGCTTGGTTCTAACACAGTGAAATTTGATGAGGTTGTCATTGTTCCTCTGTCCATATGCCTGTCTGTCTCTCACTGCATCACAGCTATGACCTGCCTCATGCTCTTAGTGCCTTACAGCCACATTAAACAACTTGCTTCCGACAAAGAAAAGATGTTATGGTGGAGACTGATTTTCTGGGCCGTAGGCGAACCACATAACCACAAAAACGCCCTTCCTGACACTCTGTTGTGTTTCTGCTTATGATCACACAGGCGAGGGTGAATCGCATCCACTGTGGCCCTGTGTGGCTCTTGATAGGATGCTTCCCTCCAACAAGAAGGACTCTGCAGTGTCAGAGAATGGCAGCAGACAGAAAGGGAATCTGGACCATGTAGCATCAGCCTGGGCAGTGAGCAATGGTTCTTCAGAAGCCGTGTCCTGCCTCTCTGTGTCTTGTTGTTGGATTCACTGCTGTCTGAGGCTGAAGCACTGTGGATTTTGAGCCATGGGTTTTTTTTGAGTAACTTAGTATTGTATTAGAGTATTGTGTCCAGTTCTGGGTCCCCCAGCTCAAGGACAGGGAGCAGCTTGGGAGAGTCCAGTGCAGGACAAAAATGATTAAGGAAGTTAATCCTTAGTCTTTATAAGAAGAGACTGAAGGACCTGGGGCTTTTTAGCTTGGAGTGGAGGAGACTAAGGGGTGATCCTATTCATGTTTATAAATATGTAAGGGGTGAGTACCAGGAGGACAGAGCCAGCCTCTTCTTGGTGATGCCCAGTGACAGGACAAGGGGCAATGGATGGAAGTTGAGGCATAGGAGGTCCCATGTGAACCTGAGGAAGAATTTTTTCACTGGAAGGGTGGCAGAGCACTGGAACAGGCTGCCCAGGCAGGTTGTGGAGATACTCAAGAAACGTCTGGATGCATTCCAGTGTGATATGTTCTAGGTGATCCTGCTTTAGCAGGGAAGCTGGACCAGATGGTCTTTTGAGGTCCCTTCCAGCCCCTGAATTCTGTGATTCTGTGATTCTATTTTAGAGGATCAGACGGGTTGAAAATTTTAACCTGTCATCTGGTCATTTTGTATTCTGGGGCAAAGTGACAACTGTGGCAGAGCACAACACTTAACAATGTTCAAATAGCAGTTAACTGAAAGGTTCACTGGTTTAAAGAGTTGGAAGATAGCTCCCTTCTCACATTCAGATAGCTGTGTGGATTTCTCATTTCAGAAGAAATGAGTATTTTTCTTATGCTAAGAGTCTCATCTACATAATTTACTTGTACTCTGTAATTCCTGGGAGCAACATATTTTACTATATTTCCCTAGCAATGTAAGGTACTGAACCAAACAGTCTGAGAATCTGAAAGCTCTGAACTTTGGGATGCTTCAAATCTGGATCTGAATTTATCACCTTGTGCTCTTTTGTTGAAACAAACTGGAAGTGCTGAAAAATTACCTTCACAGCTAAAGCTACCCTATCTGCCAGTTCTTGGCTCTGTGCAATGCTTCCTTGTCTGACTCTTCGAGAAGACAAGAAATCAGCTCATCTATCCTCAGCAGTGCTTAGCAAAACAAGGCTCCTGAACTGAAAGCAGCCTCAAAGCCCATTTAAAAAGAAAAAACAATTTAGAATTTCTGCTTCTCTAGAGGGTTTGACTCAGCCATCTCTGGAAACACCCAGGCCCTTCCCTTCCCTTCCCTTCCCTTCCCTTCCCTTCCCTTCCCTTAGGAATGACCTCCTTTTCCTTAGAACCTGAAGTCTGACAGAACTTGCTTTCTCAGCCATTGTGAAACTCACGATACCATAAAAGTGGTTCTTCTTGGACAGCATTGCTCAGAAATAAAAGAGGAAAATCAAGCATGGAGACACAAGTCCCATCTTCTCAGCCTGTACACAGGATTAAAATGCTTTCAGGAGACAGTGTCCTTGTTTATATATACTTCTATTCTAAGTACTTAAGGCTTGTAAGCAAACATCACCAATGGTTTCACTGCCTAAAACCATCTTGAGAGAAATCTTAGCATTTGGTTAACATGGCAGAGAGAAACTTTGCCCCCAGCTTAGCTGAGAGATGAGTCATTTCCACCACTGCCTGGGACAGAAGGAGAGTTTACTTAGCCTAACCCCATCTGATGGTTTTCTGCTTTGTGACTCATTGGAGTTTTCCTTTCAGATGGTCACCAACAGAGAGTGACTTTGCTGTCAAGTGGGCAGTGTGTTAGGGAGAGATGGCCCTTGCCATGAGCAGCTGCCTTTGTCCTCTACCCCCTTGCATCAGGAGAGCCTGTGCTAGAAAGCCCTGTGCAATAGTCTTGCCACACATCTGGTGGTAGATGTGGGATTTATGGAGGGATGGCAACTTGCTTATTTAAGTTAACCATGGTTTTAAGACATGTAATCCCTCTATGCTGTGATTGGTCTCCCTCCAGCTCCATCTGGTTCTGCAGCAAGCGGACCTGAATGGCACATGGGAATAGCCTGAAAACCAGATGCTTAGCATTTATTTTTAGTGATGAATAAACTTTGTAAGCATCTCATTATATAGTTGCCTGGCCTAATTAGTAACATTCAGACAAACATTAATCTGCAAAAACGCTTAGTGGTGCTGAGATTACCCAGTGGAGTTTTGAGGAGACATCTTCTTTGTGGAGGGAAGGAGGAAACAATTGAATAGCTAGGACTTTAGTGGGCTCTAGGTAGGTGTTCCACGAGTTTTCAGTGGGTCCTTCCAAATGATTCATTCATGGCTTCACAGAAGACCAGGCTAGAAGGGACCCCAAGAGTCATCTAGTCCAACTTTCAGAGTAAGAATGTAATTTAAATGAGATGGTTCAGCACCCTGTCAAGTTGGGCCTTGAAACTGTCTAATGTAGGGGAATCCACCACCTCCACTGGGAATTTATTCTTATGTCTAGTAGTTTGAATAGTGAAAAAAATTAAGCTCAAATCTTTTCTTATCTGTCTCACATTTCAAGTGTATGCACAGATACAGGCTGGGTGGTGAATGGCTGGACAGCAGCCCTGAAGAAAAAGGACCTGGGGGTCTGGGTTGATGAAAAGCTCAACATGAGCCAGCAATGTGCACATGCAACCCGGACAGCAACTGTGTGTGAGGCTGCATCAAGAGAAGTGTGGCCAGCAGGGCAAGGGAAGTGATTCTGACCCTTTACTCTGCTCTCATCAGACCCCACCTGGAGTACTGTGTATAGTACTGGAGACTCCAACACAAGTAGGACATTGAACTGTTAGAGTGAGTCCAGAGGATGCCACGAATATGCTCAGAGGGCTGGAATATCTCTGCTGTGAGGACAGGCTACAAGAGTTGGGGCTCTTCAGCCTGGAGAAGAGAAGGCTTTGAGGAGACCTTGTAGTAGCCTTCCAGTACCTGAAGTGCGGCTACAGGAAGGCCAGGGAGGGACTATTTACAAGATCTTGTAATGACAGGATGAGGAGTAATGGGTTTAAATTGGCAGAGGGGAGATTCAGACTAGATGTTAGGAAGAAGTTCTTTTCAGTGAGGGTGGTGAAACACTGGCGCAGGTTGCCCCAGGGAGGTTGTGGATGCTCTCTCCCTGGAGGTGTTCAAGGCCAGGCTGGATGAGGCCTTGAGCAACCTATTCTAGTGGGAGGTGTCCCTGCCTACGGTGGGGGGTTGGAACTGAATGATCTTTGAGGTCACTTCCAACCTAAATCATTCTATGAATCATAGAATCACAGAATGATCACTGATCACTGACGGAAGTGAATCTGATTTTAGCCTTGTGATTTGCATCATCACCTTGAAAAGAACAGATCATTACAAAATGTGTGTTAATCTACAGTGACATTCCTCTCTCTGATTCTTTCATCCTGCTGCTTTAAAAGTGTGAACAGGGATTAAAGACACAGACCAACTTGCCAAGTCTTCAGGCTCTTGGTTCTATCCCAAGCTCAGCAAACCCAGTATGCCCTCACACCTAGGTCTCATTCAATCATATCTTCTGCCTGTGAATGTAATTTGGACTCTGTGAGGACATCCATGCTGACAAAGTCCTGGTGTCACCATGAAACCACTCTTTCAGGTTGGTATGTCACTTGATTATCCATTAACCCGAGGGTTTCTTGTGCTGTTGGCTAGAAGATGAATACATTGCTGTCTTTTACTGAAGGGAAGCCTGTGTTACAGCAGATCCACTGTCCTACAATGCAGGCAGCCAGAGTTATTCTGAGAGGTAAAGCCATAACTCTAATGCAAGACAGAAGATGCAACCAGCAAGTGGAAATTTTTACATAAAAGAAAATAGCTGAGATATTAATGAACTGAGAAAAGAGACAGATGCACATTAGGGATTTGAGTGATACCTGGGAACTTTTTTTTGTGTGTATTTTTACATCTGGCACTTTCACCATATTAATGATTTAAGGAATAATTATTATAAGGTTGAGTTTCCTTTTAAAAACTTTCAATGTTCCATCCTGGAATTCATTCCAGATGCTGGTAACTAAAACTGAAGAAACATACTTCAAAATGATATTCTTCTCCAAGTCAGGATGACAGCAAAATGTGTAAACGACCAATTGCTCTTCTAGCTGCTTGGTTCTTTATGAGCTATCTGATTCCCTTCCAGTTTGTTTAAAATTTTTACCATGCAGATGTTCCTTTGGGTGACCAATTTTTATAGTTTTGAAAAGATTATATCAGTTTTCCATGGTATTGTGTTACTGTATTTCTTGGATTTTTTTATAGCACTTGAAAGGCTAATTTCTTAATCAGACATTACTAGTGGAATGTAGAAAGAGAGGTTAAAAAGCCAAACTGGCACTGAGAATTAAACACAGGTTCGTAATAATACGAAAGGAAAACAAAAAGCATCAACTCAAGGATGTTGTTATTGAATGAAAGTCGAGAAAACTGCTAGGAACATGCATTTTTTATTATTATCAAAGGTGTTAAAATATATACATAGCATATGTTTGGCACTGAGTTGTTGTTGCACAGTTCTGTAGTATTCAGCTGTCTTGGATAAAAACTATCACTTTGATACTGGAAAATTATTATGAAAATGTTAGTTTTGGGCCTACTAGTAAAAAGCAAAGATTGTCTTGCATGCCAGTAAGGTTTCCGTGGAGGGTTTGCACTGTTTCCAGCAACCATCTTTGGCAACCACTGAGTTTCACCTCCATCAACAAGTCTGCATAACATTTTGTCCTTCTTTATCCTCGTCAGGAGAGCTGATGGGGAGATAAGAGATTTGAGTTGGCTTCACACCCTGAAATTCAGAGACAGATTTCAAACACCACTTTAGAATTATAAGTAGGAGCTGAAACAAGATTTAAGAAATGCTGTTACAAACACTAAGTACTCAGGAAGGGGAAAAAAAAAAAGTCAGTCCTACTATAGGATTAATATGTTTGTTTCAAGGCAAGAACAGGTACTGTTGAATTGACACAAAGTGTATATAGGTACACAGTGTATGCTCCAGTGTTACCATGACTGCAACAGTCAGACCAGAAGCAGGTTTGGTTGTTTTTCAATTGCTCCCAAATGTCAGGATTCTTCACTGCTGGATTTTGAGCTGGGCTAATCCCTCCAAACAGGTACACTGCTTCCAAATTCTTTTGAGCAGTATCTTATTTCTGAGAGCTTAAGATTCAAAATGTGCCGCCTATTTCCTGCAGAGTAGTTTCCATTGAGTCATATCATGTTCATGGGAACAAAAAAACAAACCAGAACTGTGTTAGTTTATAATATTGTGTAAATGTTACGTAACTTGGCTTCTGAGAGTTTTCTTTGCCTTCCTCTGGAGCACTGGAAGCTGGCCACAGCTAGAGGCAGGACGCAGAGCTGGTTGTGTTGGCACTTCAGCTGGTGTTAGCAATTTCTCTGGAGCCTAGTCAGGGAGTCCTGCTAACACAATCAGCAGTAAATCATCAAGGTTAGGATCAGGCATAATTTTTTGTAATCAGATCAGAAAGGCAGGGACCTCTCACCCCTACTTTGTCTTCAGTTGCAGCATAGAGTACAGCCTATTGCTGAGTGTCACCTGGGAATTGGTACCTGACAAATTCCCTTGCTGTTTCCAAGACCCCATAGCATCTCAGTGACTATGATCTTTCTTGCTCTCCTCCTGTTTTATGTCATCATTTGTGGCTTTTGGTCTTTTCTGCAGCTTCTGCAGTTTGGGGAACATGTTTTGCAGCTTCCTCTGTGTATAAGTGGGTAAACAGGAGCAGAAGTGCTGTTTGTCCTACATTTCTATCATTTTGCAGTTGTAGGGGACTTGATCTCATTTTTGTTCTTTGTTCTTAGGCAGATATGTACTTTTCAGCAGGAGATGAGTCAGTGTGTTACAGAAGCAGTAATCTTTGCTTAGTGCCTGATGAGTGTGAAAAACCAAGTGCACACTCTGCTCGTTGGATTACTGATGAGTACAAATCCTCAGACACAATGGGTTTTCTAAACAAGTAGGAAACAACTTTGCCAAGTTAGTTCTGTGCCCTGCTCTTCAAAACACTCCTTAACTTTGAATAGTTGTGTTGCTGCCTAAAGATCTCTGCCTGAAATATCATACCAAGGATTGCGGAGCAGAGGATTTTTGGACCAAGGAGAGGTGAGATTTCCTGAGGCAGCATCTGCCCAGAGCAAGGCTAGCGTTAGCCAAGGTTACTAAGTGCCTCATTTCCACTGCTATGAAATCCGTGCATGCAAAGTGCTGCAAGCCAAACCACAGGTTGCAAATCAGATTTTCCTCTAAAAATCATCAGCAACCCAAGCTGGCATTTTCTTTTTGATGTATTTTATTTCTCAAACTCTTGGGGAGGTGGCCGTCTTGACTTAAGCATGGCAACCTTTGGAGTCAGAGCAACTGCCTGAGCTCAGATGTGTACCTGCATAGACCTCTGTACAGGAGAGAAGGCTCTTAAGAGCTGAAGTATATCCACTCCAATCAGGAATAAATCAAGCACTCCTGAGCCTTCTAACAGGCTTGATTAAGACACAACACATCTCTCAGTTGTTGTTGTCCACACGTTTTCCTCCCCTTCACAGAATCACAGGATCCCAGGATGGCAGGGGTTGGAAGGGACCCAAAGAGATCATCCAGTCCAACCCCCCTGCCACAGCAGGACCATACAATCTAGCTGAGGTCACAGAGGAGTACATCCAGATGGGCCTGGAAAATCTCCAGAGAAGGAGACTCCACAACCAGTCTGGGGAGCCTGTTCCAGTACTCTGTGACCCTTACAGCCAAGAAGTTCCCCTTTGTGTTGAGATAGGACCTCTTGTGCTGCAACTTGTATCCATTACTCCTTGTCTTTCAGCCTGAATTAAGTAAAGCCATCCACTGGTTCACTTGAGGAGGAAGGCTGGGCAGTTTCCATGTCAGTTTCATGATAGATTTACCTCAAACTGACTTGTTTGGTATGAAGAAATACTGTTAATATTATGTTCAGCATTAAGTAAAAAAATATATTGTAAAGAAGCCAGAACCTAAGACCTATACTACTGGAGGAAGAAGATGCTCAATCCAGACCTACTGTCAGAGAAGGCAGCGAAGCATGTATCCTCTGATCTATCAGAACCTGAAGGACAGCAGCTTGGTAGGTCTAACTCTCTGAAATGTATTTGCAAATACCACAATGGTATTTCTGATTGCTGGCACTACATCTTAGGCTTGGCACTTCCATTCAGTTCTTTGCTATTAAGATTCTCATGCTTTTATGCCAGGATAGGGTTGACCTTTTGCTGAGCTCATCTGCATTGCAAGCATACTGTTCTCTGAGGGGAGGAAGATGGAGACACTTTAGGTGGCATTTGGTTTCCTACCCAATGGCCATGTAATAGAGGAATCAACAAACCTGGCTTAAAAAAAAAAAGACAGTGATAAAAGATAAGGATAGTTACATAAATGTGAAGCATCTTGAAAGAAAAAAAATAGTTGGGGATTATTGTAATTTTCTCAAAAGTCCAAAATAATTTGTATTGAAAGGGTTATTAGGGTTGAGAAAATAAACATTTCCTGTTGTGGTTTCTGCAAAATTTCCCCAGTGGCAGTTTTAGAGTCATCTATAATTTGTGTTCTCTAGGGAAATATTTCTGTGATTACATATAGGTCTGGAAGTTATACTAAGTACATTGCTTCTGGATCAATGCACCCTGGAAATCTTTATCTTCATTAGTTATAGCCTCCATAGTTCCAGCACTCTGAAGAATACATTTAAAATATCAAGTGTAGTCATTACAATGCAATAGGAAATAGTCTAATAAATTATCTGTCCTGTCATTGTTTCTAGGACAAATATTGGATGTAGGAAAGATTTATTAGGTGGATCTATTTGTGAATGTATCTTATAAATTAAGTTTTCTTTGGAAACTGGGTCCTTTCTTCACACCAAGACCCCACAAGGATTTAATTAAAAGCCTCTTAGTCCAACTAATTCCTGACAGGGCATAGGTTTGTATTACACAAACATATTTGACTTTCCAAACATGTTTGCAAGATTTGGCATTGTGCTGAGAGATGTCTATTGATAAACATAATTGGGAGAAATTACTGGGAATAAATGCTGGCTTCCACAGAACATGTAAATGACCTCATACTACTGATGTCTGACAAAAGCTAACATATTGTAGAATAATCTACCACTATAAAGTCACTTCTAAGAGAGATGCAGAATATTGGTAATGTCCCTTTATTTATAGAGCAAAAAAAAAAGATAAGACCAAAACAGATCTTCAGTGTATTACATGAGCATAAAAAATAAGTCTGTGCTGTAACATAGTTAATACAAACTGGCAAGAGATGTGTGGCACTGCTGGCAGAAGTTCAGATCTGGGAGTCAAGACATCAGAACTCCCCTCCCGCTTCCATGGCAGTTCTCTGTATGCTTTTGGGATCTAAGCTGGAGTCCTATTTGGACCTTACTTAGGACCTTGTGGTTGTGTATTTCTAGGGCTGTAAGAAATCCATATTCAGTCTGAATCTTTTTTTATCACTCTTTCATAAGTAGATAAAATTGATTATGATATATCCATGGGGCATCTGCAGGGACCAAATTGTGCTATTTGGTGTTTGTAGATGAAACAGGTATATCACCATTTCTTGTTGCTTCTCTCTGTGTGGTTTTTAGAACAGAGACCAGGGAAAGATGAAGCCCTAACAAAGTTTCAGTCTCAACTTTGCTTCTGTACCAGTAACACTACCAGTGGATGCAGTTATTAATGGGTGCCTGTGGGCTGTGAATGTGCCCACTGATTGAAGTCAGGCCTGGCAGAAGTTAATAGGAACAAATGTAATTAAAGCTCTTCTCCTTTCAGTCAGGGAGATTCTTTAGTGTGAGTGGGCATTGCTGAGCCTGGTTTAGGCTTAGGCACAGCTGATCTGCCTCAGGGTCTATTCCAGTGCTGGTTTCTTTGACTCTATTAGATGTTTTCACACAGAGGTTTTAGAGTGACTGCTAATATATTGTATCTTAGCTAATTTAGCAAACACCTTGGTACAATTAGTAAGAAAATATTCCCTACCATATCCAAAATGGAGCTTATTTTACGAGTTCTTGGCACAGAAAGTATTTTGTTAACCTCTTTCTCCAGAGCCACAGAGATAAAATTCATCAGATTAACATCTTTGCTTTGAGCTTCATCAGAAGGGTCTTTTTGCTCTCTGCATCTCCTGAAAGGATCATTGATCTCCTTATAACATGTGTCTACTATCTCATGAGCACATTAACCAAACTTTAAGGGCAGCTTTGCTCTTACCAAGATAGCAAGTAGGGAAGGACTGCTGCATCAGTTTCCATCTACAACCTGAGACTCTATTTGAGCAAGTTAGCTCCTCTGGGTTTAAATCAAGCTGGTTCCATTTCAGTGAGTACAATGCATGCAGAAGAAACAGACTTGTGTGGATGGTGAGTGAAGGTGCCACGTGTCACCTGTGCTGTGAGTTCTGGCCTTGTGAAAGAAAATGGCTTTGAGCTAGCACATTTGGCTGGGTGGTTGCCAATGAAAATTGATTTGATGGAAAAGGGCCATGAGAATGGTTCTGCAACCATTCTCAGTGTTGAGTAGAAGTATGGCTTGTTTGTGTTTTGGTCTTTATTTGTTTTAATTTTATCTGAAGATGTTTTAAAACCTCCATGTTGTTTATTCAAAATAGGTTTTATTTTTTTTCCCTCTTTACCCTAATATCTGTACTTTTGAAAACTAAACATTGTATTTTTGAGACTTACTGGTGGACAAAGAATCTGATCTCATCCCGTCCCCCTAAAACCTCAATCCAATTGGTGTAATAGGCTGAATTCTGGCTTGTGCTGCCACAAAACCTGGTGGTGAAGTCTTTGGAAGCAGAGTAGAAACTGTGAAAAACATGAAGAAAATGTGGAAGAGGGATGATTAAAATCATTGACTCTGGTCTTAGCTCTTCCCTGGACAAAATAAATCTAGATAACTCTCCCATTCAGATTAATATTAGCCTCATATCCTTTAGTAGGGCTAAATGTAAGAAGGCAATTCTACATACTTTGAAATAACTGAGGAATGTAACTATCATGAGCAGCCTGGGTAGATAAGAAGGAGTAAAAATAGAACTAATGGCACAGAAATTGAGAACTCAGTGGTGTTTTTTAGGCCTTATTTAAGACAGAATAGAAGATGTTGGCTCATGTCCTGACAGTGGTGGTGAAAGTGAAGGCTGTTTCAAGCCCTGTAGTTCTCTGTGAGGAATTAAAGGCAATTTCTCTGCAGACTTTAATGGAAAACGGTCTCTGCTTTTCAGTCTCATTCTTGTTGAAACTGGAAAATTATTCTAGAAATTAAACTTCAATGGAAAACAGGATTTTTGAAACTTTGAACTCATCTGTTTTCCAGGAAACTCTTCATTAATAGCCAGCATCATTAGAGAGGAGGGATGAGTCATGAAAACCTCAAGGCATTTTAAGCATGAACTAGCAATAAATGAAAAGCGAATTATGCAAGAAAGTGATAGGACTTTATTTTTTATCTAGTCTCTAAATGGTAATGATATGGAGAATTTGAAGCAATAGGCATCGACTCTTCCAACCCAATAAATGAGATTAAATTCTCCCAGCCATCTGGATGACACTCTTTTGTAGTCACTTGTATTGAACTAGTTCTCACTACCCTGTCATTTGGCCCTAAATCTCATGGTAATGGGGTGTTGGGCCATAATCTCTCCCTTCACCCTGGCCAGTTTAAAAACAGAGCTTCAGGAGATCATAGTAATCGCAAAATGGAGGCAGAATTCATACTGTGTGGTTGCAGTGCAGCTTGACCTACAGTGTAGTAGGAGAAAAAAAATAATCACACCTTGGTAAAGCTAATAAAAGCACAAGATCTTACTGATTTTTAAAATTATTATTTTCACATGGCTTCAGCTCAGGGATTAGAATTCACTTATGTGTGTTTATCCCAGATCGAACTACAATTCATCCTCCTAATCTCATTTCTGAAGGGTTACACAATCCTCAATGAACAGCTTCGGAAGAGCATTAAATATTGTTGTTATTACAGTCCTGAGTGCAACCATCATGTGCATTGATTGTCATTTCTCCAAATCAAGATTTGTCGAGGTTAAGGTGCTGTTGCAAAATGAGAGAGGTCTTCACACCAGAAGCTTTGGTGACTCAAGATGCTAAGTGAGAAACACTGATTTCAGAAGGCACTCAAGCATCTTTAGGATCATGGTTATTCTTCATCTTTAATGGTCTTCCTTCTTAGGGATTGATTTTGGGGATTGAAATACTTCTTTGTCCTTTGCCAGATAATTATGTCATAGATGGGAACTTTTTTTTTTTTCCTCTGGGAATAATATGTTGAATCTGCTGAATCTAAAGTGACTTCCAATTATCCTCCTCATTTTTACTGTCATTAATTTTGCCAAAGACACTGCCTTTTTCTGGCACAGCCCAGGGTCTTGAGGGCAGCATTATTGCAAGCCTGTGTCAAAGATGGATCTGGGTATCTCCGAGAAAGATACTCCCTCCAAACTCCTTTAGAAATACCAATCAATGTTGCCATCTGGAGGACACACGGCTTTACAGTAGACTCTGTTTCCATTTTATGCTGCTGCTGTGATACTCCCATCGTGAAAGCCCAGCTCACCACAAACAGTTGTTTCTCTGCTTTTCATGTCCCAGATTTTCTTTAGTTCCTTCTGCAACTAGTTATATTTGTTAGTCTTTTTCTTTTTCATATGTTCCATGAAGACTATCATTATTGTATTACTTTTACATCTATGAAATTGTTACTATTATCATTATTAAATAATAACAACCATATTAGATATCCAGATTTGACAGAAACACGAGAAACTCAACCCAAACCTCGTGTTTCCTTTACCAAAGATTTCTAGTGTCTTGTGGAAAGCATTTTCCCTCAAAGCAAGGACTGTGCAGTGCTGCAGACTCAGAGCAGGCAGAGCTGTGGCTTGCTCTCTTTAGGAAAATCAAACAGCCTATTTCTCATGAAGCTGGATATATGGACATAAAGCCTATTTCCATGGAGCTGGATATATGGACTCAAAGCACTGAGACAGAAAAGGATTTTATGTTGATCAATTTAGAAATATTCTCAAAGACAGGATATCATCTCCTGTCAGCAATACAGATATTAGATGTCTAATATAATCTAGATTGCTATGATAATCTGTGGGGTGTCTGAATGGAATTGCTTATCCAACCTAGCAGGGAGGGAAGGGAAGGAAGGAAGGAAGGAATCATAGAATCATAGAATGGTTTAGGTTGGAAGGGACCTCAAGGATCATCCAGCTCCAACCCCCCGCCATAGGCAGGGACACCTCCCACTAGAACAGGCTGCTCAAGGCCTCATCCAGCCTGGCCTTAAACACCTCCAGGGAGGAAGCATCCACAACCTCCCTGGGCAACCCGTTCCAGTGCCTTACCACCCTCACTGTAAAGAACTTCCTCCTAACATCCAGTCTAAATCTCCCCTCTTCCAGCTTAAACCCATTCCCCCTCGTCCTAACATTACTAGACCGTGTAAAGAGTCCCTCCCCAGCTTTCCTGTAGGC
>WAAF01002584.1:51406-364743 GCA_013400475.1 Tricholaema leucomelas
GGAAGGAAGGAAGGAAGGAAGGAAGGAAGGAAGGAAGGAAGGAAGGAAGGAAGGAAGGAAGCTATAGAGGTGTGGACCTTTCTCCATTAACTGTAGGGATAGGTCTAGAGAAGTTTTTCAAATAGATGTTCAGCTTTTAGATAGCTGAAGGCAGCTGAACTGAACGCATATGGCTGCCAAAGATGGATTAAAACACGTAGATATTTTGAGACACTGATATTACTAATCCAGACCAAGGCAGGTCCTCCTTGTTCTGAGCTGAGATAGTGAATCCTCTGTGGTGGAAAGGTAATATTAACCATTATAATTCTAGAGCTTCTGTAGTTGGTTTTGTGGTGATTTTATAAACAGTCCACAAGAGATAATGCTGGCATGTCTGTGTTTAGTACCAGATGCTCCAAAGAAATTCATTGCTGTGGTGCACCAATAATTGTAATACCTTGTATCACAGAAGTCATTCTGCAGCTGCCCCCCCAGCATGCACCTAATATTCTGATTTATGCTGAAGCCTATCAGAGTAATTAAGAAATAACTCCTCTGTGTTTTCTGCATCTGAAATGTTTTCTCTTCACTCAGGCTATTTACTATCTGACATGACATGAGCTCCAATGAGCTTTCTTCTCATACCCATGAACTACAAACATGAGCCTGTTTCCCTTTCTTGTGTCGATGTGACCATTTCAACCTTTTCCCCACATTCAACCCTCAGAGGTAGTCTTTGTCGGCTTCCTGCCCCCAAGACTGGTCTAGCTCTGTCTGAGACTTTTGATCAGACATTTGTTCAACCTGTTTTTAATGGCCCTTACCTTCAGAGACCCCACCACCTCACTAGACAACCTCTTCCAGGCTTTCACAGTTCTTCCTGTTTAAAAGAGCTGTTCTTTTTCCCTAGTATTTTATCCAAACTCTTTCCCTGCAGTGTCAGCCTATCACTGCTCATCTTATCCTCCACTAACCTCAAGTTAGAAATTGCAGAGCCAGGAAAATGGAAGAGTGATTTTTTTTTTTTTTCTTTACTGGCTGAGACAGAGACATCAAACACAGTTGTCAATGTCAGTTTGGGGGGCACAGATGGCCCCTCTTCAAACATTAGTCAGCTCAGAAAGTGATTTCTGGTTCTCAGTGGAAACAACAATCCCAAGTTGTTGTATCCTGTGAGCTCCCTGGGATAATAGCTTCCAGCAATGTACACCACCATGTGCATACTTCAATGTGCCGAAAGTCCCGTGACCTGAGGGTAATAACTTGAGTAGACAGTGAGAGAGGATGGATATTGCAGGGTTCAGTGGGAGTGGTCTTTGTAAAAATTAATTGATTTTAGAACAGATTGCAACCCAGAAGATCTCAACAGTAAGGTCCCAGGAGGTAATGGACAACCATCCATTCAGCAACCTCCAAAGCTTTTGTCATCTTGCAAGTTAGGTTCTCTGGAGGATGTTTATAAATTGTATGTAACAGCCTGTATGGATGCTTGTAGAGACATATGGAGACCTCGTGTTCTCTAGCCCAGGCTCTCCTATCCTTCTACCAATTTAAAGGAATGCCTCTGTTCCTAGCTAGCCTTTTACTGATTCATGGAGTAGTCCTTCAGTATTCTTGTTTTAAAATTGTAACAAATTTAGCAGGAGCAGTTTTGTAAGCAGAGTGACATTAATTTCATCAAGTTAAGAATTAATTTCAAAGGCAATAGAATTTCTTACTGCATGTCTTTCCGAGTGATCTTGTAAATAATTCTGTTCTCCACTTGACACGGTGGGGTTGAGTACAACCCTAAGTGCTTCAGTTTCTACTTTCACCTATCAACGGCCTTCTTAGTGATACCAGTTTGTAAGCAGTATGAAGCTGGGAACTGATGTGCTCAGAACTTTCAGCTGTGTCCTCATACAGTGTCACTTCTAAATCTCAAAACATGCTATGTAAGATTTTTGTCTCAGAGCTCCGACAGAAAATGAGGCACAGAGCAGTAATGTGATTTGGGCTCTTCCAGCCATGGGATAGCCATGAAGACTCCTAGAACCCTCATGTTTCCCTCTCTGTGCTGGTGTCCTTGCCTACAGCCCTTAGGGGTTTACTGATGGTTCCACAACTTTTGTGTCTTTGTCTCTGCCACTAAATAATGTGTTAAATTCAATTGAAAATTTCATGTCACCTTGGAGGGCATGGAGAAGGGTCTGTGTCTGTATCTCTCGGTAGATGTCTGGGCAGGTTGGCACGTTAACAAAAGTCCTGGTGGAACCACTCTTTTTCTCCCTTGGAAATTGCAATGTTTACAGGAATAATTTCACTATCACCACTGGGTTTTTTTTATATCTTTCCCCTAAAACTGAACAATATTTCACCCATACAAAATGGGCTGTTGCTTTCAGAATAGCACATTTCACTCCTCTGCGTGGTTTCGCCATTTTTGTCTTGTTGAATACTCTGTGTCGTGGGATGATAAATGATTGCAGAGAACAGTTAAAAAAAAAAAAAAAAAAAAAAAAGGAAAGAGGCAGAAATCAAAATGCTTCAGCTTTGTTGAAAAAACACATTCCAATTGAGCCAAAGTGGGTTTTTCAAGGAAGTTTCCTAATGGGGAAATAGTAATTGCGAGCAGAGGGAATTGCAGGCTGCTCCAGGGATTTAGTAATAATATTTATTTTTGCAAAGGATCTTGCAGAAACCTTTTTCCACAAACGACCCCCAGCAGAGAAGCAGTAACCCCTCTCCTCATCTGTATGACCAGAATGTTTCTTGAGACTTTTGGCATTGGGATTGGGTTTGGGAGCCTTGGGAGAGGAGTGCGCAGTTCTGGCTATGCTCTACCACAATATATTGCATTTATCCCACTTCAATGTGGAAAGCGTGTCTTTAATTTCCAGTGAACAAAGATTTGGTTTCCAATTCTGCCTTGTTTTCACCATATATTTCCCAAACACACTCCTTTTTTTTCCCCCCATTAATCTTCTCCTTTAACCTATTGATTTGCTACAAAAACAAACCCTTTTATGAAGAAAAGGTAAGAGGAAATGAGGGAAAACATAAACACATTGCAAAAGTAAGGATTTCCCAGAATAAAAACACATATAAGACAAATATATGATGTAGCTTCTTTTATTAGCACTGTGAAAAAAAAGAAGGCAGGAAAAAATGTGAAAATACATTAGGGATTTTAAAGCCAAGCAAATCAATTAGTCATTAGTGACATAAATTTCCCTTTCTTGGGGACGTTCAACCTTCTCATATCCCGTGGATGAACTCTAAAGCACCTGTACTAGATCTGTTTTCAGTAAAGAGATTTAAACTACTGTAGATGTTTTTCCAAGGAAAATACAATGTTGACAGAATAATGCGTGGAAGAAGAGGCTACTAAGGCAGCTGCTATAAATTGCCAGGGTTGTAATCCCTCTTGCAACACACCCAACTTCACAGGATGTGCATTTGTTGATGCTCTACATATGGTTTCGAGGAAAAGTAATTCCCCCCCCCCGCCCCCAACATGATGAAAACTAAGCATGCCCTGCAATTGAAAAGGAAGGGTCCTCCCCTCACTTCCCTCCACTCCCTGAGCACTGGAACAATGATGCTTGTTTTGAAAAGCAGCGTCATGTTTTCACAAGTAGCTCCAGACAGATGGCTGCAATGCTCGCGTGGGCTAGGACATGAGTGTTCCCAGCTGCCCTGGTGGGTCCTGGCCATGCACCGAGGTTTCAAGTGGTCTCCCTAGGCTGGACAGCTTTGCTTGTGTTGCCACTGGGGGAGGGTCTCTGATAGTGGTCCCCACATCTATGGGAGCAGGAGAACATCTGCCTGGGTGAGATGGTGGAAACTTCTTCCACTACTGTGGTGTAGTTTGGCCCTTGAGCTGAGCCTTTCCTACAGGCTGTTCCCCAAAACAATTTTAACATCTTGACTTCAGACATAGTAAAGTGTTTATGTATCTTTCTATGTAGTCAAAGCTGATTCGGTGCTGGTTTGGATTTTTTATTTTAGGCAGAGATTCTCTTTGAACACTACTAGCCCTGTCTCCTGGTAGATGAACCCCTAAAACCAACTCTTTGTAGCTGGATTCATTTTCTAATTAATCATTTCTCCTATCTTCACCATGTGGCTGTAGAAATAGCCTGTGGCTTGTTCAACTCAACTGCTGCTGCTTATGAAATACCTGTCCAGGACTTCCTGAGCTGGGATGGGCTTTGAACCCCTCAGGGTGATCTGTGCACGCTTGATATTGAGCTCGTAAGTGCTCTGGATCCTTAAGCTCACAGAAATATTCCCAGAACAGAACTGTAGAATGAAGAGAAAGGATTTTGTGCCAGAGCCTGTTTGTTGGGTGCAGAATGTATGCACCACTAGGAGTGCCTGTTGGTGGGAAAGCAAGACTAAGAGAATGAGGAGGCAACCACCGCACTCTCCTTTACCAGCTGTTGTCCTTTACAGGAGCCTTGTTCTGTCTCCTTTACAGCTATTCCGGTCTTAGCTCCAAGAATTCTTTTTACTATGGCTTGTAATCCAGTAACTTTTCCATGTGAAATGCTTTAGCAGTTGCAGCAATGATCAGCACCCAGTACTCTTCTCCAACACCCTTAAGCAGATGCAGCCAAACCAAACTCCCTCCTTTGATCCCTTATTCTAGCAGCTCTTGAGCTACCTGCTACACAACCACATCAAAAGGCCTGGGGATGCTTCAGCTCAGTCCCTGACTGAGTGCTTTTGGGGACTGTGAGTCCAAGCCTCTCTAGGATGAGGTGGGAAATGAACCCACTATCTCCCCTATCCAGTGTGAGTGTTCAAGATATAAAGCTGAGGGATGAGATCCGGGCTGTGTGATCTGTGGGAGTAGTTCAGATGCAGCTACCACACCGATGCTGCTGCATGGGGCAAGCTGGATCCTGGCCATGCCAGTAGGCAATAAGCTCATGCTCTACAGTGAGTGGTGCCTCAGGTTTGTGCACTGCCCCCAGGAGATGAGTGAGAACAGGGGCAATAAATAAACTGCTATCAGCATTAGGCAGCAAGGTACTTTCAGTGCTTGCATAGAAATTTGCTTTTCTGTGTTTTTTTTCCTTCATTTTATTCCCCCTTTCCCCTAAATCAAGATGCTTTCCTGTAGAAAAACACCCAAAGCAGACATGTTTCACACACACATTAACTATGCTGTTAGTGGGAATCCCAATTGTCTATGGAAAAAAAACAATGATAGATAGATGTTTCTGGATGTTCAAAATAAGCCCCCAAACTGATGGCTCTGATCTGGTCCTCCTGAGTGTGAAAGTCTTAGGAGGAAAAGGTCTCCCTGTTTTTCATTTTGGAGGGTCTGCTGCCTCCAGAGGTGCTTTCCTGGGGACTGTGAGGTGTCCCTGGGGAAGGGACAAAAAGCTACCAGGACCTGAAGAATCGAGTACTATTTAGATTGACAAACAATGCATGGCTGGGCTGTGTACGGCCAGAGAGCGATGCTGTTTGGCCCAAAGTTTGATATGTGCTACTTCGCACTTGTCGTACAGGTCTGTGACCTTTCTTTGAAACTTTTTCTTTACGAGTTTGTTTTGGCTGGGCTCAAGCATTCATAAAATTCCTAGGGAATGGGAGGTTTGAAGCATAGCTTGTAAAAGGAGGAGAGGGGAGGTGGGAGAATGGATTGAGGAGGAGAGTTTTCCATTACCCTGTCACAGCCTCCCTAATGCGGGTCTTATGCCTCTGAGCTCCTCTCCAAAACAGCAGGCTTCTGAAAAGAGGAGAGAGCAAGAGAGGAGGGGAGAGGGAAAGCTTCCTTCCCTGTTCGGTAGGCAAGATCTTTCCCCAAGTAGATAGGTATTGCTCCAGTTTCCCTTGTCAGTCATCCTCCTGCAGCTTTTGGTCTTCGCAGCAGGTCAGCAGAGTTGGTGAATAGATCGGCAAGCATAAGGCATCTGAAACAAATTAGATCTCTTATAGCCACCCAGAGACTGATGATGGATGGAGGTCTGTATTTACAGCAAAACTAATTGGCAACATACACAGACATCCAAAAAAGTATATTATTTTGCCAGACTTTGGAGTCGCTAGGCCCTTTATTTTTTTTTTTATTGTAGAACATTATACAGCTAGAGATAAAAAAGAACAGTGAAAGTTTTAAATCTAATAAAAGCATTTGACTGCAGAGTAAAAATAACATGCAGAGAGAAGTTTGATTTGGAATCGAATTTTATTAATGGTCTTTCCTCCACAAAATGTTTCCAATTAAAAAACAATTCTGAAGTGATGCATTAATAAACTGCTTTCCCCTCCCTCCTTTGGAAGGGATAAGTCTTTTAAAGGCTGAGGTAGATAAAAAAAAAGCTATTGGATGTTATTAAAACATAATTTAATATAACCTAAATACAGTGCTTGCATACCACAGAGAGAGAGCCTGCTGGATAATTGAATTGGAAACAATGATAGTATGTTGACTTTTCAAAGAGAAATATTATCAGATTGTGAGCTGCTCTTCAAAAGACAGCTCTTCTTTAAACACTGAGGCATGTGAGAAGCAATAAAGAGCAAAACCAGCCAGGTTTCCCTGGACAGCATGTGGCAGATTTAGATTTCTCCAAGGCAGGAATAGATGTGAAATTGGGAGCTTGCAGTTAGATGAACAGTCTGGATTCCAACAAGTAATTTGTTGTTTTTTTTTCAGGTGAATGACATCTTTGCTTAAATTAAAAAAAAAAAAAAAGAGAGAGAGAGAGAAAGGAGGAATATATAGAGAGGCAGACAGATAAAATGGATGCTGCAGATGTGATCTCCAAAAAATATTTAACAAAACTGTGTGTTTCTATCTGCCAGTCTTAATTGGCAGAGCCTGACTGTGAGTGATGAAAGCTGTATAAAGTGTTTTTCCTAGGCTGAGAGCTTTGTTCCTTGATTTAAATATTTGCATGAGAAATAGGTGAGCTCTAGAGAAGGTCAAAGACATGATGAGAAGGGAGGGGGCTTAGGATCTGGAGGGGATTCTGATTCTCCTGGCCACTGCCCCTTCCTTATTTTTGCTTCGAGGCAGGGATGAGCAGAGAGTGATCAAACCATCTGCATTATCCTTCTAGGCTAGAAGTGTAACTCACCCAAAAGAACAAGGTCTGCCTTGCCCCAAATGCCAGTGTCACCAAAATCTCCATCATGAGTAAACCTCCTCCCCAAGCCCAGACAAAGCCAGATGCTTCAGGTGGTGTGATGGACCTGGGGAGAACCTGCACCCTGCGGCTCCTCTTCCAAGGGAGAGGCTTCCTGCACATCCCCCAGGGCCTCATCCCAACCCAGCAGCATGAAGACCTCTCTGCACACAACCGTATCATTTGCATCCGCTTCAACACCCTTTTCCCAGGAAGCATCATGTGAAGGGATCTTAGCGCAAATAAGAATTAGACTCATGGATCTTCCTCCAAAGGATTATCCCTGACTGCCCATTATTGCTCTTATTACTGTGTTTGCTGGGGCAGATTTTCATGTTGTAAGATTCTTCCTTTCTTCCTTTCTTCCTTTCTTCCTTTCTTCCTTTCTTCCTTTCTTCCTTTCTTCCTTTCTTCCTTTCTTCCTTTCTTCCTTTCTTCCTTTCTTCCTTTCTTCCTTTCTTCCTTTCTTCCTTTCTTCCTTTCTTCCTTTCCTTTTTTGGTTTTGTGTGGTGTTTTATTTTTTTGGCTGCATCTGGGAAGCTGTCCTTTGTGTAAACAGCTATCAGAGCGAGCAAGGGTATGTGATCCATTAGCTCTGCTGAAAACACAATCATTGTGTTATTCCAAGCTGATGAAAATGTCCTCTGCAGTTTTCTCTCCCAATGTCCACATGCCAATCAGCGTTTGTCAGTGATATAATTTTCTCGCATAAACACATCCGTTGTGCAACTTCCACCCCGAGTAAATAGATATAATTCCCAAACCAAATAATGCACTTGGAGGGGAACAGGAGATTAAACAGACAAGGAGGCGGAGGGGAGGGGAGCGAAGCTACAAGGAGAGATCAGCTTTAATTGTGAAGGGGGAAGAGGGAAAATTCCCGGGAACAGGCACCACGGCTGGTTTATTTCTTCATACGGCAAAAAAAGCCTGGGAAGGCAAAGAGTTGGGGTGATTTTTTAAATGAACATTTGTGAACAAGGACCACCATGAATTGCTGAAAGAGGGATGGCTGTTGTTTATGGGATTGGGAAAACATTTTTTTTTCCCAATTCGAAACAGAGTAGACAATGCTCTATAAGTGGGGAGGTGCCATTTCCCCTTTTTCATCAGAAGGCCTGCTCAGACTTACTACATTCCCCCCCCGCCATCCTTGTTCAAAGCTTACATAACCTCAGGGTAACTGTATCTTTGAATCCAATATTGCAGACTTATGCAAAAGAATGTTTTTCATCCCATATGTTTCCAGTGCATTTGTGTGTTTGTGTGTAAGGAAATTTGTAAAATAAATCCTTTATTTACGTGAGTCCCCAGACTTGGCAAAGTGTGCCTGTGCCATGTGCATTCACTGTCAGCCCATGACTATATGTAGTGTATTTTTAGATATAGATATGCTGCCTCTACACTGTGCAAAAAGCACATGTGTACATCCAAAAACATATGACTGTAGAAAATCTGTCTTTTGTTTAGAAGAATGTCTTTTATCTGATCCATTGGAGACTTATTCAAGAAAATAGCCTGGTGCTGAAGGAGAGAAAGCCAATAGCTATAATTACATGTGTTCGTGTGTGTGTGTGTGTACCCTTTTTGTGTATACTTCATCCACCTTACATGTGTCTCTAGGTCATAGCCTTTACAATACCAAAGTCTAAAAGGGTTCCTACATGAGACAGGCTTTACCCCTTGTCCCAAACCAGACTAAAACCTATTAATCATTTCCCAAAGGGATTAATGCTGCTGAAAACATGATTCCCCATTCACATATATCTTTGTGCACTCCTCTCCAAACACAAAGTTTAAAATCTCCTCTGCCTTAGAAAACCAGCTGGGGTGATTTCAGAGGCAACCCAAACCTGGTGGGCCAGATGCACAGTCCCATGTCTCTCTCCTTGGGCAGACATATTGCAGACAGCTGACTGTATCCACAAGCCATGCAGGCCCGAGGTGCTTTCTGCCTCTCTCCATTTGCATGCTGTCCTCTCCTGCTGGGAAGATGCTGTGGGTGTCAGCTTGTGCAGATGGGATATTTGTTGCAGGAGGCACATGGGTTGAGCATCTTCCCATGTAGGAGAGGAAGAGAGCTTGAATCAGGGTACCAGTGAGGTTTTGCAAAGCTCCTCCACTCACTGGGAGGAGATAACATTCCAAAATGCCTCCTGGCTGCTGTGTTCCCATCCATGATCAGTGCTCCTGCAAGAGCAATAGTCACTGTCATCCTTTCCTAGGGCATCAGGTATCCTCAATCCACTGAAGTCTCTTCTTTGCCCTGTACATAGGACAACATGCCTACTCTGGGGCAAGTAACTGCTATGGCATCCGATGGGAATCAACCCAATTTCAAATATGGGCTCTGTATCACCTGATTCACATTTTTCCCTATATAAGGATCCCAGGCTAGAGAAGACAAGAGCTGAAACCCAAACCACTTTGTGCTTATTTGCTTTATGATCCTGTTGGGTGCAGTGTTTATTCAAATCTGGCTAGCATCTGGATTAGATAATTTGTTGGAAATTAGTGGTGTTTGATGATTATCGGCCCCTGCGTGATTAAAACCCAGCTGTCAGTGTTGTGTTTGGGTTTCAGGAGAGCAGGGGGGACCAGCTGAATGGATCTCCATGCTCAAGCTATGGAGAGCAGCAGGAGCTTGTGTTGCTCTGTAGGAGATCCATCCAAGAGCCCCCTGCACTGAAAATTGGACTTGTCAGGAAAAACTGCCTCCAAATGATGTGCGTGAGGAGAGGGAGTGCATACTGCTGGGGCTGTGTGTTCCATCTCACAAATTTTTCAGCTACTTCTTCTAGATCTGTGCTTTGTTCCTTATATTTACTCCAAAGGCAGGAACAGCAGGAATACACAAGTGCTTTGTTTGCTTTCTACACTTCGCTGCTTGTTTATTACATGTAGAGAAGAATTTGGGGTTTCCTTCCCATCCCTGCACACTTTTGCATCCTTGCAGCCATTCCTCATTCCTGCAGCCTCTTCCCATGCCTTCAGCTGGACAACCAAGCACAAACAACATTTACCTTCATTTCCTCTCTTTCCATCACCCTTCACTTTGGGGTCAGATCTTGCTCACTTGAAGCTAACTGTGATTTCAAAGCTGGGTTAAATAGTGACAAGCTGAAACCCTGCAGGAGATGTTTCTTCACCACTGTATTCACATGTATGCTTTTTACAAGGCTTCACTGAGTGGTTCAACAAAGCATCCATGGCATAGTAGAAGTTGCACTGGTCATAGCATGAGGGAAGTATTGAAAGACAGTGCTTTGTCCACTTGTGACCAGAGGGTTCAGTGAGTGAAGTGTCCAAGTGATTTTTGTAGGATACAGTCAGATATTCTGTTCTCCCCCAAATATGCTCTGGGAGAGACAGAATCACAGAATTTTAGAAGTTGGAACCAAGAAGGCTTCCTTCCAAGGCAGCCAGATAGATGCCCTATGTGTATTCTTTACTTGGTCAGATATTCAACAGCAAGAAAAGTCAAGTGAAGGCTTAGGAGACTGGATAATTGCAGTGGCCCTTTCTTAAAAATACCAGATAAATGACTGAAGAGTAACCTTTATGCACATTTTGCAGGATGGGAAGAGACATAAATTTCTAAATGTATATCATGTATAGCATAGAGGGTTTTACAGTATGCTTCCTCACACACAGACTCTCAGGAATTAGTATTTCCAGCTGTGCATGTACAGATATATTCACTCTATAGTACACAACAACATAAGATTAACTCTCTGTGTGCAATATCCATTTGAAGAAGGGAATTAAATCTTTCTGAAAGCCATATGAGAAATGGTTTTGAAAGTCTAAAGGTAATATACTTTATTACTTTGAATTCTCTGCAGGTTTTTGGTATGCCGTCATAGTTAGAGAAAATTAGCAGAGCTGAAATATAAAGGATTTGTTGTTTTTCTTTTATTTTTTGACCCCTCACCCCCCCCCTCCTTTTTTTTTTTTTTAATATAACATAATGAGCTCTCTCGAGAAAGGACTCTAAACAATGATCACTGTGGCTAAGTTCTGAAACCTTGTTTTTCATATGTGAGTACACAGCTGTGTTCAAGTCAGAGATATGAGAAGTTCACAAAACCCTTCAAATGCTCTATTATGATGCTGGCCACAGCATTTGTTTGTGATTTACCAACCTTCTCTACATGCTAGTATTTCAGTCTGGTGGTCTATTTCAGCAATAAACAGAAATCAACAGATAAGAAAAACAACAAAGAAATATATATTTAAAAATAAGGGACATTTTTTCTCTCCTTGCAAAGGAAATCTTTCCTTTAGGGTGAATTTTGAATTCATTCAAATTCAGCTTGGATCATGGGCCACGAAGATGATCATAAGGCTGGATCGCTTCTCCTATGAGGACAGGCTACAAGGGTTGGGGCTCCTGAGCCTGCAGAAGAGAAGGCTTTGAGGAGACTTTGTAGTAGCCTTCCAGTATCTGAAGGGGGCCTACAGGAGGGGTGGAGAAGGACTATTTACAAGGCCTTGTAATGACAGGATGAGGAGTAATGGGTTTAAACTGTCAGAGGGGAGATTTCAATTAGAAGTTGGGAAGAAGTTCTTTCCAGTGAGGGTGGTGAAACACTGGCACAGGTTGTCCAGGGAGATTGTGGCTGTTCCCTCCTTGGAGGTGTTCAAGGCCAGGCTGGATGAGGCCTTGAGTGACCTGTTCTAGTGGGAGGTGTCCCTGCCTATGCCAGGTGGTTGGAACTAGACGATCTTTGAGGTCTCTCCCAACTTAAACCATTCTATGATTCTATGGTGGAACATCTGTGAAATTTATCTGTTCTACTTACATTCTATTCAAGAAGAGCAGAACAGGGCTCTACATGACTTCAGCCACAAGACTTAGTGTATAAAGCCAGATGAGCCAGGTTGAGATTGACTTTTGGGGTGATTTAGAGACAGGAGGTGAGAGAAGGTTCCCATTAATCCTCTGTAAGATGGAGCTGGGGCCCACACTGGCCCCACCAGTTGCTCCCAACAATGTCTATTGCAGTGTTGCCTGCCAACTCTCCCTTACACAGAGAGGGTGACAGGTCATTCAGACATCTTTACATCACCTGAGTGGCACTGTCAGAGATATGCCAGTGTCATGGAGAGGAACCCAAGCTAATGAACCTCATACAGGCTAGAAAGTTGACACCATCTGGACTTCCAGTCTTGTCCAAGTAGGATCTGAGCATTATACATTTATCAAGGCAAACCCAGAAGTATGTATTATTATCTAGAGATGAGCATTATTTTTTGTCTCCTCATTTTCAACCTGCTGTTGTGCATGTAAGAGCTATTTCTCTATTTTTTTCAGTAGCCATTTGTAGAACCTTTTTAGCCTGTGGGTCAAACAGGCCTTGAAGAACTGCATCCTACTATCTGGGTTTATCTGGAGATATGCTTGCTGGGATGCTTTTAGATGATTCCATTCCATGTCAATATGCCTATATGGATCAGTGTATGCCTTGCAGTATCTGTGTCCAGGGTACATGGAATATGAGGCATCCCTACACCAGGCTTTGTATGTGTGTGTTCTCTGCAGGCTTCTGGACTAGGGAAGTTATCAAATCATCACCCTCTAAACCTTTCCAATTGCTCCCTGCCCACAGCTTGATTTCTGGGGCCTTCAGATCTCCAGGCAAGTTTGCTTCCTTGCACTAATGAATACCGCGCACTGAGTGAAAACTCTATCTGCATATCTTTAAATTAAACCAAACCACACACACACAAAAATCATTTCAGCCTACACAGTGGTTTTTTTGCCCTGCTGCATGTGCAGTTTCTTCTTGATGTGGGAGCCGTGCAGCAGAAGAAACCCCTTAAATGTGCATCAGGAGTAGTAATTTCTCCCTGTTTGCCTGCAGCAGACGAAATGCTCACGAAAAAGGGAATGATTTCCTGCCCCATGGAATTTAGTTTTGTGAATGGAGCTGTGTAACATGGTATAGCAGCTTTAAAAAGACATGACAGGAGGAACCAAGTTATACCCTACTTTACTATACAGAAAACAAAGCTAACTCAAATGGTTTGGCTTCCTTGTTTGCCCTTTCATTGTTACTTGATGGTAAAACTCTTGCGTTCTGATTTTCAGAAGCATGTAACACAGAATGGTTTATGATGTTTACTTAGCGTATAGCACAATAGATGGAAAAGTGCCATAACTTGTGACGCTGACTGTGAAATAAACCTATCATCATTCACCCAAAAGTGCCATTCCTTTGGATGAACAGCCACGTTGCTGGTTGGCAGGAATGGACCTTTGCCTCCTGGGTCTTTCTCAATGGAGCTGCACATCTTTGGGCCTTCAGCCATTGGTCTTTGAGAATTTTCTCTTTAGTGGGGCAGTGTTGGCACTGCACAAACTCTTTGTCCTTATTTAGATAAAATAAAGATCCCTGAAAGCTTCTGCACAAAAAAAAACCTCACATGGTGCTTCACAATAGCTGCTGACATGGGAAAGTTACAGGGAGACCACTGACCAACAGTTTAGATGTAAACATCTTGCGGCTGAGGGTTAAAATGTGAAGCCAAGGTCACATTGTGCTCCTGGTCTCCAACTCTCCTGGACCTTCCTGCACCCTCAGCTATCAGTATGTTCAGCTATCAGCATATCCTTCTTTGACTTACCAGGACAAGAAATCTGCTCATCCCCGCTTTGACTTACGAATCATAACATCATAGAATGGTTTAGGTTGGTCGGGATCTCAAAGATCATCTGTTTCCAACCCCCTGTCACAGACAGGGACGCCTCCCACTAGAACAGGTAGCTCAAGATCTCATCCAACCTGGCCTTGAACACCTCCAGGAAGGGAGCAACCACAATCTCCCTGGACAACATGTGCCAGTGTCTCACCACCCTCACTGGAAAGAACTTCTTCCTAACATCTAGTTTAAATCTCTCCTCAGCCAATTTAAATCCATGACTCCTCATCCTATCATTAGAAGTCCTTACCCAGCCTTCCTGTAGGCCTCCTTCAGGTACTGGAAGGCTACTCTAAGGTCTCCTTGAAGCCTTCTCTTCTCCAGGCAGAAGAGCCATCTTTAGAGCATCAGGCTGGGTTGGAGTCCAAAGTGATTCAAGTGCACAGTGCTTTTCACATCAGATTTTTGGTAAAGGTCTTCTCTGAAAAACAGAGGTTGCAGTTAACAACCTGAACTGTGAGTGTGTCTGGGGAAGAGTGTTCAGCAGATTTTACATATGGTTGAATTACCAAATCCTAGAAGACAGAGTAGGAAGGAACCTTGAGAAGGTATTGATTTGTTCTCCTTAGCTGGGACCTAAATAGTCAGACCTAACCTAGTCCTGGCACACACATGTCAAACCTCTTCTTAAAACTCTCTAATGATGGAGATACCATGAACTCCATCAACAACCTCTCCCAGTGTTCCTGCCTTCACTTTGAACAGGTTTCCTATACTGTTTAATGTTGTCCCTCATTTTCTGCACCTCAAGGGCAAGATTCTGTCTCCTTTCTGCAGAAGACACAGAGGTCTATAACCTCCCTCTTCCAATTCATGATTTTGTGGGCTCTCTTAACAACTGTGCCCACTTTGCATTTTCTAGGAGGAACAAACCCGCTCATTTACAACCATTCCTCATACATTGTTTTCTAAATTTCTGACCCACTTTTTGCAGTCATTGCAATTCCCTGAATTCAAGCTGTTCCATGCTTTTCTCAAGGACCTCCCTGCAAGTCTAACTATTCCTGGATTTGATCAGTTCTAATCAAAAGTTGGACCATCTCTGTGATTTTTACTTGAACTGGATCCAAAGCAAACAAATGCCATGGCATTTTTTCCTGTTGGTCCCTTGGGACATCGCAGTTTTAAAGTGGTAGCAGAAAATAAACAGTGGAAGCCTTCCTGGCAGTTAGCAGTGGGACAGGCTTGGCTCTTGTGCCTTGCATAAGATGCCTTGGTTTATTAATTTCAGTGTGGGGCTGAGTTTTTCTCTTTGACACTGGCTTTTGACCAGTCAGGTACAGTGGCATAGAAGAAAGGGAGTGACTGTCCAAGCGCTGAATGCTGCCCACAGCCTTACTGGAAAAACACCCCCCCGGTTTACTTTGTCCAGCATCACACAGCTCATGAGCAACAATTAATTGGATTCCAGGCAGACTTCATTCAGCATGTCCTGATTGAGATGTCTCTGCTAGTGCTCACTTCAGAAGCTGGTTTTAGCTGGTTGTAGCATAAAGAGTGTAGCACATTGTCAGCCATACTGCTTGCAAATGCGTGGTTGACAAGTACTAGACAGCATGGATTTATCCAGTCTCATGTCAAATCAGTCTCAGTTTTACTCCTGACAGAATAATAAGGTCTGTGGACAGGGAAGCAGCAGTTGTGGTCTTTTAACTTGACTTTGGCATCATCTTGTGTGATGTCCTCACAAGACAAACACAACACTTCAGCCCATACTAGTTAAGCTGCACTGCTGCACCAGATGGGGAGAGAAGTGTAGCTAAGCTGGCTATTTTGTACAAGCCATTCTGAGAAAAAACAGACATTGCTCACCTTTCCCATACTATGTTATTAACAGTAGTATTCAAAAAACCTGTCTTTGTAGAGTAGGAACTTTCTAGTTGCACTTAAGGAAAGGAAAGGGAGAAAAGAAAAGAAAAGAAAAGAAAAGAAAAGAAAAGAAAAGAAAAGAAAAGAAAAGAAAAGAAAAGAAAAGAGAGAAACAGTGAAACAATACCTCTAATAAATAACCAGAAAAGTTTCCTCTAAGAGCATGTCAGTGTGTCAACTCCATGTAGAGAAGCATTGCATTTGGTAAATATATATTCGGGACCTCCTTTGTGCTCATTGACATTTGCCATTGTTCTTACATCTCTCTCTATTAACATGTTTCTGTTTGGAGTGTACTTGACCTATTTCAGAAATATTCCTCATCTTCTCCTGTTAATTTACTAAGCAGCAATAACCCTGGGAAGAACTACTGCATTTTACAGTCTGCAAAGTTTCATAGAAACAAGAGGCCCCTCTCATGTCACTCAAGTAGCTCATCTGTGAAGGTAAATATATTCCTGGATTTAATTAGGAGCTGTGATATTAATATTTATGCAGATAAAACTAGGTGGGGAGGGAGGAGAAATAAGATGGCATAATGGTGTAGCTGTCCCTGATGAAATGAGGGACATTTCTTCATGAGGTCATCAAATCTCTGAAATCTCTCATTTAATTCCTCACTACTGATAGAGGGCTGGGACCAGGTCAGTGGTTCGAAGTCAAACCTTGTACCAAAGGCTTGTTTTGCTTCATGTTTAAATGCTCTTTTCCACACAAAGGAAATTTTGAAGGCAAATTGACAGTATTTTGAACACAGATCCTCTAGGGAGTATAGAGAAAGAATGTTCAGACACTGGGAAAACAAGAGAGATCTGATTTATTCTGTCTCATGTTGGATATGATTTTTATGTGCTACAAGACTTTCCTGATTATTAGTGGAATAGTAAAAATCTTCCAGTATTTTGTGACTAATAATGGAAGATGAAGAGTCAGCCTTAAGGGATAACATCACAGTTTTGAAGTTGTGAGATTTTTAAGCACTTCCTCAATATAGTATTCAGGCACACTTCCATCTCTGAAGTGTTTAGCTGGCATACATTTGCCATTTTAAAATTCTCACACACACAACAAAGATTTGAATCTGCACTCGCCCTTGCAAGCCAGGGACAGTTTGAGTCTTTCTGATCTTGCATTCCCCCCTCCCCCCCAGAAGAGATAGTAGGAACCTCCTGGTTTGGACCTGGTGTGTTTTATTCTCACTCTAGTGTTGTACCTCTCAGTACAAATCTTGGTTGAGAGAGGTTTGGAGGTACACAAAACAAGGAAACAAAGTACCGATCCTTCATGAATTCACAGGATCACAGGATGTCAGGAGTTGGAAGAGACCCAAAGAGATCATCAAGTCCAACCCTCCTGCCAGAACAGGACCATACAGACTAGCTCAGGTCACAGTGGAATGCATCCAGACAGGCCTTGAAGCTTTCCAGAAGAGACTCCACAACCTCTCTGGGGAGCCTGCTCCAGTGTTCTGTGACCCTTACAGTAAAGAAATTCCCCCTTGTGTTGAGGTGGAACCTCCTATGCTGCAACTTATATCCATGAATTATGTCATTATGAGCTTAAATATGAGCAGTATAGTTCAAAAGTGGCACCTCCCATACTCATAGAATACTATGATGGAGAGTTATGGCACATCAGAAGTTAGGAATCACTTGAGAATATAAAGCTATGTCAAAGGCAACATGGAAAATGTGCTCTTTCTTGCTTGAAGAGCAGTTCACTTCTTTGTTCTCCCTTTTGTCCCCAGGCTGCACCTTGTCTTCTTTAATTTTAGGTATTGGGAACACTTCTCTGGGGGAGCTCAGAGCTGATCATGTTAGACAGTGTCCACTTTCTCTTAAATATAGCTTCATGTCTTTGTTCTGCTCTCATAGGGAATTTGGATGCTAATAAATCTGCTCTCTGGTTCACCATATTAAAAATGGTTCTAGTGACTGGAAAAAAGAAGAACATCATTGTCTCTTTGTTCCCTTTCCTTGATTTGCTCTGTGCTGTTCTTCCATCTCTTTGTTGAAACAAACACCCTCCTACCTCCATTCTAGAGATCAGCTTCTGCTCCTGTACAATTCAATTACTTTGTTGGACAGAAAAGGATAGGGATGCTTCAGCCACTACCCTTTTCTTCTTTTTTATGTTCCCCCGTGGAAGTAGTTTGAATCTAGCATAGAGCCACACGTGTTTCTCACTCCAAAGTCCTACATTGGTGGACATAGGAAGCTGGAGACAACATGAGTTTTGCGCAAGCCTGAAAGCAGTCCCATGCTCCATACGTGCCAAGTGACACAGGGTGCCCTTCCATCATGTGGCAAGACATATATTTCACACCTTTCCACCCACCAACATAGGGGCTGTAGCCTCTAATTTGCAATACAGTACACCATAACCTCATCCTACCACTCTGCAAAATCTGATTTCAGAAGGGTTTATCTACCTCAAGCAGTGATTGTAGCTGGAGCAAATGAAGTTGTGCCCATGCTTAAGAACAAACCAAATCAGGATGATCTGGATCTCAGAGGAGGCAGCCTTGACTACATGGGAATAGCAGAATCTGACCATAAATAGTGTGCATCACAAAGACACATGGTGGGGGGAACCCAAAAAAAAGCCCTACAACAATAATAACAACAACAAAAAACACTTAGCAGCAACAGCAACAGTTGCCACTGCAATTAGTCTACCAAATGACAATAATTTGTGCTGACCACACTGCAGTCTGCCTATACCTTGCCAACTTGCTGCTGCTCCAGCCATCAATATCAGTTTATTTTGCACACAAAGAAAATAGCTCTCATTTAAAAGTCCCTGCACACTTTGTGAGTCATTAAATAAGTCTCATGATATCTATGACCTAAAAGAACACTGTGAGCTACTTTTTCTTGAGTGAGAACCATTTTCCTCTGGTTGTCAGAGGAGCTCATTTATCACTTCTTGTCCGTCATATTTGTGGCTCCATTCTTTGGAGTAATAAGAGCTTGGCTTGAGGAATGGGCATGAAATGTGGTTGTGTTTAAAATTTGTTTATTTTCATTGTTTGTCTTTAGCTTTGTTCTTGGAGCTTGTACAACAAAGGCAAATAATTTAAAGGACACAGAGGGCTGGAGTTTGGTTTTATGCAGAGTGTGGGAGGCTGACAGAAAAGCTATAGCCAAGTGAAGGGCCCACATTCACCGAGGTCGAGGTGAAGTGAAATATTTAAAGACTGTGGAGGACTTGGAGTTGGAGTAACTTCCATCTTCTCTGACAGCTTGTGACTCGCACCCAGCTTACATCAGGCTGAACTCATACTCAGCTACTGCTGGGGAAGTTACACCTCTTAAGTCATCAGCTGCAAAACTGGCTTAAGCAGCCAAAATGAGCTCAAGTCGGGCAAGCTCACCTGCCGAATCATGCAGCCATGGAGCAACAAGGGAGAGACACTAAGCCAGTAAGAATCACTGCTAATCACTCTCTCAAGCTAATTGACACATTCCTAAAATTCCTCTCGACTCTTCTTGGCAGTCTGAGCTCCATCACTTTCTTCAGCCATCAGCAAAAGAGAGGCACACAGCCATGTCAGAAAGTCTTACCCAAGATTGTATTTGTGAGACTCTGGGGTGATACTCCACTCCCCACAGCTGCTCTTTCCCAACCCACTTGTGTCAGTGCTGCTGCAGCTGTTTAAAGCACTTAATGCCCCACATTCCCTAGTTCCACCAGGAAGATGAGAGAAGCATTGGTCTTGCTCATCAATCAGCCGACAACACAGTGAGGAAAGAGCAGGATGTCCCTCACTTGTAAAGCTATTCCCTAAAGTCAGGAATGCTCTCAGGTTGTTTCTTTTGAATCTGTGGTGTGGTACCTCAGATATGTTCTGTTTGAAAGTTGCTTACTAAGATGGACTTCAAACCATTGCTGGCATTCAGCTCAGCTCATCTGTGGAGCTGGTTAATGGCAAGGTGATAGCCAGCAAGTGCAAGGAGTGTCCTTAGCTCAGGGTACACAGTGTGAAACCTATTACTGTTACAGAGCCAGAACAGATGTCTTCTAGGGAAGCAGTCATCTTTCTCCTGTGATTCTCAGCCTGCAGTGTGAAGATTGAGGCACTTCTAAATGCCATCTGAGAGAAGCTGGTCCATTCTCAGGAGATTTGAAATGATTGTCCTGTCAATCTGCAAGTGGAAAATGTATCAGGGACTGCTTGATTAGTGTAAGGTAGTTTGACTCCCGCTGAAGTCAGTGAAGAGGGAGGTGGCTCCTTCAGGTGAGAGAGAAATATTGGCATTGTAGATGTGAAGTTAAACACTCATTCCTATGGCATTGTCCCATTTAGGTAGGACAATCTCCTCTGCAATGTTAAGGACATCTTAAAATGCAATGACTAAAATACCAAGCGAGCCCACTGGTCGGTGGGTCATCAAATGAGCATGCAGACAATGGTGATTTTACAGTCATATCTGTAATCCTGTGGCGTTTTCTGCCTTGTCTTACTCACTGCTTCTAGGAGGGATATCCCTCTGGAAAACAGATTGAGACCTGATTTTGATTGTAGATGGTGACTAAAAGTTTCTGTGGCTAAGCAGAAATTATTCCTTGCTATTAAAACACATCCAGAGAACAGGGAGGAAGCATGCCATCATCCTCTGTTTTGATGTGGTATCTGGATAGTGACTGTGTTTGCCAGCAATTAGGAAGGCTGAGTTTAAGTCCCTGACACTGTCAATATGTGTCCAAAGGGACTGCTCTCACCACTAACTAGGGGCACCTTGGAGGCACACATCAAAACCACCTGGATCTGTGGTAGTTTTGAAGGAATGCTTGTGTCTCTTTCCTCCTGCAGCCCTCCAGCATGGCTTTTGGAGCCAGAAGTTGTCTTCATTTTGCTGTAGATAATGACTTTTTCCCTCTAGTATTTGCTCTGATGAGTTTTTTTGAACTTCTTCTTCTTGAACTTGTGTCAGTAAGCTCTATACCTATAGTTTAATGGCTCATATTGTGAAAAGCTTTTCTTGTTTGTCTTGAACTTGCTGCATTGTACTTTCTTTGGCTTGTCCCTGGCTCTTGTAAATAGAGAAAGAGTTCAGAATTTTTTGCCCTCCTTCTCTGTGAGGTATGAGGACATTGGAAAAAAATACTTGCTGCTAAGAGTCTTAAATCTTTCTCCCTGTGATAGGACAAGGAGAAACAGATACAAGCTGCAGCACAGGAGGTTCCATCTTATCACAAGGGGGACCTTCTTTACTGTAAAGGTACTGGAATGGGCTCGACAGAGAGGTTGTGGAGTCTTCTCTGGAGACTTTCAAGGCCTGTCTAGATGCATTCCTGTGTGAGCTGAGCTAGATTGTATGGTTCTGCTGTAGCAGGGGGGTTGGACTCGATGATCTCTTTGGGTCCCTTCTAACACCTAACATCACGCAATCCTTCATTCCCTTCTATCATAGATGCTCCCCACACATGCTTGTGTAGATTGAATCTTTTTCTGACTTTAGTATGTTTGTTTAAAAATTCATATTGGTTATTTTATTAAGATAAATTAGAGAGGTAGGAGATGGTCTAAGTTTTAAAGACACTACTGTTGACTGAGGTCTATCTAGATTTGCTTCATAGGATTCAAACAGATTGAATAGAAATGGAAAAGTTGGGTTATATTAGGTGTCATCCTTCTGAAGCAGTTGACAAATGAAAGCTGTTATATTCCCTAGTTTTTCTATCAACATATTTCTCTCAGTGAAACAATTGCTATGACTACACTTCAACTGAATGAGTTCCGCATTGTCCTTTTTAAAAAGCACTGTGCTCAGCTCAAGGCACCGCAAAGTTGCTTGGTTTGTTTTTGTCTCATTTCAGTTTAGACATATGGCTAATCATGCTTGAAAACCACGTAATCTTATCCAGGGCAAAATTCATATCATTATGTAGGCAGAGTTCAAGTGTTTCCCCTTATTTTAAAATAATGTTAAACTGGGATTACACTGCATTATGTTCCTTTTGGACCTTAAATGTCCATGTGCATTCGTATCAGCCGTCTGGCTGTCACATCTGTACTTACTGCCTCAGTGAGTAACAGTGAGGGAAAGCAGCATATTAGCTCCTGGAACAAATGGGGTCTTTTCTTTATGAAAAGATAGCTGGAACATAACTTAATATAACTGCTCTCTGTTCCTCTTGATGGAAAGCTAAATGACATGACAGATGTCATGTCAAGTAACAGATGAACAAGTATTAATGAACTCCCAGGCTGCTAAGTTTTAGAATATAAAAATGCATCCCACTCTCTTAAGAAAACTTTTGTTGTGCATTTTTGAGTATAAAAATAACATTTTTTTATCAGAACATCAGTGTGCTGGGTTTTTTATTAGGTATAAAAATAGCCTCTATACCACAACAATAAAGGCATGGCCATCCATACCTGCTATACCCAGAGCCAACAGAACTGTTATCAACTTATAACACTGACATCTAAACCCAGAATTTATTTTATCAGACATGCAGAATTGTATGTGATGTGAATGCACATATTTTGTGTATTCAGCACTGTTATAGTGCCCATAAACTCTCCCACCTCTGCAGGGACCTGTAGGTAAGCTACAGTTATCTGCATCGAGGGCTTGTGACAGAGCTCTGAATTTTTTAATCTGATTCTCTGTGAGCAGGATTACTTGCATGTAACTTCGTGGTGCACATCTGTTTGTAGACTGCGTGGTGTGTATGGCAGATTTATGTGCTGTACTTTGCCCACGTACACACCTATGTTGGCCAGGAGTGCTGTGGCAGGTAGGGGAATATCTATATAATATACATATCAGTGCATTATGAGCAGCTCATTGAGTTTAGCGCAGTACTCCTCCTGCTGCTTTTGTGCAGTTCATTATAGAAACGTACTTGAGTTTGCTCAGTTGCTTATCCCAAAGGCCAACTTTTGATCTTCTCTTGGGAACCTGTCGCACTGCCTTGGTTTCTGGGTACCACAGCCAATGTGTTTACCAACTCTTTTTCTCCTTCTCGCCCTTTCTATTATGCATCCCCTTTTTTCTGCCACACAAAAGCTCCGCACAGTCCTTGTGTGTGGTCCCCAAGAGATGTGGGCCCGGCAAGGAGCCGGTTTTCGGCGAGGCTCTGGGTTGGAGGATCTGTGAACCCATGCAATTAGCAGTTTAGATCCGGGACCCCACGTGTGGGAGCAGGGCCCACAGTTGTGCCGGAGCGATGGGGACAGCCGCCCTCCGGGCGAGTGCACCGACCCCTGGCAGAAGGGTCACGCCGTGCCGCAGACAGCCCCCAAGCTCAGGAAAAACCCAGAGATCAGAGCTGCAATCTGTAGCGGGGTGTCCTCCCCTCCTGGCACCCCGTGCACAACACATGGATTCAGAAAGGGATCATTTGGAAAGCATTTCAAAACATATGGGTCGTTTTTAAGTCAAGACTTCTTTAATTCACTGTGTTTCCTACTTTTTTTCTCTTTTTTTTCTTTTGGAGGGAGGAGTTTGATGGGGGTTTTAGGGGTGATGTTTTGTTTTGTTTAGGGGGGTGCAGGCTCTTGCTGCAAAAAAACTGGCTGGGGGAAAAAAAAAAGAAAGAGGAGGACTGAGAGGTGGAATAAAGAGTGCAGCAAAGCTACCCCAAAGCAGCTTGTTCCCAACTCATGTCCCTTACACGGAGATTAAAAGAACAAACACTCCGCTCTTCTTAATGATGGCATTACCAAGTATAATTAATTAGAAGGGTAGCAAAAGGAATCAGATCCCTGATGCTAATTACTTTCCTAGAAGGATAATATGCTCTCATGTTACCAGTCTAGGTCTGACAGAAAAAATGCCTATTACTGCTACTGCTGCTAATAATCAAGTGATAAAATAAAATACCCAAGGGACATACTTGCCTCTGTTTATTTATATGCATGTATGTATACGTACACTGCATATGGTGATACAGTCACCATATAGAAGCATGATGGGTACAGATACACATGCAAACACTTCTTACTTATATATTTATGGTTTGAGTGTTTCTTTAGACATATATGTTGACAGAGACCCAGGCAGAAAAATAAATATTTATAAGACCACTTCTTTGAAGTGCTACTGCCAAAGGAGGGGAGCAATAAACAAAAGTTCCTCTACTTTTGCCACCCTTGGCCTGCGCAATTAGGTCCAGGGTAGAAGGACAGCTCTATTTTCCTTTTCTTGGATAGAGATGTGATGGCCTATTAGGCTGTTTGCTGAAGAACTAATGACTGGATGGTATTGATTTGCAGAGGAATTTTAACTGCAGAAAAATATTGTCTCAGTAAACTGTGGATGTATTTTGCATAGACTGCTCTGGTTACTGTGAAGGATTGCTAAATAGATGGTGGGTTAGCAGTTAAAATACAGGCTTTGGGTATTCAGTAGGAGACCTGTCTTGTGGAGTTGTTGCTGTCATCACCTTAAGAAGTTGGAAGGGATATATATAAAGCAGCTTGTGTAAAGTCCTGGCTCTCAAATGACTTTACCATATATAAATGCAATAGGAGTCTATGGTTGTTACTACAATTGTGTCTACCTGTCTATCTATGTCCTTCCCCATCTTGTGTGTATGAGCACACAGATGTGACAGGCCTGGGAACGTTCGTATGCATGTATGGGTGTGAACAGACATATCTACATCCCTCTGTACACACTTGTAACCACTGTATGTGTGTGTGTGTTTGTAATACCTGTGTTCAGTTTGAAAACGTATTTGTGCAAACCCACATGTAGATCTATACGTGTATGTGTATGCAGGTATGTGCCACATGCATGAGCACAGACTTGACACGTTATTTTGAGTTGTTTCCCATTCCTTCAGACAGCTTCCCAAAATGTCTGGGAACTCTTTCTCCCTATTCCTGCCTCCCGATCCTGCCATTGACTAGATGTTGAATTTTCTTTGGGACCTGAGGCCTTTGCCCAGCACTCCTCAGCGAGCAGAAAGCAGTAAGTGCAATTTAATGTATTATTTATGAGTGGTGGGAAAGTCTAAGGGGGTTTTAATCTCTGCTTCTCCACTTCCTTCCCAGCTGAAAACCATTTCACCTCCCTTCCCAGATATTCAGCTCCAGTATGCTCCCCCACCCCACTCCCATCTGCGCCTTATTTGTACAAATGTTCCTGTGTCTTTAGAAATCATCTTCAAAAAAAAAAAAAGAACTCACTTCACCAAACCCATATTGTACTTAAACATTTGTGAAGATTTTGTTTCTCTCAATATGGAAGCGAGAGGGGGCTTGGGGAGGGGCTTTCGTGGAGAAATGTCTCATTCAGCCTGCTGAGCCCCCTCCTTGAAGTTTCTTTTCAAGGCCGTTGGAAAGTTGGGCAAACTGAAAAGCAAAACAATAATTAGAGATAATTGCTTGTGTCCAAACACAGGCATCAAAGCCTCGGGGGTCTCATTTGTGATGGGACTTGGTGTGTGATCCAAAAAAAAAAAAAAAAAGTGACCCTCATTTTATTTATTGAGTGGGGGAACAGAGAGAAAGTGCCAGATGGAAGGACCTCAGAGCAATCTCCAATGGCTCAGCCCTGCCTGCTTGGGCGAACAGGCACTGAGGCCAGGATAAAAGGGATAGAAAGCAGGGTCAGGAGAGGTTGCATAATTACTAGGATGGAGGTAAAAGAGGTGAGGGGGGAGACAAGGGTCTCTTTGGCCCCACCATGGAGATCTGTGCAGCCACCCCCACCCCCAGCTCTGTGTAGCTGGTGACATCCAGGGTACCCATGATAGGTACCAGGGATGCTGCTGCAGGATGCCACACCAGGGTGGTAGAGGAATCCCGATTTTGAAGGAGCTATGTTATTCTCTTTCCCTTCCTCCAAGACGGATCCCTAGTCTGGATTCAAGCAGCCTCAAATCCAAGAGGTTGTGCCCCAAATTCCTCCCTGATGGGATGAACTGCTAGCATGAAAATGGCAACCCCTGGGGTTTCCCACAGCACAGGCAGCACTGAATCCCTGGTGTTTTTACTGAAAATATGTCAGAGAGTAGGGCTGGGAAAAGAAATAAGGAGGAAAAGCTGTAAAAGACAAGGGTAGTGTAAAAAACTAATCTGCCAAAACAGTGAAATAGTCTTGTCCTCCAGGTTTTACTGGGAAAGTGTGTTGTCCTGGCTGCAAATGATACAGGAAGGGGTCCCGACAAAGATGGGGTGTCAGATTTAGAAGAATTGGGCCCCTTTCAAGAGAACCACAGGAAGGAGCAGACGAAAGCAAACGAGCAGGGGGCATCGCTGTAGGAAAGGGATAACTGGGACTCTCCAGGGAACCCTTGTCTCTGATTTTCAAAGGCACTGGTTCACATGATAAGACGTGACCGAGGTTTCTCCTCGCCCCTCTTGTCCGTCGGTAATGGGCTTGTAATGACCTAAACGATTTGCTGATTAGGGACAATAAATCTGGCTTTCTGAGAGAGGTGTCCCTCACCGGGGTGGCAGCGTGGAAGGCTGGGGCCAGGGGCACTCGCCCGTCTCCAAGCAGGAAGGTGACAGTATTTGTTTATTCGGGTTGCTGGGAATTTGGCTGAAGAGCTGAAGGCGTTTATCTCAGCATTCTCCTCCCCTCCATGTTTCCCGGAGGGCAATACCGATGCTCAGACGCGAAAGACTGCTGGAGTAGCTTCCACGGTTCTTTTCGGAGAGAGCGAGGGCGATACAGGGGACAGCTTTGCTCGGGTCACTTTTTCCAAGGAGAAACTAAAAAGAATGAGGGCTGCCGTGGGTAACAGGAAAGAAACCAGGAGGAAAAGCCCCGACGGCTCTTCGGATCCCTGTCCCACACGGTCCCGTTGCACCCCCTGCCCCCCGCCGAAGGAAATGCACCGGCTCAGGGCGGCCTTCGGATGCAGAACGTAAAAATGATGTAAAGAAAGACAGGGCAAATAAACGTCTCACTGCATTCGGGCTGGATCCTGCAGGGCATCAGGGAAGGTGGCTGCCGCAGTGGCACCGCGGCAGAGCCGACAGAGATGCCCTGGGAAAGGGGGTCTGCGGCGGAGAGTGGCCGTGCCCTCCGGGCGCTGCGCAGAGGCTGCCCGAGGCATATCTAATTAGCACATAAAGATGCGGATCATTAGCAAGCAACAGCCCTTCAAGACAGGTTTGCTCTTTCCGGGACGCTCGGGAATCCTGCCCGCCGTCCTGGGTGCTCTGGCCACCATCACTTGGCGAGTAGCTGCAGCTCACTTAATATTTCTCGTCTTTTAAATTTTCTTCTTCTTCTCCTTCTTTCAGATTCTTCCCCCCATCGGATTGCTGTTTTTGAGGCGAAATCCGCCCCATCCCGGAGCCCCCCTTAACACTCCGACCCTTCCCACTTATACTCTAAGTCTCCCTTTCTAACAGTCGTTCTCGTAATTTACCAGCTTCCTCCCCGCCTTCTCTTTCAGCAGCTCAGTTTTCCTTTATTTCCTTTATCTTCTTATTTAGCAAAACTCCCGCACACCTTTTATAATTGTTCCCATCCCCTCCTCTCTGGCTCCGGCGGGGGCGGCAGGGATATTCCGCTGTTTGCCGGCTGGATGCCGGGGTTTCGCACAATCACACCGCTTGATGCAAAATTCTCTTACGAAAATGTCTAAAAATGTTTGCCCCGAGTCAAACCAGCACTTCTCCCCCCCCATCCCCACCCAAACCCAAAATAATACTGCAAACAAGCAGTGGTTTTGGAACAGGCTGGCTCCGCCAGGGTAGGCTATTTCGGTCCGTTTGTGTACGATGTTGATTTTATTTTTATTTCATATTTTGTTGTTTAAGAATCATTGTTTTAAATTCTCTGATGAGATTTGTTCGCACACTTCCACACTTCTCTCGAAAAGGAGCGTGTGGAAACAGCGCGTTTCCAGTCTGCAGCCGTCTTATCTATCCCGGGCAATTGTTGCAAGGGCTGTCGGGGACCCTGAGGGTCCTGGAACAGCCCTGCCCTGGGGGCAGTGGCGGCAGGGCTCAGGCTGCCTGTTCCTCTCCAAGCCATGGTCCAGGACAGAGGTGCTTTGCCGGCGAGACTAGTCTGGCTGTCCGTGGTTTTGAAATGACATTTCTACTGGTGAAGAGAGCCAGACTCCGAAACAAAATCAGCGTATTTATGTCACCCGGGATGGGTTTTCTTTAACAGATGGCCTCCCGGGGCTTTTGCCTTCTTCGTTCCCTGAGAATTTCCAAGCTCGGCGCGCACACACCATTACACCTGTGTGTATATGTATGTGTGTACGTATGTATTTGACACACACGACAAACTCGTATTTCATTACATGATACATTCGTGAAACACGCGATGAAATATAGCTGAAGTGTATGAGGCACATTATGTACACACTGCTTGTAATTCGAAATAGTTACATATACAGTTCTGCATACCATAGAAAATATTTCGAAGTAAATTCCTGTATATCCTTAATTTAAGTATATCCTTCAACTAAGTTTAGTGCACATATTTAGATGCATTGCGCTCTTAGATGGGAATTAGAACTTCAAATTACCATATTTGTACGATACAGCTGCAGGGATCTTAGACGACACAGGAGAATACAAACAGGCGATATTTGCAAGAAGATTTTATTCAATATAGGGCCATTTACACTTGTGTGGACAGAAACGGAGAAATGATGTAAAAAAAAAAAATCTATATAGGTGTATATTTGTACCTCTAAGCGACCTTTGGGCTGCGCATAACCACCGAAATGCCCGTTAAGTGCAGATAGGGACACATCCTTACATGACCTGTAAGCAGGGTGTGGATAGATATATCCATTCCCTCCGTGGGCAGCCGAGAGGGGTTTGTGAGGGTCCGGCGAGGGGAGGACGGGACCCAGATCCCCTCTCGTCGTGTGCCCAGGCTCCGCGCTGATTTCCGACCCACCCGACCGGAGCGCCACTTCCTCCTCCTGCTGTGCCCCTTCCGCGTGGGAGCGGAGCTGCTTACCCCGTCGGGGGCAAGGGCAGGGTAAGCTGCTCGATGCTCTGGGCTCTCACAGTGGCCCGAAGCTCTCTTCATAGCCGGTACTTCCCCCTCTCCTTCCAGAGGCGCCAGTGGGGAGGTACCAGTGTCAGTCCGTCCGTCTCCCTGTTAGTGCCGGTCGGACCCCGGTTTATGGGTACACCCCCGGCACCTAGCCCCTCGGGGGGACAGCATGCCGGAGAAAGGACAAAGCAGAATAAGGCAAACCTACAAGGCTAAATACAGCCCGCGGTGCGGGGTAAGCAAATGTTGGTTTAGGGATGGGGTTTGCCCTCAAATCCAGGGGCACCGGCTCGCCTTGTACTTGTGACCAGAAACACGGGAGCCCGTGGGTGCCGTAGGCTTGATACTGCTAGTTGGTCCCCAAAACCCTTTGTGAAAATCATGAAATCATCACAAACCCTGCTCCTTTTCTCCCTTCCCAAGGACTTAAACTTGGAGTCTAATTCAGGTGCTTTAGTGTCACTCAGCGAGGCAGAAAGTTCCCTCCCAGCTGCTGTTGTCGGTTTCCTTCTGATAAATGCACTTCGAGTCGCGCCCGACCCCATCTGCTTCTCTCTTTCCACACCCGAGGCTCAGGCACTGGAGCAGAGAAATGAAAGCCTCGTGTAGGTTTGTTTTTAATACATTAAGGGGTGAAATTCAGCACATTTGAAGTATGACCTGTGTGTGGCCAAGAGACCTGAACAGTAACCTGCGTCACTTCCCACCTCCCTACTTTATCCTGCAGGCAGTGAAAATGATTCCGATCCCGATCCTGCTCAGCAGCACCGTGTCCCGTCCCTTTCTGTCGCTCCCGCTTAGCTGTAGCTGGGCTTCTGCTTTTCACAAATACTGGGTGTTTGTTGTCAGTTTCGGTTTGCATCTTGTTCTTGCTTATCTACACGTTTACAGAATATATAATGTAATGTAAAGTACATATCACATAATAAGTAATGTAGAGAAGAAACACTACACTGCATAAACCATTCACCATATTCCATGTAATATTGAATCTGCAATAATGCCAGATGTAGAGTAATGTGTGGGCTATTGCAAGGTGCTGTGTCCTGTTTGTGTCTTGTATGTAAAGCTCAGATTACAAGCTATTAGTTAGGTTGTTTGGTGATCTTAAGATCATTCATAGTCAATTAACCCTTGGGACTAAATTATCCCACACTACTGCTGCCTTAGGTCGATATCTACATCTTTCAGATTTAATACACCGGCTGTTTCTGGGCTGAGGCATGAAAAATATTGTGTCTTTTTCAAATCTCTCTCTCTGTAGTCAAAAATTCAGTGACTATTTCTTTGCAAAGCTGTATTGTGTGTATGTAGTCACTGTATACATATGTAGATACTATTTCTTCATAAAGCTGTAAAATATCGAGGTTGACAAAGTCTTCTTGTTAGAGATATGCATGATCTTTACATATACCCAAAGCTGCTGAAACTAAAAGCCCAGGGAGGAAAAGAAAACAGTGTGGAGCAAAGCTGAGCCAAATCAAGGTTGGTGTGCTGGTTGTGTTTCCGGGCTGTGATGCCTGTGTTGGGACTGGGCAAAGAGCTGGAGCCTTGCCTCTTCTTTAGTGACCTAGTTCGCGTGGTGGAGAAAGCTGTGGGAGCTAAGCCAGCAGAGAGGAGAGCTAGCGTGTCTTTTGGTATGTAGCTGAAGCAACTGTGATCTGAAGCCAGAGATACACATTGCAATTGTCCCTATGAGCTCAGTTTTCTCTCTTGCAGTTGCTCAGGGATATAGGGGTAAAAAAAGTCTTTAACATAATGGGATGCCACTTTCTTCCTATCTTTGCTAGTGGTTTTTATGTAATCCTTGAAGGAATCGTTTACACATGGGATTTCCAACAGGAATAACTCTAAGTGCACATGAGCTTCCATGTGTGTGTTTATAAGTCACAGAAAAACACCCACACGGATCCCACAGCCCTCAATAGGAAACATGTGTATGTCCACAGAAAGTCTATTTGCATTTTGGGGAGGAAATCTGTGTGCAAGAGAAACACAGAAAAACAGAGTAGAGGTAGAGACAAACATATCAGCCGGTCACAGCTTCAAAAAAACCCAGCAAAACAAAACAAGAGCAGTTTCAAGGGAGGTCTTTCTCCAAGGCTAATCTATGCAAATTGACAGGCAGCCCTGTTAACGTTAATGGAGTATCAAGCTGTTAAAATACATGTGGAGTGGAGTTTAGTCTCTGCATTAGTTACGTGGTATAATATTTCTGTTTCAAACTCTGTAATTATTTGGTCACTAAAGAGCTCTGTTTATTGCTTGGCCATGGCATAGAGGTTACTTTGTGATCTCTGGTGCTGGAAGTTTATTGTTCTCTTTTGATCACCAGTAATACTACATGTTACAAAAAATAAAAATACTTGAATTAAGTTGTAACCTTTTGATTTCTGCATTCTCTAAATTTAAAACCACATTTCCAACTTTTGTGGTAAGTTTGTACTGAGAATGACTCATACCCATCAGACCAGGCCTATTAACTTGCATTGTTGTTTTAGAAAGGAAAGAAATTTCTTTAAAGTAGCATCAGTGTGTTTCTTTTCCCCTCCCTAGTGAAATAAAACACTTTTCCCCCCCTTGTGATCCATGTGCAAAATAACCAGAAACAAACTGGTGGAGAGAGAGGGGAGGGAACCAGAAAGTTGTTCCAACCTTTGACTTTGACTTGTCAGTCTAACAAGGAGGGTTTGTGAGTGGGTCTGTACAGCACCTTGCCTGCAGTTTCACAAGCATTTTGGGCTATGTGGTCCAACTACACACTCTTAAGCATTCAATGCTCATCTGTTTGATGGGCTCAGGAACGTGAGATTTATGATAAAAAACACTTATTGGATTACCATCTTCCATCTTAAAGAGCAGGATCAGGAAAACTGATTTATCCTTCAAACTGTTGTGAGCTCAGTGTTTGGAGATCTGTATTCGACTGGATATTAGGAAAAACTTCTTTACTGAAAGGGTGGTCAGGTGTTGAAATAAGTTGAACAGCGAGGTGACATAGTCACTGTGCCTGGAGGTGTTCAAAAATCATGTAGGCATGGCACTTTGGGACCTGGTTTAGTGGCCGTAGTGGTGTTATGTTGGTGGTTGGACTCAGTGATCTTAGAGGTCTTTTCCAACCAAAACAATTCTATGATTTTCTGTTTGCCCAGTGCAAGCTATAGTCTCTGCCCTATGTGATTTCTATCTGCTTTTGGTTTCTAGCACAGTGTGGTGGGGAAACTGCTGCTTTGACCTTGATCTTGCCAGAGGAAAATGTGCATACCTATTTCTATATTATCCTCTCATTTCCTCCCCCATCATACTGAGGGGGAAATCACCCAGGACCAAGAATTAAAGAATATTTACTTGCATTAAGACTGGGATGCTGGGGCTCAACTCTGTCTGGAGACACTCAAGGTTTCGCTTTGTGAGTGTGGGGAAGCTGTGTGGAGACAAGATGACTTAGTGACCACATGATAATGACTGACATCATTAATATTCCAGCATAGTATAGCTCATCTGAGTTTGAAATGCTGCTTTAACCATTTAACCATCAGAAATTAAGTTGCATATTAGTGCTCATGTTGGAGAGCAGAGACCTGTCATGGTCTAGTCCCCTTTGGTCTTGATTTACTCATGATCATATCAGATAAGAAACATTAGATAGAAGATGTAGGTGGAATTTTGATACCAGAAGCACAGTCTCCATGTCATGGCTCTATCCAACAACATTAATCACTGCTAGTGGCCAGTAAATGCCATAGAATGATCTTCAGGGGCTGGGCCTTTCTCTAGAGTAGTGATACTTCCCCTGGTTGGAGTTCGGCTCCTGTTTCCCTTCAGCCGTAAGAGCATTGCTGCCAACCCCTGTCTGGCATTGAAGTGCCACAAGACTGTCTCTCAGGCAGTTGCTAATCCTAGGGAAATGCCTTGCATCTCTCCCCTTGCTGTTTAATCTCAGTCTTTGCAGATTTATTTCCTAAATCACTGCTAAGTAGTGTGGCTGGATAAAGCAGCTGTTAGCAGAGTAGAGCCATGGGGAAGCCAATAATGTGTTAGTGAGATATGGACTTCTGGGCTTTGCTGCTCATTTCTCTGGGAAGCAGGTTTTGTTTCTGCATCTGGAGCATGGTTTCCCTCAGTCTGTTTTTCCTTCAAGGATATTGCCGCTGTTGAAAGTGCAGTTGGCAAATGCATCCTCCTGGGCCGGGCAGCCCCTCCTTCTGCTTTGGAGGAAGTACCACCTTGTAATGTACTGCAAAGGAGGAGTGAAAAATCTGGACTGGGATGTCCTTGGTTTAAAACCTTCTCAAACTTCTAGAAAAGGTATTACAAAGCATCCCACTGACTTTAGTGAAACTATGGGACTGGTTCCCAAGAAACTTACAGATCCTGCATCGCTCTGTGGCTTTTGGGAGGGATTTGAACCAGTTGTGGAAATTAGAAAGCTGCCTGGAATGAATTCATTTCATTCCCATCCCATCCCAATTTTAGATTTTCATCTCAAATCTCATTTTCATTGTGATTATATATTATATATAACCATAATCTCTTTGACAAGCTTACTTGGAAGTTCTGCTGCCAAAGAGCCATGAATGGAAACAACCAACCAACCTCCCTCATGTACCTCCAGCACAATATAGCGTGCAAGCAGAGCGCAAACACCCCAAATCTGTTGTTCTGTCTTTGATTTTGATTGACTTCGAAGAACCGTTAAGAATAATAATGAGAAGCTGATGACATTGCGGCCTGAGGAATGCACCACTGCTAGAGAACAGATGGTGCAAAGACATTTTTGGGAAACTTGAAAAAAAAATTAACTTGGCACCTGGGCCCTTCTTAGGATAAATGCTCAAACTTGGAGAACTGCAGCACTTGGTGGTTGGGATCCATTGAAAACCATCGATTTTGCTCCAGAGGAATGCAGCTCTAGCAAGATACAGATTTCTTTCTGGATGATCAGTGATATTTTTAATTCCATGTTTGAGAGGGCTCGTCTCTTTTCTTGCATTATAATTGGAAGGAAATTTAGCTTTACAGCTCCGAAAATGTTCTGATTTCAGGGATAACCATCCAGGATTTGACGTAAATAAATAATCGTAAAGAGAAGGGATCATTACTTAGTCCTTCGGTTCTGTATTTTACCAAGTTCAGTGGTTTCTACTCTAATTTTTCACTTAGCAGTGCCACAATCATTTTCAAGTGGAAGTCAAATCCATCTGTAGCAAATTTAATCCTATTGATAGCACAGTGTTTTTTTCTAAATCTCAATTCACTGGCTTCTTGTAAATAGTCACAGCCTCTGAGATGACTTCAGGCTCAACAACTAATATCTCTGCTGTTACATCAAACACAAGTAATGCTAGACAAAAGAAAAAGCATCTGACCTTGGTCTGAAGACTTTTGATGATAGAGTCAACCTTATCCTTTGATCAATGATTCAACATAAAAAAATCTATGTTTTATCGCTTATTCAAATTTGTCTGGCATTTACTTCCAGGCAATGAATCTCACTTGGCATTTCTCAGCTAGATTAAAGAACTGTTCTGTACATGGCATTTTCTTTTTCCAGCCTTACGTGGGCATCCTAGTGAAGTTAACTCTTACTCTTTATAATAGACTAATCAGATTGAGCTGTCCAAGTGTCTCACTGGAAGGCATGGTTAGAGTTTTGCTTTTTACAGCCCTCAAATCATATGGATTTCCATATGGCTTGACATCAGTGGAGATTTATGCTAGCTTGGAACTTCGCTGTGTATTCCAATTACTGTGAACATTTTGCGGCCTGGGGTGGAACGCGCCTAAGAGCATGACAAATTATTTGTAACATGCATATCTGTTGAACTTGATTTAGTAATCAAGTGGAGTAAAATTTAGCTGCTTGCAGATGATCAGCAGAAAGCTCGTGTCCCATTAAACTGTTTTCATGGGTTTATGTTCATCTTAAGTGCAATTGAGGCCATGGGAGTAAAGATAAACATCAGCCATTGAGACAGATGCTTAACTTATGCACCTCATTTTTCATGGCCTCAGTGGAGTTTGTGCTGATTTACACCAGCTGAAGACCTTGGCCCACAGTAAGCAGCACAAACTGATAAAAGGGTCCAATCCTCTGATGGCTGCTTATATGAGAGCTTGGATACCTCAAGCTCAGTGCTTGATAATATTATTGCATTAGAGCCTGAGTGAATGTGGCGAGGGGACATAGTTACAAAAGAACAAAGCTGAAGCAGCTTCATAGAATCCTACTTGCTGTAGTTGACATATATAGAGAGGTAGGTGAAATCCAAGTGTTCTGCTTATGGAAGTTTCTCAGTCCCATCCAAATGCTTTCCCTTGGTTATGGAAGCTACTCAGCAAGGTCCTGGGTGGCAACAGCACTCAGTGACATGGGTTAGCACACTTTGCAGTCCTGCTTTTCTCACATATGTACATTTTCGTACAAATATTTAGGCACATACATGTGCATGCAGGCTTGTAGAGATAGGTGGACACAGAAACCGTAGCTGTTTTTGTCCATGCATATGTTGTAAATCCATACATCTGGATAGAAGTGTGTGCACATTTGTATTTTATCCAGCGATAAGGCTGGTGCTATGGATAGGAATGTGTGTGTGTGTGTGTATGCTAGTGCTAAGGTGATGTCTGGTTGTGTACACCAGTGTGATCAAGAGAATGTGCACAGAAGTGTGTGTGTATTTATGTATGAGTGTGTGGAGCTGGTGTGGGGAAGGGCCACTGGGAAATAAATTATATGAAACGTCTGTACATTCCAGGGAAGTGTTCAGATCCCTGAGGTTAAGGGATATGCTCTAGTCATAAAAATAAACACACTGGTGTAGCATGCCATTGATATGTGGATAAACTCACTAAGGACGGGTAAAGTTTCAGCTTTCACCTCCTTCTGATGGTGAGCTAGCTGCTTCCCTCACTGCCTCTTTTGACAGTTCAAAGTAAAATGACATTTTAAATAAGAGGTTAAAGAGCAGAGGAAAAGAGAGGTTTTCTGCTTGAACCGGGGGAAATTTGATAAACCAGTCTTCCAGAGATGCCAGTGATTTCAAAAGGCTCCGTTTCCTTTTGATAAGGTTTTGAGAGAGTAATTCAGGGTAGGATCTGTTAGCCAGAGCTCTTAGCTGCTGAAATGTCAGATCCGAGGCTGAGCTATTTCCCCAAGACTGATGGTTGGTTATTGCAATGTGTAGCCTATTGTGCTAAACCCTTCACAAAATCTTTGCACCACCACTTCTGTTTTGCCTTTAAAATAGTGCTCAGATTTGCAGTGATCAGAGGACTTTAATTACACAAGACCTGAAAAAAGGCTTTAAAGCTTGACCCATTTTTTCCAGCTATATTCCAATAAAAGATACTACCTCCTTTTGCTAACATTGCCTCGTTCATCCTCCCAGACCATGACAGCTGCACCAACAGTCCTTCAAGGAGAAGGTAAAGAACAGAAGCATGCAGAATTGTAGAGAGTGAAAGTTCTGGCCTGTCACCATTGGTTGTGTTGGAAGTTCAACTGCCCATCATTTATCAAGTTTCCATTTATCAGGTGGTAGGGAGATGCTATAGACTTGTCCAGATATGAGTAATGTGTTTCTCATGTGGTAAAAAACATGTTAATAGGGATGGTTATAGATTGTTCTGTGTGATGCTAAATATTCTAAAAGGTTTCTAAACACATCCTACCAGTGTGTACAGAACACCAAACTGGGTGGAGTGGCTGTCACACCAGAAGGCTGTGCTGCCATTCAGCGAGACTTAGGCTGGAGAGCTGGGCAAAGGGAAACTTAATGAAATGCAACGTGGGCAAGTGTAGAGTCTTGCACCTGGGAAAGAACAACCCCAAGTTTCAGTATAGACTGGGGACTGACCTGTTGAAAGGCATGAAGGGGAAAAGGATCTGGGGGTCTTAGTGGAACATGTTGCCCATGAGCCAGCAACGTGATCTTGTGCCGAGGAGGGCCAATGTCATTCTGGGATGTATTAGAAGGTTCTCCTGCCTCTCTACTCTGCTCTGGTGAGAGTGCATCTGGAGTACGGTATCCAGTTGTAGGCCCACCAGTTCAAGAAGGACATAGAACTGCTTGAGAGAGTCCAGCACAGAGCCACAAAGATGATTAAGGGAATGGAACATCTCTCTTATGAGGAGAGACTGAGGGAGCTGGGGCTGTGCTGCTTGGAGAGGAAGAGACTGAGGTGATCTCATTCATGTTTATAAATATGTAAAGAATGAGTGCCAGGAGAATGGAGCCAGGATCTACTTGGTGATGCCTGATGACAGGACAAGGGGCAGTGGGTGGAGGCTGAGGCATAGGAAGTGTCATTTAAACACAAGGAGGAATTTTTTCCCTGTGAGGGTGACAGAACACTGGAGCAGACAGCACAGAGGGATTGTTTCCCTTTCTGGAAATATTCAAAACCTGCCTGGATGCATTCCTATGTCATCTGGTACAGGAGATCCTGCTCTGGCAGGGAGGTTGGACTAGATGATCTTTTGAGGTCCCTTCGAGCCCCTGACATTCTGTGACTCTGTGAAAACAAGACCATTCTGTACTTCTGGTTCACGTTAATGAGTATCAGCTCAAATTCTGCCTCTAGGTCTACTGAAAGACAGTTTGGCGGAATGGAAAAGATTTGCATCTGAATTTGGGTCTAATGGTTATGTAGATACAATTGCTTCAAGCTATTTTCATCTGTGTATTGGCATCTACAATGTGAGTTCCTTGGAAGACAGCATCATGGCCCATTATGCTGTTCTGGTGGAGCATACCTGGTGTGAAGGGCAGAATTTGCACTGCTTTGCTGTCAGGTAAAGAGCTGGGTTTGGAAAATGGAAAATATATGTTCCATTAGCTGCTCTGTCCAAGGTTTCCTGCATTACAGAAGCCAGTGGCTTCAACAGCTTTCTGAACCCAGTTTCTCATGGTACACAAATGGCTTTACTAAGTTGTTGAGTTCTCCAGTGGTGGCTGAAAAAACTTGGAAGTATGTGAAAGGGGACAGAGTGCAATCAGGGCATTGAAAATGCTGTCAAGAAAGTCAGTCAAACACATTATGTACAAGCCCACCACACTGAGAACACCAAATCTATCCTTGGCTAGTGTGACTTGCCAAAAATATTAATAGGACTATGCTGATTCCCACCAGCTGAAAATTTGGCCCACCACTCAGTTGTATGAACTGTGTGAGGTAAGATATTTGCAGGCTATATAAGCATGCACCCAGCAGATATGTATGTGTGCAAATAATGTAGATAGAAAGACAGAAGATGGAAACAGGTATCTGTCTATGAAAAAATAGCTTACTGCTTTTTTACAAGCTGTGTAGTGCAGCTGACATGCTGGAGGGAAGGGATGCCATCCAGAGGGACCTTAACAGGCTGGAGAGGTGGGCCCAAGCCAACCTCATGAAGTTCAACATGACCAAGTGCAAGGTCCTGCATCTGGGTCGAAGCAATCCAAAGCACCAATTTAGGCTGGGCAGTAACTGGCCTGAGAGCAGCCCTGAGGAGAAGGACTTGAGGGTGCTGGTGGAAGAAAAGCTAAATATGAGCCAACCAGATCCTGCGCTGCAGCAAGAGAAGTGTGGCCTGCAGGGCGAGAGAAGTGATCCTGCCCCTCTACTCCACACTGGTGAGACCCCACCTGAAGTACTGCATCCAGTTCTGGAGCCCCTGTTACAAGAGGGATATGGATGTGCTGGAAGGTGTCCAGAGAAGGGCCACAAGGATGATCAGAGGGCTGGAGCACCTCTGCTATTAGGAGAGACTGAGGGAGTTGTGGCTGTTCACTCTGGAGAGGAGAAGGCTCCAAGGTGACCTTCTTGTGGCCTTTCAGTATCTTAAGGGACCTACAACAAAGCTGGGGAGGGGCATTTTAGACTGTCAGGTAGTGATAGGACTGGGGGGAATGGAAAAAAACTAGAAATGGGTAGATTCATACTGGATGTTAGGAAGAAGTTCTTCAGCATGAGGGTGGTGAGACCCTGAAGGGGGTTTCCCAGGGAGGTGGTGGAAACCCCCTCCCTGGAGGTGTTTAAGACAAGGTCGGCTGAGGCTCTAGACAGCCTGATCTAGTGTGAGGTGGAAGTAGATGATTCTTGTGGTCCCCTCCAAGCCTGACTGATTCTATGATTCTCTGATTCTCTAGCAGACTGGAGTGGACACTCTGGAGATTGCTGTTACAGGTGCAATGTGCAGCAAAGCCCTGATTTTCATTCAGGTTTTTGCAATCACTGCTATCTTAACTCCAAGCCTCCTTAAATCAACCTCGGCTGAACTGTGGTACAATGTTGCAGTGCAGATCCTCCTGTTCCCCAATGGGAAGCTAACTTGGACTCAGGAGTCATCATTTAACCTTGGAGTCTCTGAATCAACAAGGCAGTTTCTGCAGAGACACCTGGCAGCACACGCATTTTATGCTCTAACATGGCTGGTAAATCCTGTGTGGTTAAGTAAACTTAACCTTCATTTATGAAACTTGCGAACCAAAGGGTAAAATGTGCCTTGTGCAAGTAATTACGTAAAGGTCTTAGAGAGTGGAGTTATCACTTAAAGACGCCGGGCATTGCTAATGAGTTGACTGAGAATTGATCTCTCAGTAATTTAGTTATTTATATGCAGTTCCTGTTTTCCATGCTCAGCTATAGGTCAAGCCCACTTTGAACTGCTCAGAGACCCCCAAGTTTGTCAAGCAAAGTCCCAAAGCCATGGCACAATGATATTTTAGAAGAGTAAATATTGTCCTGAGGGGCTTTAAAAAGGAGGCAAAGCTGTTTGCTTTCTAGCTGGTTCTTTAAACTGGACAACTGCTTCCTGTTACTAAGGGGTCTCTCAGCAACGTGACTTTGCTTCTGTTAAACAGAAAAGAGCTTGAGGAGAAATGTCACTAACACTTTCCAGGTATTTTCATATCCCTGCTGAGTAGGCACGGCATTGAGTTTCTGAATAGAAGTACATTTGTATTATTCTGCAAAAGGTGTGGTATGAGGTGTAATGGATCCTGGATTGGAGGAAGAGATGGATAAACTCAGGCTGCTAAACATTACCCTCAGGGTTAATTTTATACCAAATGGTTGTGAGCATTGTTAAAAAACCTGCCCCATAGATTTATGTCTAGACATATATCAGCACATCCCTAGGTGTGTGTGTGTTATCCCATGTGTGGAGGCTCAGGTGAGGACTTACTGGTATTGCTGCTGTGAGGTTGATGCGAATGGACTTTCATTTCATGAGGTACCTCGTGGGGAGAAATAGGTTATGCTCCCCTATGTGAAGGGACATTTTGGATGACAAAGCTGGCATCCGTATTCCATAAACACCACACTCAGACTGGAAGTGAGCACCCATGCGAACACACTCATGCTCTGCTCCTTTCTGTAGGCTTCAGCTACAAGCTTGTATGATCTGGGCAGACAGCACATGTGAATTCAAGCACATGTGGACCCAAGTAGCCAGTATCACCTGGTGAGGTTTTTTAGTCCAGTACAGCAAATAACTGGAGGATGCTGTTCATGCCTAAATATGGCTGTTTAAAAACTGAGAGGCAGACTAGCCATGACCAAAATAAAGCAAACAATGCAGGTAGGGAGTATGGAAATTACTTTGTTTCGGCCAGTTCTTCACTTGACAACAAAGTCATCAGGCAGAGAGCTTTCTTCCTCCTCAAACAGGTGCTACTGAAAGTACTGGGACTCATGGGAGGGTAGCTGTTTGCAAAGAGCTGAAGCTGTGTAAGGGGCTCTGGCTACAATTGTCCAAAACTTGCCTTGTAAATACTGATGACTTGTTAGAGCAGGACAGTCCTGGGAGCCAGCTGCCGCCGAAAACTGGGCTGAAATTATCTTCTAACACACTTCCATAGCTGCTGTGTTGGTTTATGACTCACTAGTGCAGATGAACACTTTCAAAACAGTTTAACTTGGCTCACAACTTTGTCTTACTCAAGGTTTTTTAATTTATATTTTTGGTTTTTTGGTTCTACTTGGTGGGTTTTTTGAGAATGGCATCTTTGGCTCATAGCCAAGTACCCTAAATAGGGCATTGTCATTTCTACTGCTTCCTTACTTGTGATTAGGAGACTAAAAGTGCCTGAGGCAGCCAAGTCTCCCAGTCTGGCAAACCGTGTGGTTTGTTTAGCTCTGCCATGCTCCCACTTTTGTCACAATCCTGTATCTGCTGAAAACCCCTGGGACAGCAGAGGAAGGGTACCCTGAAGGTGGTACACAGCTTTCTACACAGGCAGGGCTCAACCCATGGAAGCAGCAGAAGCCTTGCATTGAAACTTCTTGTGGCTGATAGACATTGTCATTGATTATCTCTGTTAGGTAGCTGTCATCTCTTAAAGGATGATTTCTCTCCCCCACCCCCCCCCGCAAAAAAAAAGCACTTCAGCAGCTCAGGATGGACTGCATCAGCCTACCGTCCTCATTTGAGAGAAAAACGAAGCCTAATCCTGGTAGTGAAAAGACAGGAGAGTCCTGAAGGCTAAGGGAAATCTGCAGAAGAACCTCACTGGGATATCTCTTTTCTCACCAGCTCTTGTTAGCTGCGACCTCACTTAACGATCTGTTTCCAATCAGGTGAAGAAGGAGATTCTCAAACATATGTCATCATCTCTTCAAGGAGGACCTTACTGCCACTTGAACCTTAATAACACACCCTCCCTTCCCCGTTCCTTTAACAGTCTCCAAATGCCTGCCCCGAATCTCCCCTCAGTGATCCGAGCCCTTTTCTCTATCCCTAGCAGCATCCCTTACCGGTTCTGCGGGGAGGAAGGCAGCCCTCGCCATCTAGTGAGCAACGTGCTCCATCGCTGCTTCCTACAGCTGAAGGAAGGGCTCATCTGTGCAAAAGCCTCTTTTTCTCGCTTCTGGAAGAACATACTAATATACCAAGCTGAAACCTATACTGTACTCTCCCACTTACTATCAGTAACATCCTTCTGACAAGCTTTTGTAGAGAGCAGATGCCTCTTACCTACGATGTAAGCATTTTACCTCCTGGTAGAACCAGTGCTGCTGTAGCATGTTTGCTCTCGCTCTCACTCTCCTGCTCTGCTTGGATTGATGTCAGAGCAGAAGTAGCACCAAGGGAATGAGGAGGCAGATCGGTGTTCTGTGGTCATTTAGCTATGTATGTAGTGCAAAGTCCACAGGTGGTCTGTGGCTGTATTAAAAACAGAAATTAAATTCTCTGTGCTACATGATGCATGCAGTCAGAAGAGATTTCTCCCCACCTTTCCCCCTGCTCCCCAGGACGTCCATAAATGAACAGGGTCCAAATTCCCTCCATTTCAATTTAAGAAGTGTCTGATAAATGAACATTTCTTCGAAGGGTTTCTAAAGGTTACCTAGCATCTGCTGAGAGATACTAATGAGCAGGAAACAAGGCAGGAGCTATTGATAGATCCATTCCTGCCTTCCTGTCTGGTTTTCTACTGGCTGTCCCCTATTTTTAGCCAAAGGAAAGAGAGGGACTGTCTCTATCAGTCCCTGCCTAATCACTCAACTAGGCAGGCTTCATTGAGGTTTGTGTTTGGAATAAACTCCTATTAGACTCCTTAGTTTTTGGTGGAAGTAAATATCCAGGGAAGATGGAAGGACCCAGATCGTTGGTTTGCTGAACGCTGTTCAATGAGCCCAGCATTTCATCAAGTCCCAGTGAAGCCACAGAGTCATGGAATGGCAGAGGTTGGAAAGGATCTCTGAAGTTCATCTAGTCCAACCCTCTTGCTAAAGCAGGTTTGTTGAGATCAGGTTGCCACATACAAAAGGGATTTAGATAATGAGGTTTCATAAATTCAATTACAAAGTCACTTGTTATTATTGTGGCTATAATCAGTACACTAAATATATAAAACACTTTATATAATGCTATATTATTGTGTTGGAACATCTTAACATCCTTTGGTTAGGAAGGAGATTAGAAAGTGTAACCCACAGATGGTCCCAACCCATCAAGTTTGGTGTTTCCTCCCACATCACTTGCTATAGCCACTGCTCTGGTTTACTGTGCTGTCAAATTCAGCAGCTGGACACTATTTCAGAGGAATAGGGAAGGATTTTCTTCAGTGTTTATTAAATCTGAAGAACACAATGGATTGGCACTTTGTCAGAGCTAGAGAAAAGCTCATTTCAGCTGAGGATGATGATATGATACTGAACCTGTGACTCAGTGTCACTGAAACCCTTCAGAAAGAGCTACTGCAAATCAAAGGCCTTGTGTTGGGTTTAGCCCTCCAATTGCTGTAAACCAGTTTTTAAGTGAGTCATTGTGACCCTTTCCTGCATTTATCCTGTGCATTTCAGGGATCAGAGGAGAGGTCAAGGGCTATCTTGAAGGTTAGGAGATGTGCTCGCAGCCAAGAGCCATTCCTGAACAATGTCAATATTTGGTCTTACACAGAAGATATGAGCAGGAGATAAGAGGCTGTTGAAACACATCCTCTGGGACGGTGAGGCCAGGCATCTTATGAGGAGGATGAAGGTGAAGACAGTTGGACAGAGCTCATAGGCCTGTGTCACAATGGTGGCACTGCTTTGTAGCTCACTGCTGTTTCTCTTCTCCAGGTCATGTGTAGGTTGGGGAGGCTTGTTACTTCTTAAAGGAAGGAACAAGCAGTTCAGTCAAAGTCAAAGAACAAATCCTTGTTAAAACCCAGACTCCTTGAAATTCAATCCAAATGCAACCCATTTCCATCCAGTGTTATAAATGAGGAGTCCAAGTATCCATCTGCAAACCTTCATTCTCCTGGAGGTGCAGCACAGGCACTGGCTGCCCATGCACCCTGCAAAACACAGGTATGTGTTTGTTTAGGATCTAACAGATCCCCATATTCACTGGGGAAGGGCATCTCAGTTCCTGTAGTTGAACAATCTCAGGAGCGTTGCACAGGGAGCTGGAAGAGAGCTCAGAGGGCATGGAAGGTGGGATGTGTAATCTTCTGTGTGGTTAAAATCCTGATAATTTTTATTTCAAGAAGAAAAAATCTCTCTTGGCCCTTCTTTTGTCCCATTAGTTTTAATTCAAGGAGAAAAATCTCTCTTGGCTCTTCCTTTGTCCCTGGCATACTCAGTCTGATGTGTATTAAATACCTATTGTGTAATTACAGTATCTGTTGCCTGTTTAAGTACCTTCTGTCACCTACTTTGCATGATTGGGTCGATGGCTCTTCCACCCGTTCCTTTGCACTCCAGAGCACCAGTAGATCACTATTCTTTGAGCTTCACTGAATGAATGACTGCAAAACAGGTCCGTATCTGCAAGTGGCAAATGGTTTTAAGGTGGTACTTAGTGGTTTGTAGCGAAATCTTAGCTTGGGGAAGCCCAGCTCCTCCTGAAGCCAAAGTTCAACATGCTGGAAAACTTCACTAAGGTGTGTTGACAAGGGAATCTTGTCCCTGCTCTTTTTGCCTGTGACTCGGGAGGTACTGAAGTCCAATGGGCAATGGCTTAGTCTCTTGCACAAAGAAGCAAGCGGGTTGGAAAGCTCCTTTTACAGTTCAAACGGATGTTTCCCTGGGCTCATAAAATACACAGTTTAAGCAGTAGCTATATTTCTGAGGCTGGTCCCACACCTGCAACAACCTTGTAAATGGCGTTGAGATATATGGCTTTAAGACTCCTTGTAAAAAGTAAGATCAACACAAGATTTACACAGTTTTATGGAATTGTTTTATAGGCTATTTTGACAATGAATCCTGCTATCAAAATCACCTCTGGTGTTAATCATGGAGGAAGCATTTAACAGGAGCCAACAAAGATTTATTTAAACTGCTTTGCAGCCAGCTATGGGACTGAACTCTGTATCTCTTGAAACCTGGAGCATCACTGGAGCAGCTGTGCAAGATGCTCTGGGTTGCTGGGCCAGGTCTTCAAGCCCTGAGGAGTGGATACGTTTTGACTATCCAAAAGGATAGGGGATGGGGACTGGGCAAGGTCCACAGGACATAAAGCCAGAACTCAAATTCAGTCTCCTGTCCTCCCTTTCCCAGAGGTGGAGGGCTCCATAGGTGTCCATGCAGGCAAGGGAACTGGATGGGTTACTTTAAAGCAAGCCAAGACAAAGCAACGTGTTACTGGGTTACGTGGGGATCAGTGCTGGTGCATCAAGACCTGAAGGGAGGATGTAGCCAGGTGGGGGTCAGTCTCTTCTCCCAGGCAGCCAGCAATAGAACAAGGGGACACAGTCTCAAGTTGTGCCAGGGGAGGTATAGGCTGGATGTTAGGAGGAAGTTCTTCACAAGGAGAGTGATTTGCCATTGGAACAGGCTGCCCAGGGAGGTGGTGGAGTTGCCATCTCTGGAGCTGTTCAAGAAAAGCCTGGATGAGGCACTTAGTGCCGTGGTCTAGTTGACTGGATAGGGCTGGGTAATAAGTTGGACTGGATGACCTTGGAGGTCTCTTCCAACCTGGTTGATTCTATGTTTCTGTGATTCTATAAGTGTACACTGGCGTGTTGGCTCCTCTGTATTTGTGTCCTGCTTGCTGCAGGAGGCAGTGGCCACAGAAGGGATCCAAGAGATGGTAATTTTTCTGAAGCATGAAGTGGCTGGAAGCTGGTTTGCCTCATCTGTGGCTGCCATGCTGGGCATGCCCACAAGGGTCTCCTGGTATTCTGCTCACTGCTCCTGCCTCTGTTGATGATGCTGGCTTTCTTTGGTGTGCTGGATCTCAGTGTCACAGGTCCGGGCAGAGGAAGGTTGCTCACCAGAGTCCTGTCACACATTTTGAGATTTTTCACAGAGGAAGTGTCAGGCACTGGAATGAGCTGCCTATGGAGGTGGTGGAGCTACCCACCCTGGATGTGTTTAAGGGTGGTTTGGATGTGGTGCTTAGGGCTATGGTTTAAGGTGAATCTTGTAGAGTAGGGTTCCAGGTTGGACTTGGTGATCCTGAGGGGCTTTTCCAACCTGGATGTTTCTGTGATTCTGCAAAATAAAACAAATAGGGCAGTCAGATAATAGAGATAAACAAGACAGTCCAAGTGGCTGGGTGTGCGTAACAGGTCCTGCTCCCAGCACAGGAGTAAAACAGACCTGCAGCGTTTCTCTCTTTCTGGGTGATTGCTGAGGGCTGTGAAGGTGAATGACAGCAAGGGCATACCAGGTAAGAGGAGAGCAGAAACGCTGGCAGCAGGAAGCTGTGAAGGTGGTCATTCCCAGTCAAGTGGGAAGCTCTGCCTGTCCTATGTACAGCAGCACCTTAAACCTACTCTGGCAAGTGTTGCAAAGACCCCCAGGCACAGGAGGAAGCTCCAGCTGACCACCAGCACTCTTGTATGCAGCAGCGTGTACTAAGGTTTTCACTGTACTGCTGTCACAAGCTGCAGACTAACCAAAGCCTCACTGCTGTTCAGTTAGAACATTCTTTTCAGCTACTCATCTGGAAAGCTTCTTGATTTCCTTCTTTCAAGAGACTCTTCTCCCAGTTTTCTTGAAAACCTTGGTGCTGAGCCTGACCTTACCCACGTTACTGATGCTGATGCTCCCCGCTGCCAGCATGGTCTCACTGTACACTTTCTTGTCAGCTCTAAAAGAGGTCAGGATCACATTGGCAGTTGCTCCAAATTTTCTCTGCAACTTCGTGTGTGACTGTAAAACCAGCTGGGCCAGGTCACATCCATGTCTGCCTAGCTTTGTACACAGGGCTCCTGCAGCAGCTATGGGCAAATGCCTTGGAAAAAGCAACAGCTAGGCAAGGACACTGTGTTTTCCATAAGTGCTTTCCCAGAGTGATTGTCTCCAGAACAGAGAAGTTCCAAACCCTGCTGTGGTTTTGCTGCTGGTTTCCCTCAGTGGAGGTCTATTTCCTTCATATTTGTCCAGTCTTTCCTTCAACCTTGGTGGACATTCTAGATCCCCCCTGTGCCCTTCAGCAAGGAGTTTTTCACACCCTCTGCTGCTCGGGAGGAACCACCTCCTCCTCCTCCTGCTTGAACATGATTCCCAGAAACTTCACCTGGTGGCTCTGAGTTCTATGTTTGGAAGAGGTGAGCAGCTGCTCCTTTTCTGGTTTCTCCTAGTGGCTTGAAATTTTGTAGCTCTCTACTATCTCCTGTCAACCTGTTTCTTTCTTACAAGTCCCAGCTAAATGCACAGGGACAAAATATGTTTGTATATTCAATTTCTTCGTGCTCTGAAGGCAACCAGAGAGAATGGCGAGGGTGGGGGAGCTGAATTAGATGTATGGTATTTTGGTATCCTCTGCTGCTCGGCCTGATGTAGCTGCTCATTATACTCAGGCAATACTTGGCCCTCTGCAGACGAGAGAAGTTTCACGCACAAAATAACTCCTTTGCAGTGTAAGACATGGCCACAAGATGTCTCTTTGAGCCGTAGGAGACTCCAGCCCTGGTAAAGAGGGGTCCACACTGGACCACAAGCTGTGCAGAAGCTTTTTGGGGCCAGCAGCTGGCACCATTCCTGGTAAACACCTCCCAGTTAACAGGATTGGAGATCAAAGCGGTGTGTGTAGGCAGAGGTGACACCTTTTATCAGACCTGCAGATATAGGTGGGAGAGAACAAACCCCACAAAGCCAAGCAGCTAAGCTTTCAAACACACAAGGATTTTTAGTTTTCTTTCACTCTAAAACCAAGAACTGCCATCTTCAAAGTAAACCTGAGCTGAGGACAATTGCTTGGAGTCTAATTGGATTTTGTTAGTGGGGAGAAAAGTCTGATACCTATGGAGAAAAGGCAATGTCATTAGCGAGGAAAAAAGTGAAGGGGTTGTTGGCCAAAGAGAGAGAGAGAAGAGAAAACAGGGAGGGGTGATTACTGGCTGTGAGATAATGAAGGCTTTACTGTTGCTGGTTTTAGGGAAGTTGTGTGACACAAAATACAGTGAGTCTGTGGATTCTAATATGAAGCAGGTCTGGGAAATTAAACTTAGAAACATAGAATCAGTCAGGGTTGGAAGGGACCAGAAGGATGATCCAGACCCAACCTCCCTGCCATGGGCAGGGACACTTCACACTGCATCAGGCTGTCTAGAGCCTCAGCCAGCCTGCCCTTAAACACTTCCAGGGATGGGGCTTCCCCTGGGCAACCCCTTCCAAGGTCTCATCACTGTCATGCTGAAGAATTTCTTGTAACATCCAGTCTGAATCTACCCGTTTCCAGCTTTGTTCCATTCCCCCCAATCCTATCACTACCTGACATCCTCAAAAGTCCCTCCCCAGCTTTCTTGTAGGTCCCCTTAAGATATTGAAAGGCCACAATAAGGTCACCTGAGAGCCTTCTCCTCTCCAGACTGAACAGCCCCAATTGCCTCAGTCTCTCCTCATAGCAGAGGTGCTCCCCTCCAGTTAGCAGTATCCTGTGGGTTTCCCACGAGGACAGAAGGGCAGAAATGGCATCACTGTTTTGTGAATAATGTTCTCCAGTTGTAAACTGAGTGCATCAGGTGGATGGTAATACTGCCTCATGTTCAGATCATAATTTCCAGAAGATTATCTCCAATATAATAAATCTGAACAACTTCCCAGCACAAAATTGGCCCAAATCTACGACTTGGCGATTGGTCTGGCCACAATCAACCAACCATTCTCTAGATGAGAAAGTATGGATGGCTACGGCAGGAGAAAATGCTTGTCAGACAGACTTTAGCTTGTTACCATCCCAACTCAAGCCCAGAACCATTTCTGCAAACAAGTGGCAAAATGTTTGTTTGATCTGGTAGCTGGAGCCCTTTGTCAGGAGCTCACAGTGTGTGGAAAAAAGAGAAGAAAAGCTCTGGCTGTAATGCAGCTGGAATGAATGCTTTCCTTGCCTGCCGATCAGAGCAGATTATAGTTCACCTGCTGTGAACTAATCTCTTGGGGAGAGGGTCAGTTGCTTGGATAGTGTTGCTAATGGAAGGCAAAAACCTTTCTCCACGTTCCCTCCTTCAGTGCTGGGTCTGTTTAGGAGATGAGTCAGTCCTGGGTTATTCATCAGCTTAGTTAGGAGCTATCCACCCAAGTTCACAAGTACCTCTAAAGTGCTTTACAATTACAGGAAATTACACTTAGGAGCTCATGTTAAAACACAGCTATCTGCTCACTTCTCCAATGCGAGAGGCAGAGTGTCAGATTCGTGGCCTGAATTATTTCATTGTGTTGAAGAAAATACGTGGGAGGAATTTATTCCCTACAATGGTTCTCTCAGAGGACCTGAGTCCTGCTAATGCTGGGAGGACGTTTTCTCAGGAGAGGCTGAGGAGGAGGTGAGGCAGTGCTGTGAGGAGCCTTTCTGATGATTACACCAGGTCCTTGGCTTGCTGCAGGCCACATCAGAGCGGTGCTATGAACAGGGGCTCTGACAGCCCACCTGGTTCACCAGGGTGCAGTGTGATGTGGCTCATTACCAGGGCTCAGCCACCCACCCTGAATGTGTTTAAGAGTGGTTTGGATGCAGTGCTTAGGGATGTGGTTTAAGGTGTTATAGGTTGGACTTGGTGATCCTGAGGGGCTATGCCAACCTGGATGTTTCTGTGATTCTGTGATTGGAAGAGAGTGCAGTGACTGTCTCACCCCGGGTCTGCTGTGCTTTCACTCCCTCCAGGTCCCTCATCTTCAGCCCTAGGCTCTACATCCTAGAGGATCCCATGAGCAACTGTATTTTCCTTGTTTCGTGCATAGATCTGCTCATATAGGACTGAAGAATAATCAGAATTCCACACCAAAAAAATTCCCTGATTCTTCAGGACAGAAGAATCTTTCTATTCCCCTTCAGATCCTCTGACCAATCTCAAGTTCATGCTCTGGATTCTCCCTGAGGGCCAGATCCTCAGCTCTGCCTCTCATTCAATTTAGAGTATAGTCAGCAGCAGGATATACTCCGTAAGTTTGTTGCTATTTAGGAGTTGTCCATCTGCACATGGAGAACTAGTGCTTGATTGGCTTCATGAGGGTTTTTTGTACCTTTGCAAGTGGACTTTTGAACATGACAGTAAAAATGCATGTGAATGTCAGTAACTCAGATTTTAGTCTCATAGGCAGACCCTCTGTTTAGACAGTGAATTTTAAACACACTTTAACCCACACAGTCCTTAAGCAAATGGTAACTCAAAGCATTCTGTACAGTATTGTAACTGCTTGGTAGATGTTCATGCTACCAAGTTTCAGTGAGAGATGCTTGGAAGAGAGGTATTTGTTCTTTAATGACACAAATATTGAAAAGCAGAATTATCATTAGAATAGAATTACAGAATCATAGAAAGGTTTAGGTTGGAAGATACCTCAAAGATCAGCTAGTTACAACCTCATGCCATGGGCAGGGACATCTGCCACTAGAACAGGTCACTCAAGGCCTCATCCAACCTGGCCTTGAACACCTCCAGAGAGGGAGTGTCCACAACCTCCCTGGGCAACCCCTTCCAGTGTTTCACCACCCTCACTGTAAAGAACTTCTTCCTAACATCTAGTTGAAATCTCCCCTCTACCAGTTTCAACCCTTTACTGTTTGTTCTGTCATTACAAGACCTTGTAAATAATCCTTCCCCAGCCCTTCTGTAGGCCCCCTTCAGATACTGGAAAGCCACTCCAAGATCTTCTCAAAGCCTTCTCTTCTCCAGGCTGAAGAGCCTCAACTCTTGTAGCCTGTCCTCATAGCAGAGCTGTTCCAGCCCTCTGATCATCTTCGTGGCCTATTCTGGACTCACTCCAACAGTTTGATATCCTTCTTGTAATTGTTCCTCATAGCCCTTTATTTTACTGCTGGACTCCACAAGATTTGTGTCACTAGTTAAGGGCTCTCAGGAGGGTATTTTGCAGCATCAGGCCTACTCACCTTCAACTGCCCATCTTTGAATGTTCAAGATGCCCACCTACATGGTGGTCCACCTGTGTAAAACTCACAGGCAAAAGCAGGCTCAGAAGTTGCATTTCCAGGGGCTTCTACCGTGTTCTTGTGCTCTGACCCACAGAGATACACGGAGATACTTAGATCAGGACCTGGTTTTGTTAAACAAGATACTGCTTCTAAATAAATTAAGCTTTTTGTCCTCTACAACAAACCATCCCATCACTGAGAATTTGATCATGATGCTATTGCCTTACCCAAGTGACTGAAAAGGTATTTTCCATTCAAACTCTGGTTATAGGAAAATTCATAATCCTGGGTAGTGATAAGTCTTTTAGGGATGTATAGTTTGCTTTCATACAGCCATTGAGTGAAATCTGTATTTTATTACCTTCTGTTCAATCCATCCTTCTCTTTGGGACACCCAGCTGCAGCAGAATGTAGATATTTTGCCATCAGAAGCCTTTTGCCTTATGATTGAAAGGAGATTTTTTTGTGCTTTCAAGATTATCTCCTTTAATTTCTCTGTCCTTAACTTTACCACATTTTCATCATTTGACTTTGAGTTAGTATCTTAAATTTGTCTGTAAATCTGTACTCCTGGGAGTGCAAGAAAACATCTTCTTTAAATCATTCTTACATGAAGAGATGCTTGCAGCATATTTCATTAACATTATTAATTACTTTTATGACAGTGCAAGCAGCCACTGAGGTACACAGATCTGAAAAAAGAGAGAGAGTGGAGGAATCATTGCCAGATTTCTGTATAAGAAACAGGGAAATTGAAGCACAAACGCCCCAGGTCGCACAGTGTCTGTGATACAGCTGCAAATCTGGAGTTGAACCTGTATCTTCTTTACCAAGGCCACACTTTAAATGTCAGCCTGCCATTTTTGCTTCCAGTGGGACTACAGTTTTAATTTTTCCTTCTTTGAAATCCCTTTTTTACCATTAAAAGTACTTCTTTTTCTTCAGTTTGTCACAGGGACATGAGCATGCTGAAATAGGAGAGCAAGTAGCAGGTGTTTGTGCTCTCTGTCTCTGTCTGCAGTGGGTTTCAGAGAAAAGACAGCAGTAGTTCCAACAGTGAAACTTGATTTTTGTGGCTCGGTTACTGCTGTCCCTGATGTCACACACGTGTGTCTAAAGCTGTTTGCTGTGACATGTGCTCTATTAGCACATTTACATCAACAAAAACTCAGCATGGTGAGATCTCTTCCTGTGGAAGCAGGACAAGGTGACCCCTGACAGCCCTGGACACAGCAGAAGTCTTCACGTTGGCCTCCATGGGACTTGGCATCAAACCATAGGAGTGCAATGTTAAGGGATTCTGGGCTAGTAAGCAATAATCATTGCTGGAGTATGACCATATAAACCCCTCAACAACACTAGCAGACCTTAGCAACAACAAAACCTCTTGAATTTCTTTAACTGTCTGTAGATGGCACTATGGCAGTAGGAGTTTTACAAGGAGAAATTCGAAGGGAAGGAGCCAGGAAGCTGCTGGGTCCATCATTCTGCTAGGATGTTGATGGGATGGAGAGGAAAGAAATCTTTCATATATGTATATATATATGTCAGTGCTTCACAAGACACCAATCAAAACCAGGTAAAACAAGTAAACTTATTTATTTCTGCAAAGCTAAAACTACTTTCATGATCAGGATGAGGTTACTTTCTTACAACAACTCTGCATGTTCAACAGATGGGAGTAGTGCAGAGGTAGAGGTGAATCTGCTTCACCTTCATCATCCTTTACAAATGTTCCATACAACATTCCCCACAAGGAGGGATTAATCTTTTTACACTTCCCACCTTACATCGGGTTTTCAGGTATTAGTTTTTTACTGGTATCAGGTGCTTCTGTGTGACTTTCCCACTTAAACTGTCAGGAGCTCAGAGATACCACTGAAGCCTGGATTCCCCACGTTAAAAATTGGCTTAATTAAAGTCCTGGTGGGAGAAAATATTCTTCAAGACAAAGAGCAGTGGTAAATCATTCTAATGAAGTATTTTAAAACCTAAGAGAAACAATACTTAAAGGGCTAACAATAAGAGGTTGACAGTGGAAACAGGGAGTGTACAAATAGCAGGGTGGCACTGCATTTTCAGTTTACATATTGTTTTATGTAACTGCTGCATTGTTATTACTTCTATCAGAGAATAATTTGTGCTCCTGCCAGAGCAGTTCTAATGCTCTGAGTTAAAGCTACCCTTATTGTCTTGCTTTTCAAATGCCATTTGATTTTTCAGTAGTTAGACTCGAGGGATATTTTCTCCCCAGAACAATGAATTGTTTTACTTCTTTCCTAATACTAAAAATAAAATAAAGCAATGTTACTTCATGCCTGGAAGAAGCTGCAGCACAGCCCTGTCTTCATGATCAAGTCCATCGAAGTGCATTTGTTGCTTAGCATTTCAGGGCTTGCCACTGAAGCAGCAGAGCTGGGTTTTATTTCAGTGCTGTGTGATCAGCTTTGGAAGGCTGAACTGTTCTCAAGGCATTCTCACCATCCAGTTTTAGGAATACAGTTGAGGTGTGGCCGTCAGTGTCTACAGATAAGTGTTTGCAGATAGTGGATGGAAGCCCCCATATTCAGTTTTTTAAGGTAGAACTAGCTGATCCTCCTTCCTAAGTTTAGATCTTCCCAAATTATTGCAATGTGTCCTGTACTTTGCACTCCAGTAGGAGCTGTGGACCTGGATCTATCTGAGAAGGTGAGCCTTGGTCAGGGAAGGGTTGTGCCCATTAAGTTAATTTCAGCTGAGTCATCAATGTGACTGAAGAATTCAACAGCAAGAGCAGGCTCAGGGGTGACCTCATTGCTGTCTACAACTACTTGAAGGGAGGTTGTAGCCAGGTGGGGGTTGGTCTCTTCTCACAGACAACCAGCAACAGAACAAGGGGACACAGTCTCAAGTTGTGCCAGGGGAGCTATAGGCTGGAAGTTAGGAGGAAGTTCTTGACAGAGAGAGTGATTGGCATTGGAATGGGCTGCCCAGGGAGGTGGTGGAGTCACTGTCCTTGGAGGTGTTCAAGAAAAGACTGGATGAGGCACTTAGTGCCATGGTCTAGTTGACTGGATAGGGCTGGTTGATAGGTTGGACTGGATGACCTTGGAGATCTCTTCCAACCTGGTTGATTCTATGATTCTATGAAGCTGCTGTGAAACTCATGCCTAGTGGAGCAAACAGCCAGGAACATTTCTTTATAGAGAACATGAATGGAAGATACAAACTCAATTCCCAGAATTCTTCTTTCCACAAGCATCTTGATTTTAGATTTAAAAAGGCATTTTCTTTCCATAATGGATCACATGCAATATGCAGCTTCCCTTTCCAGATATGTTGTTTGAATTTTTCAAGGAGATTGTGGTTCTCTATCCTCCCTTTCAGTGATGCTGCACTTCCAATGTTCAGTTGCCCCTTCAGAGCAATGTTACTACTGCTACAATGGGGACAGCTGAGGTAAATTAAAAAGGCAGCCCCAAACAATTGCAGAGCATGTGTATAGCATGTGTGGAAGTGATTGAAGCTGTAGGATGTGTGTCCTTGTAAGTCCCCAGTTTGTCCCCACCACCACCCTGCTCTGGGCCTTGTCATGTCATATGTCAGTCCCCAGGAGCTGTGTTGATTACTGTAGGTTGTCCCAGTAGCATCTCTTTGTGAATATGAGTTAAAGTTTAGCATGTCTTCAAGTTCTGTTCTCATGGAGATGTCCTAGGACACCCAAATCCTCTACTTCTGTCTGGTTTACATTCATACCTTACTGATACTGCTTCTCAGCCTTTGGAGGCTGTCACTTGAGGGCAGAGCTCAGGTCTGGTTAGTGTCCCTGGTGCTTTTCACCCTTGCTATGGCCTCAGTGCATGAACATTCTCCATGCCTAAAGCCAAATGTGTTGTTCTTGAAGGAATCAATCTGCTAGAAGCCATCATCCAGGTCCTGGGCATTACAAGTGCCTAACACAATGCAAGATGGCAGTGTCTGAAAAGGTTAAAGCAGTGGCTCCACTCTCAAATGATCTGCAGCAATGCTGCTTAATAGCACAATGAGAATCACTGGTCAATGAGCAGCTAGAACACTGCCTTTCAGCAAAGCATGAGGAGAGGTGCATGATGTACCACACAAAAATCAACTGTGCCTTCCAGCTGCTGGTCCTTGGAAACTGCCTGCATGGAGTGAATGTGCAGCAGCTTCAGGCAGCCAGCTGCAATGGAGACCTTGTTGTTGTTACTATTGCTATTATTATTATTATATAACAACAGTGCTATAAAACAACCTGCTCCTCACTTCTGCAGAGCAGCCACGGCTGGGGCTGTAAGCAGAATGTTATGGCAATCAATACACTAGGGTGCCTTTCCATTAGGTGATGAGTGAAACTGAAGGAGGAATTGATGCTTCGTACTGAAAATCCATTTAGCCATTAGATCACAGTATCAAAAACACAAACAGAGGGTTGTTTTAGCTTTCAGCTAGTCAGAATATGCCAGTTGGAAGACAACAGGAGGCTCCCTTTCACAGTGTAAGAGCCCTTTCCTCCCTGGATGAAGGGATCGTTTCTGGCCTCCTGCTGCTGATTTTGTGTGTTTCATTCTTCTTACTCTGGACTGAAATGCTCCTGTCAAAAGGTGGAAAACAAATCTAATTGCACATGGCATAAATAGACTTGTTGTGTAGCAGCACGATATTTATCTGGAATAGCTTTGGAGTGATTATTTTGTTGCTTTTGCTGTAACTTAAAGCAATTTCCTTGCAGCAGCCAAATCCCATCCTTGCACAAAGCACACCATTTATAGGGGAAATTAATATCATACCTATCACTGATAGCCAAAAGGATAAATAATGTGTCACAGGCCATGGTACAGATGATGTCTGGGTCTGACCTGCTCCAGCCTCAGTGCTAGATCCAAGCATGTGGGAATGCAGACACCGATATCTGCTGTCTGAGTGCTGCTGTAGTTATAGCACTAGTGAAAAATGAGAGATGCAGAGGTTAAAGGCTACTTGCAGGGCAGCATGCTGGGGATTCAAGCGTATTACCTGGTCTGGAGATCTATGTGGCTTGCCATCCCCATCAGCTCCCAGTACTCACTTTGTATCTCAAGGATCCAAATTGCCTGGCAGCCCCAGGGGCAACACCTCTTCTGCCCCTCTGCCACAACCCTCACCCAGCGGCAGTTCTCATCCTGCTTCTGTGCAGCATATGCTTGAAGAGCCACACTTGGGCTGCCCTCAGGAACTGAGCTTGAGGAATGCTGTGGTTTTAGGGTGGAGAATCATCAGTTTTCTGTTATTTTTTGTGAAGGACAATGGGTGTTTGGGATAGATCTTTTCACAATCTTCATCTTCGGACTTAGCACAAATTCTTCTCCAGTCCATGCACCTACAAAAATATCTGATGCTAGAATGCATTTTGGTGAATGTATTTAGTCTACAGGACAGTGCTGCACAGTATAACCCTTAATCTAGAAGCAGGGTGATTTATCTGGGGATTTAAGACATTTCATTTGGAATTGCAATACCTGTCAGCAGTTACAGGCCCAGTATAGATTTCCAAGGAAATGCTTCAGTGATGTGGAAATATTTCCCTGTATGGTTTTGAAATTGTGCTGCTCCTGAAGGCTGTGGCAGTTGGTTGAAGTTTTCGTCACTTGCTCATCTCATAACAGAGCACCAGATGCCTGGCTTGTGAGTCTGCCCTTAAAAATATTAGAGCCAATCAGTGCCAGGGTGAGGATTTCAACAGAGGCTGAGATGGCTCATCTCAAAGTCTTCTCTCAAGATCTCTTAGTCACTAGTGCCTTTTCTAACTTAAAGGCATTGCATGTTAAGTGTTCCATACATGCTGGCGCCATGGATTCTTGGCTTGAAGTGTAACCATTCACAACTTTGCTATCCCCACTGTCCTTTGGATCACAGGATCACAGTATCATAGGATGTCAGGGGTTGGAAGTGACACAGAGAGATCATTGAGTCCAATCTCCCTGCCACAGAGAGACCATACAGTCTAGCTCAGGTCACAGAAAAACACATCCAGACAGGCCTTGAAAGTCTCCAGAGAAGGAAACTCCACAACCTCTCTGGGGAGCCTGTTCCAGTGTTCTGTGACACTCACAGTAAAGAAGTTGCCACTTGTGGTGAGGTGGAACCTCCTGTGCTGCAGCTTACATCCATTGCTCCTTGCCCTATCCCAAGGAGCAAGTGAGCAGAGCCTTTCTCCCCCTCTCCTGACCTCCAGCCCTCATTTATAAACATGTATTAAATCCCCTCTCAGTCTTCTCTGGACTAAAAAGCCTCAGGTCTCTCAGCCTCTCCTCATCAGGCAGTGTTCCAGTCCCCTCATCATCCTTGTAGTCTCTGTTGAACTCTTTCCAGCAGATTCCTGACCCTCTTAAACTGGGGAGCCCAAAACTGAATGCAGTACTCAGGATGAGGTCTCAGCAGGGCAGACAAGAGGGGGAGGAGAACCTCTGTTGCTCTCCAAGGAGCTGCTCTACAGGTTAGAAGTGAAACAGCAGTTTTCCATATAGCTAATCTCATGTGCTTGAGGTACCTCCAGGCACTTTAACTCAGCAGGAGGGATGTAGCAGGACTGGTGGTCCTTACCTCCATCACTTACAGATTTGCTGTCCATCATGTGAGAAGCTCATCCCCATTTTACACAGTCATGAGAGTGTTCCCTCTCCTCAGCAGTGTTGCTGTGACTAATTGGGTAGCGATGTTGCTGGAGTGCTTCCCTTTCCCTTAAAACATCTAAACAGTCATTGCTTTTCACTGCCACAGTCTGGAACCACCACCACATCCCTCCTCTGTCTGTGGTTTTGGCAGTTGAAAGACTTTTTGTTTGTTTTTAAACATAGCACCTCCTTGTTCTTTTTTTTTCCCCTATCGCTCTTCCATTGCTATGTTTTAGCTGCCAGCATCAATGAGTTAATTTCAGGGCAGACATTTAATTCAGAGAGCTGTTTGTGAGATGAGGATTTCATGGAAAGGGAAGGATTTCTCCATGGCACTGAAACAGGAAAACCTAGGGTCTGGCAGACTGATGATGCAGCTCCAGACAAGAATCTGCTTGTTTGTTTGTTTTTAATAAAAGCTCTTCCCTCTCCTTGCATATATGAGCAAGACAATGATCAGATTTTGTGGCAAACCGTTTCTGTCATTTTTTTGGTCAGAAATTCGGATGCAGCTCCAGTGTCATGGAACATCTGTGTGACCTGCTGCCTCACAGATGTCTGAGCAAGTTGGGCATTTTCTGTGTTTTGTAAGATTTTCAGACCTCCATGCCTAGTCTGCATGATAATTGCACTCTCTCAGTCTCCCCCACTTGGCATCAGAAAGTCTTCCCAGGGGCAGCAGGTAGCATGAAACAAGAGTTGAGATGAGCCTCAGCATGCTTCAAAAACCCTATGAGGAGAGGCTGAGGGAGCTGGAGTTGTTTAGCCTGGAGAAGAGGAGGCTCAGGGGTGACCTCATTGCTGTCTACAACTACCTGAAGGGAGCCTGTAGCCAGATGGGGTTGGTCTCTTCTGCCAGGCAACCAGCAACAGAACAAGGGGACACAGTCTCAAGTTGTGCCAGGGGAGCTATAGGCTGGAAATTAGGAGGAAGTTCTTCACAGAGACAGTGATTTGCCATTGGAATGGGCTGCCCAGGGAGGTGGTGGAGTCGCCGTCCCTGGGGGTGTTCAAGAAAAGCCTGGATGAGGCACTTAGTGCTATGGTCTAGTTGACTGGATAGGGCTGGTTGATAGGCTGGACTGGATGACCTTGGAGGTCTCTTCCAACCTGGTTGATTCTATGACTCTATGATTCAATTCCACCTACACTAATCTACAGTGTCTTTGCAGAAGACCCAGCTTTTTAAAGGAATGTTTTACTAATGACTTCTTTCACCTCAGTAGAAGCTACTCTACAGAGCTGGGCACTAGCTTTTATCTGTCCTCTGAGCCCACCAGCAAAGCACACAATCACTCCCAAAGCAAACACATTCCAGTGTGGCTGCCAGCAGGTGAAACAGCAGACTCTGTTGGCATGGGTGAGGTTGTTGCTTGAGAAAAAAATGCATGACTGGACTCCGTAAGGAGTGAAGACTGAGAAGAAGATGGAGCTGACAGAGTGTTATGTGTACTCTGCAGCTCCACTGGGTCCACTGCCTGCCACACAGCCTGCTAATGTCTCACTTACTTTTTCTTTTTTATGAAACTGGCCAGAAATAGATTCCTTCTTTTGAAGTTCAAAAGCAGCTATGTCATAGCTGAAACAGCCATTCAACAATCACCCAAGCAAGAGGTTGTTCCTGTGCTGCCTGTTCAGTGCTGAGCTGACTTTGTGCATCTGTGTGCCCACGCACAAGGATGTATGATCAGCCGAAGCAGTGCTTCAGAGAATGTTTGTGGCTGGGTTTAAGCTCCACAACATGTCACTCTCTGAGAGCTGGTGCAAAATGGATGTTGCCTGCTGCCCTGTGTTCAGCAGTGACAGACCAGATATGGGCTCTCCCACATTGCTTAGAGGCTCTTTTCAAGGTGGGAAGAACTGGCACATTTGGCTGTCCTGTGGATTTCAATACAAGTAACCTTAAAATCTCTGCAACTGTGAATGCCGAGAATTTAGGATGAGATTTCTGTTATTTCCTCACCACTGCTGGCCCAGGGCTTTTGCCTTGCCAGTGTTAGCCACCCTAAAAAGGATAGCATGACAGTGTGGCCATCCATAGCCCTTCACATGGCTACCCAAAAAGCTCAGTCCCAGTGCACAGAGACCTCAGACTAAATCAAAGCCATTATAGAGATGTTCTGTAGCTTGTAGATGCCCACTGCAGCTCAGCAACCACTGCTGCTACACCAGGCTTCATTTCCTGATGAGAATCCAATGTCTGGGATGTCCTTGCACAAGTCAAGAAGTGTTTCTGATACCTGTAGCACATTAGCAGCACCTTGTAATTTCACCCCATGTGATGGTCTAAGTGTGACTTCAGACTATTATCATGGAAGAAGTCATGGGTAAGTGTGAGCCTGTTGAGAGTACAGTTTATTGAAATTAAGATGGTGCCTCATTTCTCCTAATAAAGAGAACAGAAGGCTGTAGAAATCATCTTCTTCAAACACTGGGTCTTACTCATGAACCCTATTTTTCAAAACAAACCACAAACTGATGACCTCTGGCATGTGGTTTGCATGCCACAGGATGTGAATAACAGCATAAATACATTCCTGTCAGACTGCTTGTAGCCATTTCTCATAATATCTTGGAACAGCACAGAAGACCACATTGAATATGAAGTTTCCACGATTAACCAATGGTTTCCAGAGCTGTTATTATGGTTTAACCAAAGATTATTACCTTGTGCAGCCCAGCACTTCAGAAGCAGCATCATCAAATTATCACGTTGCAGTGACATTTTGCTCCATGCTGATTGCATTCAAAGCAATGTTTGCTAAGAGAGAGAACTGAGCTGAGGTCTTCATCAAAGTGAAGCATGGGAGGAAAGGAAGAAGTTTGAGTTAGAAACCATTCATCTGCAATTATTCTTAACAACAGGGTTTATAAGCTCAGAAGGAGGAGTACTTAAAAGGTTCTACTTATGCTTGACTATACAAAAGCTAAGCTTTTGTAGATTTTAAGAATCAAGCTCCTGTCCTTGAAAAGAGGATGAACAGAAAGGCAATGCTGTGAGGAGAGAGGAAAGGTGCAATCAGCAGTGAAACTATAGCATCAAATGGTATAAGCAACATCATCTTCTAGAGTAGAAACGTTGGTTTTTCTTTTCATTGACATTTAGACATTCCTGCTCTTCATCAATGACAGATGCATTATTATCTTGGCACTTAAAAACAAAATTGAAAATGGAGTTGTTTCATATAAGGCTATTTATTCTCTATGAAGCCAAACCATGTGTATGAAAGAACATTGTAACTAGAAGCCATTCCAAGCCAAAGTTAAAAAATACACATTTCTGCTTCATAGTGAACCATTCTGAGTTTACACTTCATGTATTTGGGATTTTGTTTGTTTATTTAATTAAAAAATGTCATCTAAGCTTAGAGGCATTCACTGAATGCCTCAGCATCACTCCTTCCTCCAGTTCTGACCAAAAAAATTGTTAGATGTTGATACTGGGCTCTAAATCTAGGAAACCAAGTAAGCTGCATCAAGAGCAGTGTGGCCAGCAGAGCAAATGAGGGGATTCTTCCCCTTTACTCTTCTCTCATCAGACCTCACCTGGAGTACTGTATGCAATTCCGGAGCCCCCAACCCAGGGAGGACATCAAACTGTTGGAGTGAGTCCAGAGGATGCCACAAAGATGCTCAGAGCGCTGCAGCAGCTCTGCTATGAGGACAGGCTATGAGAGTTGGGGCTCTTCAGCCTGGAGAAGAGAAGGCTTTCAGTATCTGAAGGGGACCTACAGGAGGGCTGGGGAAGGACTATTTACAAAGTCTTATAACGACAGGATGAGGAGTAATAGGTTTAAACTGGAAGAGAGGAGATTTAAACTGGCTGTTAGGAAGAAGTTCTTTACAATGAGGGTGGTGAGACACTGGCACAGATTGCCCAGGGAGATTGTGGCTGCCCCCTCTGTGGAGGTGTTCAAGGCCAGGTTGGATGTGGCCTTGAGCAACCTGTTCTAGTGGGAAGTGTCCCTGCCTATGGTGTGGGGTTGGAACTTGGTGACTTTTGAGGTCCCTTCCAACCTAAACCATTCTATAATTCTACGATAAAGTCAAGCTCAGGACAAAGCCTGCAGTAGAAGTGTTGTGGGTAGAAGCTACAGCTTATTTTGCACCTTATCCAATTCCTAGCTTGCCTGCCAAGTTCTACTGTAGTGCATCCCCACCACATCAGAGATGCTTTGCATGGTGACAGCAGGCAGTAGAGTTGCACAAACACTGACTATGAGTCACCTGTTGGTGAGTTTTGAGTTTGGGTTTTCTTGAGGCACTCTCAACCACCCCTCACCTTCCCCCTACCCCTCTCAACCTTACCCCAGTCCTAAGGAAGAATGGAGGTTCGGCGAAGAGGGTTAAAAAGCAAGGTGAAGCAGCCAAGCAAAAGGAGGGTGAGGTTAGAAAGCAAGATGGAGTCCAGCCAGCAGCCTCAGCTTCTCCCCAGCAGGCAAAGCTCCCCAGCAAAGAGAAGAAGCAAGTGCCAGTGCTGTAATCTTTGTTTTGATTCTTATATCTCTCAGCAAGCCTATGGGTGAGGTAGACATCAGCCTTGTTTTCCTTCCACAGCCTGTAATCTAATTCTTCTCACCAAAACATTTTAGCTAGCTTCAAACTAGCACAGTCACCTGTTGGTGAGTTTTGAGTTTGGGTTTTCTTTAAGAGCATTTTGAAGTTGGTCACCCTTCACAGGAGATGTTACACACACAGCTGCATTCTCAGGGCAGAAGCTGGCTATGACCAAGCACAACAGCATCTGTTAAAATAGCTGACAAGAAGTTACATTAGCTAGAAATATTTCTCTAAGGGAGGAGTTCAGTCTGGATGGCACCACTGAAGAAAGCAAACCTGGGTGATAGCTTTCAGAAAGTGCATGGCAGATGAACTGAATCTCACCTTAGATGTTTTTGAAGAGAGAAAATGAGGCAGCAGTGTGCTACATGCATTTTCTTTATGCTTTTGGAAGAATTTAATCTCATGTGGTTGGAGAAACCTCTGACTCTGCAATGCTTGAGTGAGTGCTGTGAGAGGAACCAGTCCCTGGCTGAATCACTTGACTGCTGTTACACAGAAAGACCACTCCAGAGCTGAAACATCAGGTCAGCCTTGTCTAGGAAAAGATTGTAAAGATTTTGGTTGTTGTTGTTGTTCTAATCCTCTCTCTTATTCCTAAATTTACTCTTCTTGGCAAATTTCACATCTTCCGCTTTTGTGAAAGCAGCTTCTTGAAACACTAAATGAAAATGATGTCCTTTGGTGCTTTTAATTCACTGTCTGTGCAGTAAGTCATGCCAAAAAAAGGCAGCAGGGGAGCCCTTAGAAAGCTCTATTAATTGAAATAAATGAACCATGCTTCTGAGAAGAGTGTACCATAGGGGAAGGGCTGCCTTCTGAATCCTGCTCCCATAGCTGTCCCTTGTGATTTCAGGCATCTCATAAAATCCACTGTCCACCTCATTTTCCCACCTTATTAAGATGGGGCTAAGGTTGTACTTTACCTGACACCTCTGGGTATTGTGAAGTCTTAACTCAGTGCTTCAGAAGTACTTGGAGAAACTGGAGTTGTGTTGCAAAAGCCATAGCAAGTGCTGGCCTTTCCCAAAGAGTGGCATTTATGAGCATGCTTTCATTAGTCCCTGACTTTTTCCTTTTTCATTCTGAGTCTGGAAAAATGTGTTGAAAATAATTTCCCTGGGGCCTCTGAGAGAAATCAAGTTTCTTGCAGAGTGGGAGCATTAGGAGATCACAGAGCAGGGAGAGCAGCTCCTCAAACTCACCAGGCAGAAATGGAAAGCCCCATGCTGCCTTTAGACTGGATCCAAATGCTTGATGTTTTCCTGATTTAATTACATGTTCAGGCTCAGAGAATGGGGAAGGTGCAAAAGGTACACAGAGAACTATGCCTCTACTCCCTTCCTCCTCCTCTCCAAAGATCACTTCCATCCACCTAACTTTTTTCCAAGATACAGTATCACTTGCTTCTGTGACTAATCTCTGGGCAGGAGAGAAAAATTATTGTGAAAGTTCAAGAGAAACTTAAGCCAGCACATTTATGAGTGTTTTTCACTTCTCTCCTGCCTCTGAATGACTAGAGTTTTATTATTCCTTTTCACTACATGCTGAGATAGCTACTTTTCCTTTCAAGCACAGCCTGTTGCTGGCAGCAGGCTGCAGAGGCTCCAAACCTGGTGTATACTTTTGTCTTCAGGTCTGAGTCTTCCATTAACACCAATACTTTGGCCTTTTCCCCTGCTCCCTATGTGGTAACACTTTGGGCTAAAGATGGCCCAGGAAAGTTGAGTATTATGAAGAGAAACCAAACAGGTCTCAGAATTGTGCTCTCTTCACTTGCATTGTCAAGCCTGATCAGCTACAGGGTAAGACCTAGGTGTTGGTACATCATCATTAAACCCACAGTAATAGATGACAGAATCACAGAAACATAGAAACATCCAAGTTGGAAGAGCCCCTCAGGATCACCAAGTGCAACCTAGAACCCTACTGTACAAGATTCACCTTAAACTGTAGCCCTAAGCACCACATCCAAACCACCCTTAAACACATCCAGGGTGGGTGACTCCACCGCCTCCCTGGGCAGCTCATTCCCCTCCCTGGCCACTCTCGCCATGCAAAACCTTTTCCCAATGTCCAATCTAAACCTCCCCAGCCTCATCTTGAGGCCATTTCCCCTTGTTCTGTCTCCAGTTACCTGTCAGAAGAGCCCAGCAGCAGCCTCTCCACAACATCCCTTCAGGTAGTTGTAGACATCAGTGAGGTCTCCCCTCAGGCTTCTCTTCCTTGCACTAACCATCCCAAACTCCCTCAGTCGCTCCTCATGAGAATTATTCTCTGGGCCCTTCCCCAGCTTTGTTGCCTCCTCTGGACCTGCTCCAGCACCTCCACATCTCTCTTGTATTGTGGTGCCCAAAACTGAACACAACACTCAAGGTGTGGCCTCACCAAAGTTGCGTCCAAGGGGGCAATCACCTCCCTACTCCTGCTGGTCACAGCATTTTTTATACAAGCCAGGATGCCATTGGCCTTCTTGGCCACCTGGGCACACTGCTGGCTCCTATTCAGCTGCCTGTCAATCACAGCCTCTGGATCAGTTTCTGCCAGGCAGCTCTCCAGCCACACTGCCCCATGCCTGTAGTGTTGCTTGGGGTTGTTGTGCCCCAAGTGTAGGACCTGGCATTTGGAATGTTGAAACTCAAAACAAAGCCTTATCTCTAGTCCTAGGCTCTGTGTAGAGAGATGCCTCCATCTGCCCTCCCTCGTGGACTCAGTAGTGGTAGATCAGTCTCAGTACACATTGCCACAAACAAGGTCAAGAAAAACTGTTTGGCCCTTCATGAACTGTTTGCATTTCCCTTGGAGCGGAAGGCAGCAGCAAGATGAAGTCATTGTGTGGGCTGGATCCTGCCCTCAGGACTGTGGCTGGCCCATGCACAGCCAGAGAACATAACCATCATTGTCTGTCATAGAACCACACAACCACTGTGTTTGCAGCACACATGGTATTTGAACTAATGTGTCTTCTGGAGGATCCTTCTGGTTGAGATGATATTATAGACTCTATGTCCAGTTCTGGCCCCCTAAGTCAAGGACAGGGAGCTGCTTGAGAGAGTAGTCCAGAGCAGAGACACAAAAATGATGAAGGAAGTTGAACATCTTCCTTGTGAGGAGAGCCTGAGGGAGCTGAGGCTTTTTAGCTTGGAGAGGAGGAGACTAAGGGGTGAGCTCATTTGTGTTTATAAATATGTAAGGGGTGAGTGCCAGGAGGCTGGAGCCAGGCTCTGCTCAGTGATGCCCAGTGACAGGACAAGGTGGAAGTTGAGGCATAGGAGGTTCCATGTGAACCCGAGGAAGAATTTTTCCCCTGTCAGCGTGACAGAGCACTGGAACAGGCTGCCCAGGGAGGTTGTGGAGTCTCCCTCTCTGGAGATACTCAAGAACCCTCTGGATGTGTTCCAGTGTGATCTGCTCTAGGTGATCCTGCTCTGTCAGAAGGGCTGACATTTTATGATTCTATGTCCACTTTTAGTCTGGACCACAGCTAAGAGAAAAACAATTCTTGGCAAGTCTCTCTGAGTGCTTATTTCCTACAGTTTGGATGAAGAGAGTTTGTTCAAGGATGGGTAGGTGTGAGTTTCTGTCTCTTTGCCTTTTGAGAATTGTTTTTGCCAGTGCAAAGTAGAAGATAATAATGCTCCCATTAAAAATGAGGTGAATGCTCAGGCTGACTTGAGTGGGTGGAAAGGACTCCACACAGGATGAAGCTGGGGACAAACCTAGCCTTGCCAAGACAAACAGCTGCAAAGATGTCTGGAAAGAAAAAAGGCCCTACTGCACTGCTGTTCAAATAATTCAGCCGCACAGAGCTAGTTTGGGCTAGGTACCCATCATGCTATAATTAAAACCAAAGGCTTTCACATGAGGAAAGCAAAGGTGCACCCTATGTCATACAAGAGGATGGGAGAACTGATATCACTAGGACAACAAACTGATATTCCTTAGGGCAATAAAGATACAGGACCTGTGCAAATCAAAGCAGAAAGCTCCCACTTTCCTTCCTACATCTGTCTTTCATTTGCTCTGCCTGTATCTGCCTGTTGTTGATGTTTTCTCACATTATCTTCGTCCCTTTGTTCAAACTGTATTTCATTCCAAGAAGGCAGGGAGCTCCAGGTGTGAATGAGGGCTGTTAGCATGAACTTGCTGCCGCAGTTGTTATTGTTATCATTCCTCTGAAAATAGCTAGATGGAGGTTTGGCTCTGTGCAATTTGTTCTGCTGCTTTAACCGTGTCCTTCTTGGATGTGGAGAATGGAAGTGCATGCAGCACTTTGGATGACAGCTTGCACCCAAAGGTGCAACCTAAACTGAAGAAATGCTGGCATGCTGTGGAGCAAGGTGCTTGAGATTGCAGGATTGGGACCTGCTGCTCAAATGAACCAGGTGTTGAGGATTTAATGCAAAGCCCAGAACAGTCAGTGGAATGCTTTTGTGTGGACACTGACTTAAACTCTCACCAAAGCTTCATACGTAGCACAGCTTACCAGGTGTGAAACCTACAGAGAAGGCAGAGTGTTTCTTTTAGGTGTACAGGCTGTTGTGTAGGCACAGGTTAACTCAGAGGTGTCCCTGCTGGGATTTGGAGTCCTAACTCATTTTCCTACAACTGAAAAAGAATGGTGGCAGTGTCAGGACCTGGTCTTGAAGTCTGTCCCATCATCCTGAAGTCCTGACACTCGAACCTCACACAGCAGTCTTCTTGAGACATCCTTGTACTGAGACAAAGAATCACAGAATCACAGAATGGTTTGGGTTGCAAGGGACCTCTAAACATCATCCAGTCCAGCCCTTCAGTCTAGCAGGGGCATCCTCCACTAGATCAGCTTGCCCAGAGCCCTGTCCAGCCCCACTATGAATATTCCTAGGGATGGAGCTTGAACTACATCCCTGGGCAACTTGATGCAGTGTTCCAGCACCCTCATGGTGCAGAACTTGTTCCTCACATCGATCTAAATCTGTTCTTCTCATTTGAAGTCATTCTCCCTCATCCTGTCACTGCAGGCCTTTGCAAACAGTCACTCTCCATCCTTCTTGTAGTACCAGGTACTGGCAGGCTGCTATTAGGTCTCCCTGGAGCATTCCCTTCTCCAGGCTGAACACTCCCAACTTTCTCAGCCTGTAAAGAGCATCCTCAGGAGTGTGGGATGGCATAAGCTGGCACATATGTTTACACTCACCTGTGTGAGTCTGCCTTTCCAAAATCCAGTACCTGAAACTCACACACTAAATGTACAGGGAGACATTAAGAAGTGATTTTGTAATTCTCAAAAAAGATTTCATGTTTTAAGTCTCTGCAATTCAACCATCTAACAATCTAAACATACTATTTCCCCATTATTTTTCATTACTGGCAATGGACTTATGGATGTCTGCTTTTTTTTTTTGTCTTTGCACACCCCTTGTAATACTTGGAGTTCCTCTGGTTCCACCTGTACATCCAACCGAGTTCTGATCTCTGTTCCAGCTGAGCTTCCAGAGATGTTGTGGAGCTCCTTCGGAGGTGATCTGCTGGAGAGCAGCCCTGTGGAAAGGGACCTGAGAGTCCTGGTGGATAACAAGTTGTCCATGGCACAGCAATGTGCTCTTGTGGCCAAGAAGGCCAGTGGGATCCTGGGGTGCATTAAGAAGAGTGTATCCAGCAGATCAAGGGAGGTTCTCCTCTGCTCTGCTCTGCCGTGGTGAGATCTCATCTTGAGTACTGCATTCAGTTTTGGGCTCCCAAGTTTAAGAGGGACAAGGATCTGCTGGAAAGAGTCCAACAGAGGGCTACAAAGATGATTAGGGGCCTGGAGCACTGCCTGATGAGGAGAGGCTGAGAGACCTGAGGCTTTTTAGTCCAGAGAAGACTGAGGAGAGATTTAATACATGTTTATAAATGAGGGCTGGAGGTCAGGAGAGGGGTGGGAAAGGCTCTGCTCACTTGCTCCTTGGGATAGGGCAAGGAGCAATGGATGTAAGCTGCAGCACAGGAGTTTCCACCTCACCACAAGTGGCAACTTCTTTATTGTGAGTGTCACAGAACACTGGAACAGGCTCCCCAGAGAGGTTGTGGAGTTTCCTTCTCTGGAGACTTTCAAAGCCTGTCTGGATGTGTTTCTCTGTGACCTGAGCTAGACTGTATGGTCCCTCTGTGGCAGGGAGATTGGACTCAATGATCTCTTTGTGTCCCTTCCAACCCCTGACATTCTGTGATCCTTGATGTGGCTGTATTAAATGTGTACATATTTGGGATGAATGTGGAGCACAGATTGCCATGGCTGGAGAGGGCCTTTTATAAGGGCAATGGGACAGGACAAAGGGCAATGGTTTTAAACTAGAGCAGGGTAGATTTAGATTACAAACGATGAAGAAGTTCTTTTCTGAGAGGATGGTGAGACACTGGAATGGGTTGCCCAGAGAAATTGTGGTCCCCTCATTCCTGGAATTAAGACCAGGTTGGAGGAGGCGTTGAGCAACTTCTACTGTGAGGTGTCCCTGCCTATGGCAGGAAGGGTTAGAATTAGATGATCTTTGAGGTCATTTGCTGTTCTATCATTCTGCCATTCTACAGTGCTATGATAATAAGCTCAAGTCCAACTTTCATTCAGGTTGGTATGAGATGTTCAACCCCTTCACAAATCAAGTGCAGCAGGAATTGCTCTTCCCTGATTCAGTGGTGATTAAGTGCACAAGCAATAATGTGCTGCCTCAAATACATTTGCCTGCAAGTCATACTGTAGCCTCATTTCTAAAATGATGATGGTTATGTGATCGCTGTGTTCTGGAACTGCCCCTTGGCTGCAATTTTTGAAACTGCTCACATGGGGTTAGAGGTCTCAAATCCAATAATTTCTAGGAGTTTCCTAAGAACAGGCAGCAGGCAATAAGGAACAGGGAAGTTCTATTAGAACCTCTGCTCAGGGAGAGGCAGTAAGTTCAGTTGTTAATAAATACTGGCAAATCTGCCATGGCATGAATGGGAGAGAGATGTGCTGACAAACCCCCAACGGCCTTCATTAGGCTTGTTGCTCACAGCACAAGATGCTTAAAAATACAAAAATCCAACAAAGAAGAGAGTTGCCAGAAGGGGAAGACACACAGACATTTCATGCTTGAGTTCTCTGCTAGAAAAGGACACCCCCTGCAAATGGCAAAAGGTCTCCTGAGTACTTTTCCTCCATTTAAGTGCTCCACAGGAAGAGAGGACCAAAATCAGTTTGCATTTTTAATTTAAGATCATGCTGGTTAAAATAAAAATAAATGAGTAAATAAACAGCTATGGGAGCAAACTGTGATCGAGTACTTCTGCACTAAGTTGCTCTGCAAATGCCATCTCCTTAGCCTGGACCAAAGATGAATGCAGGACAGATGTGCAGATCTTTCCTCTGTTGGAGGGCAGAAGGGCTCTGCAGCGGGACCTTGACCGCCTGGACAGATGGGCAGAGTCCAAGGGGTTGGCATTCAATGGCTCCAAGTGCCGGGGGCTGCACTTTGGCCACAACAACCCCATGCAGAGATACAGGCTGGGGTTGGAGTGGCTGGAGTGCAGCCAGACAGAGAGGGATCTGGGAGTGCTGATTGACACCCACCTGAACATGAGCCAGCAGTGTGCCCAGGTGGCCAAGAGAGCCAGTGGCATCCTGGCCTGCATCAGGAATGGTGTGGTCAGCAGGAGCAGGGAGGTCATTCTGCCCCTGTACTCTGCACTGGTTAGACCACACCTTGAGTACTGTGTCCAGAGAAGGGCCCCCCAGTTTAAGAGGGACATTGAGATGCTTGAGCGTGTCCAGAGAAGGGCAACGAGGCTGGTGAGAGGCCTCGAGCACAGCCCTACGAGGAGAGGCTGAGGGAGCTGGGATTGTTTAGCCTGGAGAAGAGGAGGCTCAGGGGAGACCTTATTGCTGTCTACAACTACCTGAGGGGTGGTTGTGGCCAGGGGAAGGTTGCTCTCTTCTCTCAGGTGGCCAGCGCCAGAACGAGAGGACACAGCCTCAAGCTACGCCAGGGGAAATTTAGGCTTGAGGTGAGGAGAAAGTTCTTCACTGAGAGAGTCATTGGACACTGGAATGGGCTGCCCAGGGAGGTGGTGGAGTCGCCGTCCCTGGAGCTGTTCAAGGCAGGAATGGACGTGGCACTTGGTGCCATGGTCTAGCCTTGAGCTCTGTGGTGAAGGGTTGGACTTGATGATCTGTGAGGTCTCTTCCAACCCTGATGATACTGTGTGATTTGCTTGTGGGCCAGGAGCCTTTGGGGATCCTCAGCCTAATTCTAAAGTCGTCTATATACTGAGAAAAGGTGTTAAATACGCTGCAAGCACAGCCAGGGGTCAGTGGAAAACACCAAGTTAGAAGCTGAAACAACGGGAAAGCATTGAGCAGCCTGCAACGTGGAGAATGTGCAGAAACTGCATTTGCTGCTTGGCATGGGGAGCACCTGAGGGGGCTGAGAACTGGGAAACATTGATCCAAAACTGAGATAAGCTACTGGGTGGCAATGCAGATACTAAGCTGCTTCACAAGAAATTCAGTTTTCTGTCCTGAACTTTTCTCATGGCACTTTCTCCTCTTTCCAGTGCAAATCTATAAACAGGAAAACAAGGTAAAAAGCTGCAATTACAGTCTAGGACTACAGAGAGAGGCCAGGGGAGGGAGAAGCTTAAGCACTGAGCCAGTATGCTGGATGAGGCTTTCTATCATTTTCAGACTTGTGGCTGAACAGGACCATTCAGAGCAAAAGGACTTGGGAGACTGGGACTGATCAGGGCAGGGAGTAAGAGGGTAGGGTTAAGACCCTCAAGTTGTGCCAGGGAAGGTATAGGCTGATTAACAGGAGAAAGTTCTTCACACAGAGAGTGATTTGCCATTGGAATGGGCTGCCCAGGGAGATGGTGGAGTTGCTGTCCCTGGTGGTGTTCAAGAAAAGCCTGGATGAGGCACTTAGTGCCATGGTCTAATTGATTGTCTGTGGCTGGGTTATAGGTAGGACTGGCTGATCTTGGAGGTCTCTTCCAACCTGATTGATTCTATGATTCTAAGACCGTGTCCAGACCACATGGATTCATCCATATTTGCTGCAGGGCCAAAGCTTTGGCTTTATGGTTGGTTACTTTAATAGCTGGGCTCTTTTAAAACTATGTTTTCAGAGAGGTCACTCTCTATGTTGCAACCACAATTCCTCCCTGCACTATGGTGAGCTCAGCTGAAATCAGCTCAAAGTGATTATACCACCCACTGCATTTCCTATGGCAGATATTTCTGAAATGGCTTTGCTGGTGGAGTCCTCTCAAACCAGTGTGTTAAAAGAGCAAATGATTTAGCACATAATTAAGAAGCAAACAATGATGCTGCAATCAGCAAGAAGTCTGCAATGTCAGCTACAAGGCAGGAGTTGGATGCAAGAAAGAGGACTATGCCAAGAAAAATGAGTAAATCTCTGAGTCTCTCTCTTGGTGTGGAGAGGTAGCTTCTGCATGAGCCCCAACAGAGACAAACTTACAGGTTTGTTGGGTTTGTTTGTTGGTTTGTTTTTTTCTTGCCAGCAGCAACAAGAGCAGTTCAAAGGACACCAAGTGTGCTGGAGAAAAGTGCTTCCTGCAAAGCCAAGAGTGGATACAGATGCTTCACCCAGGCTTTTCCACATACTCAGCTAGTTCAGGGAGAAGCGTTGTTTTCTTGGCTCTGTCACTCCTTCTCCACATGACAGCTGATTCTGTGCTTCCCAGGAGCAGCACTTGAGGACTAACAGCAGTGACAGTAACTGAAGTTGCTGGTGTAGCTGTATGGCTTGTGATGCTGCTCTACAGCCAAGTACCCCAGCAAATGGATTTAGCAGGGAGAGGAGCTGTTAAAAGGGAGGAACTTGGTTCTGTTTTCACTCACACTGACAAAGGCCTATTGACTCTGTAGAAAACATTATCACCTTGCACAGCCTGACAGGGCATTTTCTAGCCTGTTTCTTGCTGACCAGGACAGGGAAGGTGAACCTGCTAGTGGCACAGTGTGGGATACTAGTATTAAACCTTGTCAAGCTGGCAAAGCCACTGTCCTTAGCCTTAAGGAGAACTTTCTGGTTGTTAACATGCTCATTCTGCTCCATCCATTGGTGATCCCACATGCCCTCATGTCTTGCCAAAAGGTTGTGGGACTCTCCAAATGCTATCCTGAGCAGCAGTGAAAATATACATGGAGAGATTCTCCATATCTCTGCAGGAATGGACTTGGCAAAATCACCATTTCATCAGGAACGGTCCACAGAGTATGATTTCCTCCATTCTGTGTTGCTCTTCACAGAATCACAGAATTAACCAGGCTGGAAAAGACCTCTAAGATCACTGAGTCCAACCTATCACCTAACCTTTCTAATTAACTAAACCATGGCACTAAGTGCCTCATCCAGGCTTTTCTTGAACACCTCCAGGGACGGTGACTCCACCACCTCCCTGGGCAGCCCATTCCAATGCCAGTCACTCTTTCTGTGAAAAACTTCTTCTTTACATCCAGCCTAAACCTGCCCTGTCACAGCTTGAGGCTGTGTCCTCTTGTTCTGTCACTGGGTGGTGCCTGGCAAAAGAGACCAATCCCTGTCTGGCTACAACCTCCTTTCAGGTAGTTGTAGAGAGCAACAAGGTCTCCTCTGAGCCTCCTCTTCTCCAGACTGAGCAACTCAGTGCCCTTATCCTTTCCTTGTAGAGCTTCTTCTCCAGCTCCCTCACCAGCCTTGGTGCCCTTCTCTGGACACATTCAAGCACCTCAACATTTTTCTTAAATTGAGGGGCCCAGAACTGGACACAGTGCTCAAGGTGTGGCCTAACCAGTGCTGAGTACGGGGGCAGAAGGACTTCCCTGGTCCTGCTGGTCACACTCTTGGGCAAAAGAGAAGCAGCATGCACAAGCTCTGCAAACTGAATGTTCCCCTATCTCAGGAACTGTTAGCTTTGAGTGCACAGGAGAACAAAAACCCAACAGCCCTGGCCACACGAGATTCTCGTGCTATGGATTTATAATAACTTTTTATTAATATATTATGCTACAAAAATATTTTGAGAAAAATAACATTAGAAAGCATCTTTTTATCACACTCTTCAAAACACTTCATAAAAGCAGGAGGCGGAACAGGGCAAAAATATTTGAAATACATTTGAATTGGAAACTGACAAACACACAATTTAAAATTCAGTGTGAGTGGGCATCTGCAGGATGCTTAATTATTCCTGTAGAAGAACAGGATTGACTGCTTACTGGAAAGCTCTCTCTCTAACTATAGCTAGATTAAGGTGTCTCCTGCAAAGCCAGTTGCAGGGAGGTTTGTGTTTGGGTTGGAACAAAACACAGGTGTGTGTGTGTGCGCACATACACGTACACCCTATGAGCTCAAACCCAGGCCATTAACTTTCTGCTTCAGTTAAGCTGAAACAAGCTTTAAAGTGAAACTGAACTCTATCTACCGCACTGCATGGAACATTGATCACTCCAGAGATATGACAAGTCCATATACCTTTTGGATATACTATAGAAATGTGGTACTAAACAAAGTTTGGAATGATAACATTTATGCTGAGATAATAACTCTGGCACTGTGGTTTCTCTAACATAAATACGTGACGGGAAATTACTGCCTAACAGTGGTATATGGTAATGAGTGGGTCATATCATTCAGCTAATCAAGGCACTAAACATAGATTAAGTTCTCTCTTTTTTTACCTTTCTCCAAAATTGTATATTGAAGAACTTAGATAAATATACAACTCTTTACCTTGGGTGTTCCTAAATTACAGCGGAGCTTGGAGGAATGGGGAAGGAAGGTGGTGTAACAAAGCAGGTGTTTGACACCTGTATAAAGCATAGTTATCATAAATCGTGTTCATCGTTTATTGCCAGAAGAAGTATTGCATTATTCAACAGCCTGAGGCATTGCAGAGAAACTGCATCAGTCATAAAATATAAAATACCTTCTGTCCCAGCTTACTAACTGGTTCTCCAAGTGGCAATGCATGTTAATATAGCAGCTGTAGTTAAACATAGGCAAGAAAAGCATTGGAACAATGAAAGAGTGGAAGCCAGATATGTTGCTGTTGATATGGGATATGGATTCCACCAGGGCAAGAGCTTGGCAGATAATGCGAGTTCATTTTTAACTTTACAGTTACAACGTGAATTGTACTGTGGTCAGCTGTAGCTGAGTTGAAAAGATGAATCATATGAACAGGCAGCTTCAGACCCATCCAAAAATCATGCCCTCGATGGCCAGCCGCTGTGTGACTCCCATCTTTCTCAGTGGTAAGTAGTTTCTTATTATGTAGAGTGGGCATGAATATTTTAGTTAAATCTCCTGGTCTTGGAGTCTTGTGCTCGAGTGGGATTCTGAGCTTGCTTTCAGAAGGAAGAGAACAGTTGGGTTCTAGTTTTCTGAGAAACCCACCAAGAAAACTGAAGTCCCGTGCAGCTGGTGGTCAGTGTTATGTCAAGAGCATGCTTCAAATCTGATGCTCACTTTTAAAATTCGTGGTGATTATGAGAATGAGGTATTGAAATGGATGTGCATAGATCTGTGCTGATTAACATTAGTGTAAATATTTTAATTAATACTGAGCTGCTGGAGCTAGCTGCTAAATAATCCATTTTATCAATCACAGAGAAGGGCTCATTTTCCAATATTCCTATGCTGGCATAACATAGAATCAAAAATGCTACCCTAAGCTGTACTTTAGGGCAAGATATCAGATTAGAATGAATCTATTTGGTTAGTGCTGTGCTGAAGTCATTTATGAGGAGCTCCTGAGCTATGGTCTACAGGAAACTGCTTAATTTTGTATTTATTATCAGTTTTGTATTCTCCCTTTACCAGAGACAGCTCAGCTGACCGAGCAAGCTGGATGCTTTTCGGTGGCAGAAAATGTGTGGGCCCCAAAGCTAGGAAGGAGGCTGAGAGACACCTGCGCTGCAATACGACACACACAAGGAAGGACACCGCAAGGGGAATTTGCTGAGCTCTGGTAACATTCATTCATTTCTCAGAATTATAGACAAAATGACAGGAAATGCAAATACATTTAAAGAGAGTTTGACATCCAAGCTATTTACACACTGTGATATTCCAACATATAGTGATAACTGAGCTAATGAATACTGAATGTTGCTGTCCAGTGGAGAAGTGCCTCAGGAAAGTCACTCATCAGTGATGGAGTGACTATTCTGTGCAGTTAGGTGACAGCTGTGAGTGTGGAGATAGCTGTGTGCTCCTAATAATAAGAAGAAAATAAGTCCCAGAGACTTACTGAGGAAGCCACAGGTTGGGAAACTACTGAACTGTAATTTTTTAGTCATGGTCCTGCTGGTGGTTTTCCTTATGGTGTTGGACAAGTTGTTTCTGTTTTTTTTCTCCCCCTCTTATCTTTATGTGGTCTTGTCTGCTTATACTCTAAGTTCTCCAATGCCTGGAATTATTTCTGGGATGGTACTTTAGAATAATTCCAGGATTCAACCAGATTACAAGTAAAATTCAGTGGGTTTTGGTTGGTTGGCTGTTCACTTTTACTATGCAACTTATCACCCTTCAGATTTGCCAGCTTGATTTCCAGTCCCATCTTTGTAAATAAGACATTATAATTCAGTTCTGCTCTCTGCTTTGAATACAGCAGGAGAACCAATCATCTTTTTTACATGCATTTAAATATGAAGGTCTGCTAAGCCATTATGTTCAAATGAAGGCATTTCAAGGGTAATAGCTCAAATAAAACCAAAATGAAAGTTCTCAAAATATGTTTCCAATATCCATCCCTGTGTAATAAATACTATGCAAGGTGAATGGCTTCTGTCCAAAACCAACTTGTCTAATCTTCTGCTAGCCAAGACACACAATATAAAAGTATGCACAGGGCATGCTTGAAGCTCACACTTGGAGCAAGGCTCAAAGTTTTCCAGTCAGCTTATCAACTGCTGTGACCAAAAAAACCCCAAACCCCAGGGGGTTAGCTTATAGAACTGAATGCTGTACCCAAATTGACCCACACAACCTTTGTTAAAGGTAGAGTGAACACTGGAGCTCATGGGGTTCAGTAAGTCAGTCAAAAAGAAGTTATCTCTTCTTTCCCTGGCCTTTGCAAGGCAGTGGATTGGGATGCATGACGGAACGAGCTCAGTATTATTTCATCATGGTTTCAAATACAACAATCTGCCCTTTTAAAAGTCTATTTTCTAACCTACTTTCCTGTATGAACTGGTATGATGACAAACCAACCGTGAACTCTAAACCATCGCTCGCTGCAGAAACTTGAGAATTGCAGCATCTGCACTCCTGGAGACCAGGCTGTAGGCTTGGTGGGAAGTGGACATGACTGGTTTCAGTTAGACTTTGATCACTGTTATAATCATCATCATCATCATCTGATTTATGGTTTTTTTCCAAGGTGAACAAGAACTGCATTTTCCATAAGGAGGGGTTTCCATTGCCTTTCAGTGTGCTTCTAGACTTCTATTTTAACTGTGATAGTTTTCATCACGTATTTTGCACTTTTGGTTTGTAGATGACTTAGAAAACAGAGGATTTCAACCAAAAATTCGTTGAAACTCTTGCAGCATTTTTTTGTTTGTTGTTTAAATCATGGTTTGTTGGGAAAAAAAAAATCACCATGCCTAATCAAACACAGTTTTTATGATGGACTTGTTTGGGGTTTTTTTTTCCCCACAGAAGGTGTTCATCATGTTCACTAAAAGTATCTGCTTGCACAGGAAACAAATTTTCCAGTGAGTGTGTGTGGTATCATAATTTTCCCATCTAAGTCAATAGAAATATCACAGTCTACAAATGAAAGATGTTCTCTATGCCTCTAGGACACAGGGAGTTAATTTGATTCCTTTGGTCTCGAACAGATTTTGGACAAGCCATAATTCAATATGGAAATATTGGCTCTAAGCACCACACCAGCAAGATGAAGAGGAACTTGTAGATGTTTTCTTTTCCTTCCAGGTTGTCCATCTGCATTAATACAACTGGTACAAAGAGGTTCTATAGATTAACAGGATGCTACATCTTTATACCCTACAGACAGACCACAGTCTGTTCTCCTTTACGCTGGGAAAGGGTTTAGACTTCTTTAATATAAAATGAGGGAGAGAGAAAAATAATTCCAGTGGGATTATTGCAGAGTTTAAAAGCAAGTTTTTATTAAGGAAAAGGTGCCTTAATTTGTGTTAGCTAATGAATTAATCCCAGGCAAAGAGGGAAATAGGTAATTTCCAAAGAAGTTAAATAGTTTAGTTAAAGACAACAGGGGAACCTAGAGGGTTATTTTGGCTAATGACTTAATAAGTCATATAAAACTAACTGGCATTTCTGATGGTAGCAGCCAACGAGTTAAAAAATGCACCTATTTGTCTAACGAGTGCAGGCCACAGAGAGCAGGATCTGCTTTATTCAGTGTAAGCTATGCTAATGAGACTGAAACAGAGAAACAAAGACTGTCGGCAGGAATGCACTTACTGGACAGCTGCTGTAAAAAGGAATGGCTAAAGAAACAAAGGTGGCATTCATGTGGCGTCAGTTCAGATGCTTGCAGAGTTGTCAGTTAGAAAACCAATATAGAAAACATTAATTTATCTGTTTCACCATCGCTACTGATTAATAGGGCTGTTATTAACATATACAACAAGAAAAATAAGTTTACCAGTTGAATAAATACATTTTTCTTTTTTTTTCCCTCCCTTTTCCTTTTTTCTTTTTTTTTTCTTTTTTTTTTTTTTTCCTTTATATGAACATGTCTATTTTACAAAACCCCATAGCACTATGGGAAATAAAGATCCTTCTACAAAAAGAAGATGTAAGTCAGTGTTACAATAAAGCTTTAGAGTTTCAAAATGTATCTGGGCAAAGAGACAAAATCAGCTAGAAGGCACTATTGAGTCACTGAGAAGGTCCAGCTTGTAACTGTTGTTGTCTTAACCTCCAATTCGGTCATAAATTATCTCTCTTCTCTTTTCCAAGGGATTGCATGTAATACTAGTGTGGTCAGGAAGGCTGCAGTAGATTCAGGAGAAAAGAAGCTATGACCATGCAGAGAGGAGCAGTTACTGATGGCCATAAAACACTAGCTGAAGCTGAGCTTGTAGGCTGAGGCTGGGATGGGCGATCTGAGCGTGGTCGCTGATCCAGCCGGTTTGAAATCCAGATGGGAGGTTTGACTGTGATATAGCCGTTGGTTATCCTGATATAGGAAGGCAACGTGGTGGTGCTAGAAGAGAACACAGAGAAGGAAATTAAGCAGGAGAACCCTTACCTCTGCTTTGTGAGCTGTCATTCTACCTGCCAGTAACATAACAATCGCAATTATGATTATCACTGCTACTACACATCAGACATGCAGGGAGACCTCATCATGCCCTGTGAGACCTCATCTTGAGTACTGTGTTCAATCTGGGCTCCCCAGTTGAAGAGATACAGGGATCTAATGGAGGGAGTCCAGCAGAGGGCTAGAAGGATGACCAGGGAACTGGAGCACTGCCTGATGAGGAGAGGATGACAGACCTGGAGCTTTGTAAAGTCTGGAGGAGACTGAGAGGGATTTAATAAATGTTTATAAATCTCTGAGGGCTGGGGGTCAGGAGGGAGGGGACAGGCTCTGCTGTCTTGCTCCCTGGGATAGGACAAGGGACAACGGATGTAAGATGCAGCACAGGAGGTTCCTGCTCAACACATGGGGGAACTTCTTTACTGCAAGGATCACAGAGCACTGGAACAGGCTCCCCAGAGAGGTTGTGGAGTGTCCTTCTCTGAAGGCTTTCAAGGCCTGTCTGGATGATTCCCTCTGTGACCTGAGCTAGATTGTATGGCCCTGCTCTGGCAGAGGGGTTGGACTCGATGATCAGTTTGGGTCTCTTCCAATCCCTGACATCCTGTGATCATGTGAGAGCACCAGGAGTTGCTAAGTGTGATGATTTGGATCAATGATGTCCCTCAGTTTCTGCCTGCTCACAGAACATAGCCACAGGAGGGGGGTCACTCTTGATGTATCTAATCTAGTGCACTAATTTTTTTTTCAAGCATCCACTGTTGGCCAGCAACAGAGATTGGACAGCTGCACCTTTGTGCTCACCCAGGATGACCTCATTCTTATGTTCTTACATATCTACACGTTAACAAAGGTCTGAAAATCTGTCATCTGTCAGAGACATGTCCTACTAGAGACTGGATACCAAGTCCGGGGGGGCCACAAAGCATGTCCTTCCCCTGTTTCACAAGCTATAGAATTTCTCAGGATCTCTTTACACAGCTGATAACCTGGAGCACAGGAGACCAAGCAGCTTTGTTTCCTTCCTTGGCTTTAAGCCATTTTGGATCAAATCACAATGCCAAAACCAGACTGAGTGTGAAGTTTCCCTGTCTGTGGATTTGCCTCCACAGTGGTGTGATTTCTTATTGGTGGTAGCTCGAGTTAGCACTCTGATTTGAATTTGCAATTTGGAATTCATCATGATTCCCAGGACACTGACAGTCAGAAAGGGCCATTTCTAATTGATTTGGAAGTTTTGATTAGTAATCTCTTTTTTCATAAAATGTTTCTATTGCATCCACTGTTGGATGCTCCAGAATCCAGCAGTTGTCACAGAGTGGCACAACCGAGTATGCAAACTGAGCAAGGTGGATTCTGGACTTAAACCCAAGGCATTCTGCTGTGCAGCAAAGAGAAAAAAGACAGGCTGCCCAGAAAACAAGATGTGACACTAATACCTGCAGATTCTCTGTGCTACTTTCTAAATCTTCCATAAAGGGGATTTGGAGGCACTGGAAATGAACATCAAATAACTACTATGGGATAAGAAGCTATGCAGTTCTATAAATATTTAGCTACAGTATCAGAACTTGGAAGAAAAAAACTGTGTCTTGCACAATATCAGATAGAAGGAACAATTCCTTGCTCCAGATCCATGCACAGAAATAGAATTTAGTGCACTGAAGGTTTTTGTCTTTTTCTGCCTAAGCAATACCACAACAGTTTTTAGCTCAGATGATTACGGGAGGTGATTCTCCCCCTTTGCTCTTGTCAGACCCCATCTGGAGTACTCTCTACAATTCTGGAGCCCTCCACACAAGCAGGACATGGAACTGTTGGAGCGAGTCCAGAGGAGGCCACAAAGATGCTCAGAGGGCTGGAGCAGTTCTGCTATGAGGATAGGCTATTAGAATTGAGGCTCTTCAGCCTGGAGAAGAGAAGGCTTTGAGGAGACCTTGGAGTAGCCTTCCAGTATCTGAAGGGGGTCTACAGAAGGGCTGGGGAGGGACTATTTACAAGGTCTTGCAATGACAGGATGAGGAGTAATGGATTTAAATGGAAGAGGGGAGACTTCAACTAGATATTAGGAGGAAGTTCTTTGCAGTGAGGGTGGTGAAACACTGGCACAGGTAGCGCAGGGAGGCTGTGGCTGCTCCCTCCCTGGAGGTGTTCAAGGCCAGACTGGATAAGGCCTTGGACGGCCTGCTCTAGTGGGAGGTGTCCCTGCCTATGGCAGGGGGTTGGAACTAGACTCTCTTTGAGGTCACTTCCAACCTAAACCATTCTGTGATTCTATCATTCTATGATTAAAATGTGTTGAGTCAGTGACAAGCTGTGAGAAGATCAGAGCCCACCCAGAAGGCATCCTTGGTAAACACACATGTGGGTCAGCAACAAATCCGACTTCACCCCAGGTTTTGGGATAATGAACTTAATTTCTTTCCTGATCATCTACACTGCCACCACACCTTCTGTGTGAGACAGTTGTTCTGTAGCTAGAAATGATCTTAACTAATGTGCAATGAATGAGAGCAAAAAGAAAAGGCAGTCTTGTATTGAAGAGATGGGAATTGCCTCATGGGAGCAGATAGATAGATAATCCATCCAACCATTATTAGACTTTGGACAGTGAGAAGTGGTGGTTGTTCCAGAAGAACAAACTGCTGTAACTAGAGAGTTCTGAAATCAGCCTTCCTGGTGGAAACTCTTATCTAAATTCCCATGGAGAGGGGCTGGTTTATGTCTTGAGCTGATCATACCAGACACATAGCTTTAGAGCTTCTGCTATACTGCACCAAAACCACTGGAGCCACTCCATACAAAGAGCTGATTCAGGATAAGCTAATGCTGCTGTTTCAGATTTGACCAGTTTCTTTGTGTGGTTAATTTAGTGCTAGAAAGAATGACATCAGATTAGGAATGGTGTCTCCGAGCTCCTCAAGTATAAGCAGCCTTCCCGCAGCAACTACAAAGTATCATTAAAGCATACTTCTCACAGAACTAGGTACTACATGCTCTGAGTAATTCAACAGAAATGCAGTCATCCCCCAGTTCCTCACCCAGATCTCATTTATCCTGGTGAGTGATGCACAGATATGGCAATGTTGACAGTGGGATCAGAGTTTTGGGTTTTTTCCCCCTCTCTGTACCAGTTTTCCCCAAGGTAAGTATGGGTGTGTACTTGTACTCAACTTAGGTTTACTGTTTATCACTTTACAGAGCTACAAGATTTAGCCCTAGTTTTTTACCTGCAAAAGGGTCTGATTTTCAATTTCAATTGAAAAAACATAGAATCATAAAATGTCAGGGGCTGGAAGGGACCTTGAAAAATCATCTGGTCCAGACGCTCTGCCAGAGCAGGATCACCTAGAGCAGATCACACTGGAACACATCCAGATGGTTCTTGAATATCTCCAGAGAGGGAGACTCCACAACCTCCCTGGGCAGCCTGTTTCCCCTCACAGGGAAAAAATTCTTCCAAAAATTCTTCCTCAGGTTCACATGGAACCTCCTGTGCCTCAACTTTCTTCCTCAGGTTCACATGGAACCTCCTATGCCTCAACTCCCACCCATTGCCTCTTGTCCTGTCACTGGGCATCACCAAGAAGAGGCTGGCTCCATCCTGCTGGCACTCACCCCTTACATATTTATAAACATGAATGAGGTCACCCCCTGGGCTCCTCCTCTCCAAGCTAAAAACATGGCCAAAGGGCCATTCAGACTTGGAGCTTGGGTGTATCCTGCTCCTAACACATTCCATGGGCTTGATCCTCCAGTGAGATGAAAATGTCCCTTGTGCAGACAGTCTTTCTGCACCTCAGGGGTGTGTTGTATGAGGTGTTTATTCTGACCTGTACTCAGCACTGTTTAGGACACAGCTTGAATACTGTGTCCAGTTCTGGGCCCCTCAATTTAAGAAAGATGTTGAGGTGCTGGAATGTGTCCATAGAAGGGCACCAAGGCTGGTGAGGGGCCTGGAGCACTGCTCTGTGAGGACAGGCTGAGGGAGATGGGAGTGTTCAGCCTGGAGAAGAGGAGGCTCAGAGAGAGCTTATTGCTGTCTACAACTACCTGAAGGGAGGTTGTAGCTGGGCAGGGGTTGGTCTCTTCTGCCATGCGACCAGTGACAGAACAAGAAGATACAGCCTCAAGCTGTGACAGGGCAGGTTTAGGCTGGATGTTAGGAAGAAGTTATTCACAGAAAGAGTGACTGGCATTGGAATGGGCTGCCAGGGGAGGTGGTGGAGTCACCATCCCTGGAGGTGTTTAAAAGGAGGCTGGATGAGGCACTTAGTGCCATGGTCTAGTTAATTAGAAGGTGTTATGTGATAGGTTGGACTCAACAATCTTGAAGGTCTTTTCCAACCTGATACATTCTGTGATTCTGTGTCCAACAGTGGACATAGGCTGTCCAGGGAACCCATGCAAGAAACATGAGCTCATTCATCAGCCAACTACACCTAAGGGACCACACTTAACTACACCTAAAGCAGCCTTAAACCTACATTTTACATTTCTGTATGAGATGTCTTCATTTTCTAGTCAACTGACGGGAGTTTTAGATTGTTTTTGTTGACCTTTCTGATCCCTTGAAAAAGAAGTTTGTTTTTATGAAAAACAAAACAAAAAAACCTAACCAACCATACAAAAACACTCCCAAAACCTCACAAGCCTCCAGTTTACTCACAATCCCAGTATTTCGTGTAGAAAGATGTACCAATTTTTGACCACTCAGTGAGGTAATTTTCTGTTTTTAAGGCACTAGATTTTTCCTAGTGCTTCCCTGTTAAGATCACAGGATCACAGGATGTTAGAGGTTGGAGGAATGCATCCAGACAGGCCTTGAAAGTCTCCAGAGAAGGAGACTCCACAACCTCTCTGGGGAGCCCCTTTCAGTGCTCCGTGATCCTTGCAGTAAAGAAGTTCCCCCTTGTGTTGAGGTGGAATCTCCTGTGCTGCAGCTTCTATCCATTTTTCCTTCTCCTATCCCAGGCAGCAAGTGAGCAGAGCCTGTCCCCTCCCTCCTGACCCCCAGCCCTCAGAGATTTATAAACATTTATTAGATCCCCTCTCAGTCTTCTCCAGACTACAAAGCCCCAAGTACCTCAACCTCTCCTCATCAGGCAGTGTTCCAGTCCCCTAATCATCCTTGTAGTTCTCTGTTGGACCCTCTCCAGCAGATCCCTGTCCCTCTTAAACTGGGGAGCCCAAAATTGAATGCAGTACTCAAGATGGGATCTCACCAGGGCAGAGTGGAATGGGGGAAGAATCTCCCTCAATCTGCTGGACACACTCTTCTTAATGCAGCTCAGGATCCCATTGGCCCTCTTGGCCACAAGAGCACATTGCTGTCCCATGGACAACTTGTTCTCCACTGGTTCTCCCAGGTCCCTCTCCAGAGGGCTGATCTCCAGCAGATCAGCTCCCAGCCTGTACTGCTGCAGTTTATTATTCCTCCCCAGGTGCAGGACTCTGCACTTGTCCTTGTTGAACCTCATTAGGTTCCTCTGTGCCCAGCTCTCCAGTCTGCCCAGGTCTCACTGCATGGCCCCACAGCCTTCAGCTGTATCAGCCCAGCCTCCCAGTTTGGTGTCATCAGCAAACTTGCTGAGCAGACTCTGTGCCCTCATCTGTGTCATTGATGAAGATGCTGACCAGCACCAGAGCCAGCACTGATCCCAGGGGGACTGCAGTGGGTAAATGCTGTTAGGTGGGGCTGGGATTGTATTGGAAATCCTTACAAGAGAAGAACAGTTTCCAGTGACCTGCACAAAACATGCTAATGACAAATGAATCACACTTCATCCATATATGACATTTTCCTAAATGCAAATTTACTTCTAGCCGACTCCCAAGGTGGCTTAAAGATACTTAAAGAGAATGATTGCTTTCACCAAATGCTACAAAGCTCCTTCTAAAGACCTCTGGTCCAAGTTTGTAACTAAGCCTTTTCTGTAGTGACCGAGAACAGAAGTCCACCTCATTCCAGACCAAGTCTCTAGGAGGTGCTTATTCTTGCTTAGGGTCTTTCTCTTCCTAAGGATTACAGAGGGGCCCCAGACAGCCAGGTTAGATTACAGCCTAATCTTAGAGATGGCCCTGGTGTCAGGAGATGACTTCCCCAAACTCCCTCTGAGCATGCTGCACACGCACACAGGATCTTGCTGACCCTCAGACCTTCCCTAAGGATGAAAGCAGCAGCCGAGTCCCCTGCACTCAACTGGAACCACTCAGCTGTCCTCAGGGAGGTTTTGATCATTCCTGAAATGAACACAGAGAGTAATAAAAATGAATCACAGATCTGAGGGATAATAATCTAAATTATTACTACGCCTTCTCTTGCCAGCTCAGCATATTGTGTATTTTAGTCTTTTGTGTCTGATAAAAATACCTTTAACAAAACATTCCACATGATCTATGGTGAACAGGCAACCACTGGCTCCACTCTTCATACCTCCTCTCTTTTTTGCTTCTGTGTATGAGATTGTTTCAAACATTTGGAAGACTCCAGGTATCTTTTAGCCAAATGACCTGCGGTATCATATTCATGAGCTTGTACTTTTGATCAGATAATAGGGCAGTTTTTCAAATCAGTGCATTAGTCATACATTGTCTTACCATCATTAGAATGTGTAAAACTTCCCCCCGAAACGGGCCCTCGGGCACAGGCTTTGTGAACAGACCCTACTGAATCCAATTACGTGATTCAAGTCTTCTACGCTGGGGGCATGCTGAAGCACCTTGATGATTGGGGAGCATTTTAAAACTGACAAATAAGCCAAACGCACATGCAGCCCTCTGGGGGGAATTTCTGTTCTGGTTTAGCTTGTGAGGACTTTTCACAGACTAATTTTTGTGTGATTTGGTTTATCTATATGAGTAGGGCTCATCCGACCACATGCGACACCAACGGCAAAACAACAGAAGACAGGACCACGAGGGGCTTTCTGACTCATCTGTCCCAAAGACAGGAACAAGATCTGAACCCTTCCTGTCACTGAGGTCTAATCAAAAAAACCCTCTACACTGACAGCAAATAAAGAGTCTCTGTAGACATCTGTTCCAGCATTTCATCATTCCTAGTGTCCAGAATTACTGCCTAATGCTTCACCAAATCTTTCCTGCTATAATGCAAGTTTATGACTTTTCCTGTCCCCATGGACAAGTTTATTCCTTTCCTCTTAGCAGCCTTTCACGTGTCTTTAAGACTTAACCATGTTTCACCTCAGTCTTCCCTCAATTAACAAACAATTCTTTCAGCAAATCCTCAGTTGGCTTCCCTCCATCCTTTCTTCTCTTCTCCTCTAGCTCTGCCCAGTTGATGAGTGTCTTCTGATTAATATCTCAGGGGTGGGTGTCAAGATGAAGATGCCAGTCTCTTTTCAGTGGTGCCTTTTCAGATAGGACAGGGAACAAATACAAAACGGAGCATAGGAGGTTCCACCTCTTTATAGTGAGAATGATTAAGCCGCCTCTGGAGGCTTTCAAAACCTACCCGGATGCATTCCTGCATGACCTGCCCTAGGTGATCCTGCTTTGGCAGGAGAGTTGGACTCTGACCTCTGAAGGTCCCTTCCAGCCCATAACATTGTGTGACTCTCTGGAGCAAACTGCCCCACACTGAAAACAGTAGGTTCGAATTGAGATATTGCCAGCCCTGTGGTTTGAGCAGTAAGTACCACTGCTTCTTTATCTGCAAAGGAGAGGAAAGTGCATGCCAAATATGCAGTCTCCAGGAATATGCTCTTTTCAATACTTTTTGCCCCTAAGTCCAAATCACCTTTATGGTCCTGGTAACTGTTCTGAAGCTCATGGAAAACCGATGGCGCTCTGATATTTCTATGCCGGTTTAATCTGCTGCCATGCCTCGGTCCCGACAGACTTTCTGCTCAGAGTGGAGGAAGCGTCTCTTCTAAGCATAACTTACAAAGTGTTTTGGGATTCTGGAGGATCAAAGGAGCTATATAAACACATGACAACTATTTTTAATAAATGTAAACAAATGTGGACTCAGACAGCCTTCCTTACAATAATATCTGATGAAAGAAGCTTATCAAGACAATGTGCCAACATAGATTGAGCACTGAAAAAAGGCATGTTTCAGCTGAAAGCCTAGAGAGCCAGTACAGCAAAGGGGAATTTTGGAGTAAATACAATAATGGCTGTTTTGCATTTGTGATTTGATGTTAACCTTATGATGGCTAGGTTCTTTTAAAGTGATATTAAGCATATGCTTCCTGTTTCTTTTCAAACAAATTTTGCCCTATTCTTTTTCCCTTTTCGTTTAATGAACAGATGTGAAAGGAGTTGATCACATTATTTTTTCTGGTGATCAGAAATAATGTTCTGCTAGTGGAGACAATTATTCTTGGAACTAACCAGGCCTATTTATGTCACCAAAATTTATTAATCAAGATTTGAAAAATACATCTGCTTAAAGCACTGAGACCAGCCTGTGGAAGTATGTAAACAAGCTGGCTGGCAAGAAGTCTAGCCACACAGTTGAAAGAGAAGAAGAGCTCTCCCCCTTTACTCTGCTCTCGTCAGACCCCACCTGGAGTACTGTGTGCAGTTCTGGAGCCCCCAACACAAGAAGGACATGGAAGNTGCTTCCTCCTTGGAGGTGTTTAAGGCCAGGCTGGATGAGGCCTTGAGCAAGCTGCTCTAGTGGGAGGTGTCCCTGCCTATGGCAGGGGGTTGGAGCTGGATGATCCTTGAGGTCCCAACCTAAACCATTCTATGATTCTATGATTCAACCAAGAGGAAAAAAGGAAAAAAACCCAAAAACACAGCACTAGAAGTAAGTCAGAAGGATTTAACTGTGAAAAACATTAGATCAGCCTCTTAAAAGGAATGTGAAGTCCCCATCTCCTCAAGTTTTCACTTTATTATCATAGAATCACAGAATTAGTCAGGCTTGGAAGGGACCACAAGGATCAGCTAGTTCCAACCCCCTGCCTTGGGCAGGGGCACCTCACACTACATCAGGCTGTCTAGAGCCTCAGCCAGCCTGCCCTTAAACACCTTCAGGGATGGGGCTTCCACCACCTCCCTGGGCAACCCCTTCCGGGGTCTCACCACCCTCACAGTGAACAACTTCTTCCTAACATCCAGTCTGAATCTACCCATTTCTAGCTTTGTTCCATTCCCCTTAGTCCTATCACTACCTGACATCCTCAAAAGTCCCTCCCCAGCTTTCTTGTAGGTCCCCTTAAGATACTGAAAGGCCTGCAAGGAATTCTTTAGATCAGCATAGGGTCTATTCCCCACAAGCTTCACCTCTCTCTTCCATCATTGCCTTGCTTCTGCAGGATGCTGAGGGTCCTGATCTCAGACTAGCAGGATGCTAAGCGCTGCAAGCTCACAATTTCTTCCAGCAAGGCTAGTATTCCCACACCTACAACATAGCCTGTCCCAAAGTCCTTTGTGGGATCAGGGCCAAGAGGCTCCTGCTTTTGCAAGGTTCAGTTCATGAAAAAAAAAAACCTCCAAGCTGGATCTGATTAAGGAATCCAGTTTTGGCCCAGAGGAGGCCACTACTTTTTTGCTGCAGTATGTTGAACTGCCTTTGCATGTCTGAATGAGCAGGCAATATCGTTGCTGGTTTGTGCTCAACAGAGGAGACAGGGGATAAGTCAAAGAGCCTTATCTCTACTATTTTCCCTCTCACTCTAGGGTGTATTAGAAGGGCTGTGGTTAGTAGGTTGAGGGAGGCTCTCTTTCCCCTCTGCTCTGCCCTGGTGAGGCCTTGTCCAGACTACTGTGTCCAGTTCTGAGCTTCCTAGCTCAAAGAANCCTGTGAGGGTGACAGAGCACTGGAACAGGCTGACAGGGAGGTTGTGGAGTCTCTCTCTCTGGAGATACTCAAGAACCATCTGGATGTGTTCCAGCGTGATCTGCTCTAGGTGATCCTGCTCTGGCAGGGGGGGCTGGAGCAGATGATCTTTCAAGGTCCTTTCCAGCCCTTGACATTCTATGATTCTATGATTATTTGGACCGTGGATCTTTGGCCATTTTCCACACTGCCAGCAGCCAGCTTGTCTGTGAGCAGCACAGCTGTGGAGTCACAGGGAGGTGGCTACAGACATGCTCAGTAGAGGAATCAGGCAACACCAGAAGCATTTCAACAACTGTCCATCTGAGCTTTTCAAGACTCCAATGGGAGCCATCTTTCCACCTGAGAGGAATACCAAGCTCTGATACAACCTGATTTCATTGCTCTGGCTCCTCTAGAGGTTGACAGTGAGCAGCCCCTCTCCTTGAAGTGGGCAGAGGCAAAGGGCAGTGCACATCTGCTGACAGAGCTCTATTCCCTTAGCCCTGTTCTTTGTTAGGACTGTGTTTGTTAGGGATTATCTCTAGAATAAAGATGATTATATTGAGGGGAAAAAAAGGGAACAGAAGCACGAGTTTCACCAGGCATTGGCTCTGAAAGGACAGAATGCCACAAACAAGCACGCCAGGACCTCAAGCCATATTATCACCTTTTGCAGAAGCACAGGAAAAGTAGTGGTGGGGAGCAGGACACTGCACACAAGAATGGGATATTTGGCAGATAAAGGGAAACAGTGAGAAGCACCTTCACCTCCTGAACATGCAGAACCAAGGCTGTCAGCAGCACCTGCAGAAGGTGCCATCAAAGAGAACCACAGGCAGTGCTTCAGATGTCCTGGCCTTTTGTAGGATTTAAAGGGTGGGATTAACTGTAGCTGTACCAGGTACAGGCTTGTAGTTGGAGATATTCAGCTCTGTTCCTGCTACAGTTTGTGAGGAACAAGATGTCTCCAGAGGACAATCTTTTCCGCTCAAAGGCATGTCTCTAAGGGAAGAGAGATGAGTGCTTTCTGAAGATCTCTATCTCTGGAATTCAGGTCTCCTGAACCCCAGCCAAACTCTTGCCCCAGTAGGGGCTTTGACTGGTAAGGATGGGTTCCTAAACTGAGGTGGGGCCACAGGGTGGGGAAGAGGAAAACTGCTGATTCTGCAGTACAAAAAGTAATAGCTGGTGCGGATGCAGATCCCCTTTATGCTCCCACAGAGGCTTCCTAACAATGGCACAGCAGGACTGCAGTTTCCTGTCCCCTCTTGAGTTCATTGTTCTGAGGTTTGACATGAAGGAGAAGAAGGGGTTCCAGGAAGACCTGATGGTGCAAAGAGAAGACTCAATGCTGGAATGCAGCTCAAATGTCTCTGTTGCACTTTCAGCTCTGTCTTTGGATGGGCCATGGGCCAGGGGCTTTGGCTTTTATTCCACGTCACTCACCGAGGGACCATCAAAAGCTTGTTAAATCACTTTTCTTCTATTACTCCCCTGCCTCAGATCAGAGTCAAGACCTTTAAGCGTTAGCATGACACCACCAGCATTAACCCAATGTAAAGTGTTTTGCAGGCTCTTACTATGATTTGCAAGCCCTGCCACCTGCCTAGGCCACCTGCAAACATGATGACAAATTGAGCCCCAGAGTGGCACTGACCTGCAGCAAGGCTGAGCACTACAGGGGCTTCCTAAAGGCACAGGTTGCCCACATGTATTATCTGCTGTGGGGCCAGAGGAGGGGCCAGGGGTGGAACAGGAAAGGACAGGGGAAATGGGGACTGCTGCATCAGAGACAAGAGAAAGGACATGGGGAAGGTTCCACGTGAATCCAAGGAAGAATTTTTCCCCTATGAGAGTGACAGAGCACTGGAACAGGCTGCCCAGGGGGGTTCTGGAGTGACCTGCTCTAGGTGATCCTGCTCTGGCAGCGGGGCTGGACCAGATGATTTTTCGAGGTCACTTCCAGCCCCTGATATTCTATGATTCTATGACAAGGAGAGCTTTGATGTCACAGCAATGCAGCCTCAGGGTCCCTTGGCTATGATTCTATGACAAGCAGAGCTTTGATGTCACAGCAATGCAGCCTCAGGGTCCCCATGGCGATACAAAGGTGGACATAAAGATGCATTTAGCAGGTAGGGAAGGAGCAAGAACAACTCCAACACAGCCTGAGGGCCCTCTTCTGAAGTGAACTTCCAGCATGAGGGAAAATTCCCAGCACGTTGTGGTTAGGTTTAGCTTCCCTTCATCCCCAAAAGAGACTGTGTATGGATGGCCCTTTTGAACCTCCTATTCTCAAGTCCTTCAGGAAAACCCTGCAAATACAAATCCTGCACCCACATATGTGGCAGCAGCAGAATCAGGCCCATTGCTCCTTTCCACACAACTGCAGAATAGTGTAAAAACACAGAATGTTGTAGAACCCAATAACCTTTGAAGCACGCCCTCTGAGTAATTACCCCATTCCCATCTAATGACTTAAAGATGTTATATTCCTCTCTGATTTGGCAACAACAAAGATTTCGACCTTATTAAAACCAGCCCATCAGGAAACTACATGTCATCCTTTAAAAAGAAGGGGGGGGGGGGTGGAAAAGAAAGGAAAAGAAAAAAAGAAAGGAAAAAAAAAAAAGGAGAAGAACTAAAATTCTTTCAAATTCCTGTGACCAATAATTCAAGATACTGTAGCTGAAGACCCACGACTCGGTGTAGAGTGTCTGGGTGGTCCTGAGGCAGGAGATGACAACATTAGCTCTTTCCTTTACTCCTCTAAGAAATGCTTTGATGATTCTCTAATATCCTAAGAATATCCCCCTGTGATTCTGCACTGGAACAAGGCAATCACAAAGCTGGGATAATGGATCCCAGTTTTACCCAGGGCCTGGCCCTTGCTAGGAGGGGATATCTCAGAGTCCTTTGTTTCATCAGTTCTGCGCTGACATCTGAGCCAGGTTGTGTTCATGATAGTCTAAATATAGTGATGTGAGCTCAAAAACATCCACAAACTCACCCCAACCACTGCACACATCTGGCTGTGTACCTGATTCTTATGTGCAATTAAAGCATTCATCACCACAGCTTAAATAACCAAGCACTTATTTAATCACTGGATACTTGGGCAGATAATGATTGCAGGTTTCACAGCCAAAGTAAGCAAGAACATCAAGGTGCATATGCAGATGGGGTTAGTATTGTAAATATGGACTTAGTATTGACAAAGTCTCAGCAGTGATGCCGAGATGGGAAGATTTTTTGGCTACACAAGATGTAAAGGGTTGCTTTGACGGTGCTGCAACCAGGTGATTTTGCACCAAAGCCCATGAATTAGAGGAATAGCTACCTTTTGTTAGTATTTTCGTGAACTGCCTGATCCCACCAAAAAAAATCTGCATTTTTTAAGGTGGTCAAAATCATAATCTACATTTTATGCCTTGGGCTCAACCCTACAATTAATTAGAACCAGAGGGACTCACTCTGCCCTCTCCTATGTGCACTCAAGTGTTTGTTTGGCACTGTGTGGGCCCTATGGCTGCAATAGGTTTTGCAGATGCACAGAATTAGCCAAGCGTGTTTAGATGTGCTTGGGGAACACATACATACACAGAGATGTATATATTTGACCCCATCACTTTCTTGTTGAACACTGTAAAAGATATCTACTTTCTCCTCCAGATTTTAAAATGATTTAGAATAGGCAGTAGTGGGGAAATACCCAAAACATCCTCTCCAATTGAGTGTCTTCTCCAAGACTGTTCTCAAAGCTAGACAACGATTTTAGCTAAGAAGATGCCTGTGCAATGGGAACAGAAACGAACAACCAAAATACAAACTGGCTTAAATGGATGTCCAATATACTGCATTTTTCCATTTGATTTTAATTTTCTTTTCCTTTCTCCTTGTTCTTTTTCCATCTCCATGCCACGTAATAGTTTTTCACTTAGTCTGTGTCACATTTTTCTCTCTAATTCACTGGGCTCACTTTCCTGCTCACTGCTTGTGTTTTTCCAGAGTCTCTCTTAGTAAGAATAATTAACGTTGGGTCAGATCTTTGAACCTGTTATGTGGAGCAATATTGAATTCAAGCTTGTTCCATTGAACAAAAGCATTGGCATCTTTTTCTTTTCAATAGACCCACTCTCAAAAATAAAAAAGGTTCCCAGGGCACATCTACCAGGCAGAAATGCCAAGGACATGAAACCGCTGCATTGAACTGTTGGAGTGAGTCCAGTGGAGGGCCATGAAGATGATCAAAGGCCTGGAGCAGCTCTGCTATGAGGACAGGCTACAGGAGTTGAGGCTCTTCAGCCTGGAGAAGAGAAGGCTTTGAGGAGACCTTGGAGTAGACTTCCAGTATCTGAAGGGGGCTATTTACAAGGTCTTGCAATGACAGGATGAGGATGAATGGGTTTAAACTGGCAGAGGGCAGACTTCAATTAGATGTTAGGAAGAAGTTCTTTCCAGTGAGGGTGGTGAAACACTGGCACAGGTTGTCCAGGGAGGTTGTGGCTGCTCCCTCCCTGGAGGTGTTCAAGGCCAGGTTGGATGAGGCCTTGAGTGACCTGTTCTAGTGGGTAGTGTCCCTGCCTATGGTGGGAGGTTGGAACTAGATGACCTTTGAGCTCCCTTCCAACTTAAACCATTCTATAATTCTATGATTGCCCACAAGGTTGGGGTTCCTCCTGCTGTTTGCAAAGTTACTACAGTGATACTAACCACTGCATAAACTCAGTTTTCCCCCAGGTACTTCCAAACCATCTGAAAGCTTGAAGATGTCACTGCAGGGCTGCATCCCTGCAGGGTGTCCCAACCTGGACCCTGAAGCATCTCTGCAGAACAGAGCTTTTCTGAGAGTGGTCCACACCAGTTCTCTCTGCAGCACTGCTACATGAGGCATCCTTGATGTGCAGCAGCTTGGCTCCCTTGCCTTCTAGCATTGTGGGCTCAGGTATAATGCTGACTTTGTTCAGTTAAGTTATTCAGGACTTGTAAATGGGAGATCTGAGTGAATTCAGAATTTGGCTTGGCATTTTCATAATTGCAGGAACCCAGATTTTATAGCATTAAACCCATCTGAATTTAAATAAACCCTACTTCTCCTTCATCCCAGTGAGTAACTGGACTTACACCACAGCTGCCCTTTGAGGTCCTGCTGGGTTTTCAGCCTGCGCCACAGCCTGCACTGTTGGGACTGCTGGGGAATCGTATTTCCTCTCGTTTCACTCTACAATGAATCTGTCTTCTCAGAGAAACCATCTGCCACAGTGGAACTCTGATTAAACTCTCTTATAAACCAGCCACCCACCACAACAGTAAAGTCATCTTCCTCTCTGTCACACTTTTCTTCACTTCATTTTAAAGGGCATGAAACTCACAAGTCAGAAGGGGAATAGCACAACTAGAGACAAATTCTGTATCCCTTGCCCTTGTCCTTTGGGGTAGCATTGACAGTGTTACATCTTTGCATTTACTATACATTATAAAGGCTTCTACTTTTCTTTATGGTAACTCAAGTGCTCTCAAAGGAAAATGCAGGTTTTCAACATTTTATGGATTTTCCTTTGCTAAGTCTGGAGCTTTACCTTGAGGTACAGCACATTTGCAGTCTTTGGGGGGCTTACATACTGCTAGATATGAAGAGCACTGAAATATATACTAAGCCAAACTCTGGGCTGAAATGTTTGAGGAGGTTTGTTCTGGCTTTCAAATGGTGAGTGATGTCTACAACTCATGTGTGCATCACTGAGGCAGAGAGACATGCAGCCATTAACACAGCCAGAAATGTCTTGTCAGAGGTCTTGTCTTCAACCCAAACCAGCTTTTGAGATTACTCTGTTAACTCTTCTCCCCAATGGGTGCAGTGCAAGAAGGAGCCATGACACAGACAGGACACTGCTGCTTCCATAGCCTGAGTATTGGGAAAACATCTTGCTCCTGACCCCAAAAGCTGCAAACTTCATGTGCAGAGGGGTCCAACCTCCCTGCAGAGTCAGTGTTGGCTGTTCCAGTCTGGGATGCAATTCAGTTCACTCTAAAGAAGATGGAAAATGCCACATTTTGTCAGCTGAGTAGTCTGGTAAGTTGGAAATCTGAAGATGGATCTGGTCACTTGACATGGACTGCACACTACTCACTAAAGTAAACACCTCTGTATCAAGTACTACAATTTCAGGAGAAGAAGTGCTTTACTACCCACTGCTGTGTTTAAGGAATCTAGCTCACCCTAGGCACAAGGCCACTCATCATTTCTTACTTGTCTGCAACTGCAGTCAGCCCTGTAAGTGTAACACAAGCCAACCATGGTCTTCAACTGCCTCAAGAGCAGGGTAAAGCTCTACTGTCTCCTGAATTTTCTCTGCCTGTTAAACTATACAGCTTATTGCTCAGCTACATTTTGTAGAGCTGTGTTAAGGCACATTTCAGATTTAAAGAAATTCCCTTTACCTGAGGGTGCATTTACCCTTCTTATCTGTTTGGTAGGAGCCAGAAATACCATTTGATTGTAGTGCATGCAACAGACCATACAGCACGAGGAGTCATAGTTGAAGGCTCCAAGGAGCCAATGCTCAGCACATATGGCTAGCAAAAGCCCTGCATACAGAAAATATAAATGTCAAGGCTCATATTTATAAAATGAAAGGGCCACAACAACATCTGCTAAGAAGCTTTCTTCCAGAGCCCACTTGCTGTACATGGTTACTCACAGGCAACAATAAACATGTGCGTGCATCGCACGTGCGGTCTGCCCTTCCTTTCAGCTGCCGAAGGAGCACACACTCCAACACACAAATGCTCTGTTCTCACAACACAGAAATACAAGTGTTTGCAAACCTCACAGCAAAGCTCTTGCATACCAGACTACAGTGGAATATACTGCTGGAACAGACTAAAAATAGCTGGAGAGAAAGCCTTGCATTAACACAGAAGACAGTCAAATTCGCTTACTGTTAACTCTTTTGGTGGAATATGCACCCCCCACCCCCCCTTTCTGGCCTCACTCCACAGGAGACACTTTGTACTAGAGGTCCAGTCCTGAAACCTTATTTTTACAACTGAGCAGTTATGGATGGGAATCTCAAGACTTTCAAATAGAGCCCAATCTATTCAACCATGGTTGCTTAGTATTAACATTAAAATAACCCCTAGGTAAAATAAACTTGCCTCTACATTTATACCCACAGGCACCTTTCCTGCAGCTTAGTGCCAACTGTAAGCACTGAACGCCTGAACAACAAAAGAAGGATCCAATGCATAAGCACAAAGGTTTTGCTGATGACTTACTAGTGTATGTGTTTAGAGCATCTTTCACCTCCAATGCTCCTAGCATTGACCACAATTGCAGAAACTGCCTGTGAGGCTGCCTGAACTGCTTTACAATATCAATGAATTTAGCAAAGAATAGACCCAATGCTGATTGTCTTGTCCAGTCTGCAGTGTACTTGACCATGCATACATCTGTGGGAAAATGGGAGGAAAGGCAAAGAAGATGACACAATGCGGAGGAGATCTAACCCCTGGTTAAATAATGAAGCAGAAGGATGCCTAGGTATGCCTTCTAACTACTGCCATCTGCAGTAACATCAGATGGCAAAGACATGCTAGATAAAAGTGAGACATCTCCAGAAGTTCTGCTGAAGTTTGCAGGCTCCAAAGCCCCACACTTTCATTGGCATAGACCTACTGTAAATTGCAGTTTGCAGGGTCGCAGCCTTGTGCAAGGTGAACTCAGGGAGGTAGAGGTGAGTACAGAGGTCTGGGGATTGAGACGCTGAAGGGGCTGCCTTGCTACCTTTTGCTACAGGGACCATGCTGAACGCATGCAGCTCTAGTTAAAAAGGGCAGGCAGAAAGAAGAGAGAGAAAGAAAAAACACAAGCAGAAGAAGAGAAGGCTTCGAGGAGACCTTGGAGTGGCCTTCCAGTATCTGAAAGGGGTCTACAGGAGGGCTGGGGAGGGACTATTTACAAGGTCTTGTAATGACAGAATGAGGAGGAATGGGCTTAAACTGGCAGAGGGGAGATTTTAAATGGATGTTAGGAAGAAGTTCTTTCCAGTGAGGGTGGTGAGACACTGGCACAGGTTGCCCAGGGAGGTTGTGGCTGCTTCCTCCCTGAAAGTGTGCAAGGCCAGGTTGGATGTGGCCTTGAGCTAACTGTTCTAGTGGGAGGTGTCTCTGCCTATGGCAGGGGGTTGGAACTGGATGACCTTTGAGCTCCCTTCCAACCCAATCCATTCTATGATTCTATGAAAACGGAGAACCACGGAACTGAGAAGTAAACAGGCTGTCCCCAGTCGAAAGGAGTACTGGCACTGAGTGAGGAAATATGACTGCTCTGGTTCAGAAACAGAGACACACATGGGGATGTGCATCACAGAGGAGGGGATTATTGTAACTCAGCACCTGCTCCTCCTAGAAATTGAATCATAAGCAAAGATTTTGTTTGTGCTGCATGAGACAGAACTTAGGCATCTTAACAAAGCTAGCGAGGGTACAGCTACGCTCAGCTGAAGTCAGAAATACACCAGACCATGGAAGATGTAAATGTATAACGTAGACTATCTTTAGTCAACACATCCCAAATGAAAAGTAGAAAACAAGAAGGGAAGAGAAAGCTCTTAATCCGTTCCATAAAATACCTTGCACTTTATTTTCAATCTTAATCAGCACTGAGGAGGAAGGAGAAGAAAGTGCTCTTGAATATCCAGCGCTGAAAAACGCCTCACCATTCCAACATCCTAGCTTCTGTGTGCTTCAATTTTGTTACTTGCTTGCCTTCAAAAATATGAATTTAATATTCATGATGGATTTAAACCTGGTGAAAATAAAATACCTGATGCATAACCAAGAAAGAATTTAGCCTCATGAAACAAAAACTGAAATCTAGATACAGATTATGTCTCTATTTACAAGCAAATCCCATGTTCTTTCTCTCTGATAATTTTATTTTCAGGTAGTCATAGCTCTCATGAAAGTAAGGTTTGCATCCTGCTTTATGCTAACTGCTTATGCTGGCAGTGAGACACACTGAAGCAACAGTGGAAGCATATGCATGTCCTCTGAGTTTTGAATTTAGTTTGAATTCTCTCTGTGTTTGTTTCATCACACTGTTTCAGCACCTTTTGGAGAACAACAGAACAAAGTAAAACACACAGATCTGGTTGTGTGTCTAGCAGGTGAAAATACGTACATCTTCCCAGCCCCATCTGGAGGAGAACAAATGAACTCTTTGACTTTACAAGGGGAAAGGAGTTATCAGTCATGGCCAGCTGACAGGGAGAGTCTATTAGCATGGAGATGGAGAGTTGTGCACTTCCTGTCTGTTACTGCGATGCACGAGAGAGTTGTGTGCTGAGTCCAGGTCTCACGGCTTTAATTAATATGTTCTGTGCACTCTGACCAACCTGATAATCCATGAAGCCTCAATAAAAACCATCCAGGGAGGGAGGATATGTCATCACTGTATCATATGTTACAGTCAGGAGATTTGCCTCTTATTTATAGCGCACAGAGTTACACGGTGATGTTATTTTGCTTCCACTGGAGGGCTTGTGTACTTGGGGCTATGCAAAGGGCATGATCAAAGCACTGACAACAGTGATTGTTTAAAGAAGCCATCTGCTCATCTTAAAGGCAGAATCACATGGAAATAGTAAGACACTAAGAAGGAGAAAACACAGTATTCCCCACACATTGTGCTCTGCCAAAAAGGAGCTGAGCATGCCTTCAGACAAGCAAGATTACATATTTGAGAGAGGTGCACAGCACAGGGAGAGAGGAGGACCAACAGACTCACTGCTTTGCTGCCCAACATTTCTTCTTCTGGTCACCCTACATGCACCAGAGTTCATAAAAAGTTGAAAAACTAGGAGCATATTTTAGTCCAGTTCAGCTTCCATTAAGGAACCAGGAGGGATCAGGATGTGTTCTGAGACTGCTCAGCATGACAGAAGGCTCTTGTACCCATGCAGTCAAGCCATGAGGTTTTTCTGATGAGAAGATATTTATGCCATGCCCTGGAGAGCAAGGCAGCCACTGATAGGGATTGTGATCATGAGATTTTGCTGAGGAGGAAATCCTGCCAGAAGAACAGCAAAGGAAATGGCAGACAGAAGTGCTGGAAGAAAGCCAAGAGGCCACACAACACAGTTAAGCCCCAAAGAGCAATAAGGTGTGACAAGGGAGGGAAAGTGAGACTCCACTATGCCTACATTCCCACAGTTCTAGACTTGCTGGAGGGGTCCTTTGGAGAGACAGGTTCACTATAAAAAGTCAGAAAAGTCCTGAAGCTGCATCATCAACCTTGGTTGAACACCAGGCAAACAAATGCAATGGTGGCAACTACTTACTCAGCTCATGGAATCGCAGAATTAACCGGGTTGGAAAAGACCTTAGAGATCATTGAGTCCAACCTGTCACCTACTACCTTCTAATTTAACTAAACTGTGGTCCATGGGATGGAGTCTAGTTGGAGGCCTGTGACTAGTGGGGTCCCACAGGGGTCAGTACTGGGACCAGTTCTATTCAATATAGTCATTAATGACCTGGATGAGGGCACAGAGTGCACTGTCAGCAAGTTTGCTGATGACACCAAACTGGGTGGAGTGGCTGCCACACCAGAAGGCTGCTGCCCTACAGCCAGACTTGGACAGGCTGGAGGGTGGGGCAGGAAGAAATGTAATGAAATTCAACAAGGGGAAGTGTAGAGTCTTGCACCTGGGTAAGAACAACCCCAGGTATCAGTATAGGTTGGGAACTGACCTGTTGGAAGGCAGTGAAGGGGAAAAGGATCTGGGGATGCTAGTGGATGGGAGGTTGACCATGAGCCAGCAATGTGCTCCTGTGGCCAGGAGGGGCAATGCCATTCTGGGGTGTATTAGAAGAGCTGTGGCTAATAGGTCGAGAGAGGTGTTCCTGTGATCTGGTCTACTGTGATCTGGTCTAGGTGATCCTGCTCTGGCAGGGCGGTTGGACTGGATGAGCTTTTGAGGTTCCTTCCAGCCTCTGACATTCTATGATTCTATGTGCCTCATCCAGTCTCTTCTTAAAAACCTCCAGGGATGGTGACTCCACTCTGTGATGGTTTGGGTCCCCTAGAGACAGGCCGGAGGAGAGACTGATCGCCCCTCCCCAAGAGCATCAGTAGGCATGCACTCTCTGAGCAGTATCCTTACCAGGAAGGCGGATAGAGTCATTTAAACAAACAAGGCCCCAGTGATGAAAATTTCAAGCTCACAGCTACCATATGGAGGGAAATCATCTGACCACAATTTACCTGTTAGACTTCAAAAGTGTCTAGGTCTCCTCTAAAGAAAAGCAGTCTTTTCTTTAATGAAGTTAAGTACTGTATTTCAGCACCGTGTGTTGTGAAAAGGAAGCAATTTGGATTCATTTACTGAAATTTACCTTTCAGATGCAGTTAAGTGAAATTAAAAGTTTGTCTGATTTGACAGAGTTCTGTTTTCCATCACTGTGTTGTCTTGAAAGAAAGGATAGCAGGTTAAGTGCTTAAATTCCATCCAAACTGATAAGGTTCACTCTATACTGGCACACTTAGTACAGTTTATTACACATCGTCTCCCTTCATCCATCACTGGTATAATATATTTTTTTTTGGCCTAAAAGAACTGTTGCTTCCAAAAGAAATGGATATTTGTGATGCTATTGCATTCATCTGAGGTTAAATAGCCAGCACTGGGCTATCAGAGAAATGCCATTTCCAATTACAGAGGGAATTCATTTTGTTTCCTGCTAATGGCAGGTTTTGCAGGGCTCAGCTTACATCTGGAACAAGAATTTTTATTATCTTCTTTTTTTTTTTTCTTCTGATAACAATTCTCTTCCTTTAATTTAATTCCTGTGCAAGTGAAGCATCTGTGTGTCCTCAGTGTCCTTCCAAACACCATCTTTACCCAGGTCTCCTCTTTGCAGTGGGAATGAACCTCTGCATTTGCCCATTACATCCTCTCCATTTCTTGTATTGTATTTCTTGTTGTATCTCCCTGCTGTCATCGCTTCTTCCAAACCTCACACCTGAAACATCCTCTCAGTGACTAACTCTGCTCTCTCCCTTTTACCAGAGCCTTTCCTGCTGCCCTGCTTTAGGGACTCAGAAGCTATAATGCTTCCCACAGCCAGGGGAGGTTCTCTGTTCTCTTGGGCTGGCTTTGTTAGCAGCCTTAAACTGTTCACTCGCTAGAACAAAAGGTGTGATCCCGATCTGGCCTTCACTGACAGCTCTGAAACATCACAGACACTTCTCTAGTATTCCAGTTAGCTGAGCAGCTCATCAAGACACCTCAGTGAATGATCTGTAATTAATTATTTATAAGAGGAAGCTGAGCTAACAGAGTGTCAGTAGGAACAGTAACATTCTTTATGCCACACTGCAGTCTTCCAGTCAAGGGTTTTTCCTCCCCTCCTGGCTGTCTTGGCTAGGTTTTCACTACAGGAGCTAGCTAGGGTTTAAATTCAGTCTCTGTTCAAATTCTTCCCAAAGACACACTTCAAATCTGCAGACTTCTGCAAAATCAAGTAGTTTAAGACAGAAATCCCACTACTTAATATCCCCATTTAATGATTTAATGATTCTTACACCATTTCAAATACAAACCACAGCTAGGCAGGACTTCTTCATTTTGTTTAGATCTTGGGGGAAGTAAACATTTCATTTTTTAATAGCCCTCAGTGTATCAAATTACCCAGGAGATCAGCAAACCTTAGGTCTGTCAAAGACAAGGGATGAGACAGAGTAGAAGCTTTCTCATCCTCCACAGCAGTATTAACCCTTCAACACACAAATCTAAACACTGTCCACTCAGGGGTGCCAACTCAAAAGCCTCAGCTGATGAAGACAGAACAAAAAGGAAAGGACAATCTCCAAGGTAGAACTGAAAGTAAATACTAATAATGATGTGTGAAATTAAATGATGACTCATTTTTCGTGAGGCCGTTTCAGACTGTAGCTGTAACCTCAGATCAGATCTGAACAACTGTATGAGCTGAAGCCTTAGTTGAACCATTAATTATGGATTTCCTGGCTTTTACAAGTTCAAGTCAGACCTTTGATGTTCCTTTAAGATTATTCTTATGCATTCATTTCCTTTGTTTCTCTGTTGGTAGCCTAAAGAAACACCCCAAGATTTCCATGGAAGTGTATGAGATAGCCTAGAAATGCGTAGTCCATAAAAGCACTACAATTCATGGCTCATAAAGTCCTCTAATCCATGGTCAATAAAGCTTTGGAAAAGAGCTGTATGAACCACAGTCATTTCATACCTCAACGAGGTTCATACAGGAATCAATAATCTGGTTTGAATTTGCCTCCTTTAAATTTGTCCTCCACCTGCATATTTCTCTTTCACTCTTCATGTTGAAAGGCAGCTCAAAGAGCTGGATCCTGGAGATCCTGCATGGAAGCAATGCCTTTTGTGCAGCTTTAGCCCAAAAGCCTTAACAATGACCTAAATTCCTCTACTTTGTCTCAAAGGTGAACAAATCAAATTTTAGGAGACAAAAGGTGAGTTAAAAATCATAGAACCATAGAATGGTTTAATTTGGAAGGGACCTCAAAGATCATCTAGTTCCAACCCCCTGCCATAGGCAGAGACACCTCCCACTAGAACAGGTTGCTCAAGGCCTCATGCAACCTGGCCTTGAACACCTCCAGGGAGGAAGCAGCCATAACCTCCCTGGGCAATCTGTGCCAATGTTTCACCACCCTCAGTGGAAAGAGCTTCCTAACATTTAGTTGGAATCTCCCCTCTGCCAGTTTAAACCTATTACTCCTCATCCTGTCATTACAAGACCTTGTAAATAGTCTCTCCTCAGTCCTCCTGTAGGCCCCCTTCAGATACTGGAAGGCCACTCCAAGGTCTCCTCTAAGCCCTTCTCCTCTCCAGGCTGAAGAGTCCCAACTCCTGTAGCCTGTTCTTATAGCAGAGCTGCTTCAGCCCTCTGAGCATCTTCGTGGTCCATCTCAGACTGGAAGAAGAACCATTTGGAAATGCTGGGCCATAGCTCAAGGTTATACTACATGCAGAGACCTTAGACCACATAAAACATTGGAGGGGCTCTGATTTAAGTATATGCAAATACAATGGATCTATGGGGCAGGCCAGAAAGTGAACTTTTAGTACCCCAATTATCCTTAAATAACAGTCACAGAATCACAGAGACATTCAGGTTGGAAAAGATCCTTAGATCACCAAGTCCAACCTAGAACCCTACTCTACAAGAGTCACCTTAAACCATAGCCACATCCAAAGGACCCTCCAACACAGTCAGGGTGGGTGACTCCACCACCTCTCTGGGCATCTCATTCCACTCCCTGACCACTCTCTCCATGAAAAACTTTTTCCTAATGTCCAATTTAAACCTCCCCAGCCTCAGCTTGAGGTCATTCCCCCTTGTTTTACTGACTACTGCTGGTGAACATGGTTGAGACTGCACAGCAGTTTGCATGCTTCTCTCCTGTGCAGGCCACACTCCATTGCCCATATTATCATCCATCCTAGCTGTTTCCTCCCCAGAACGAGCATGCTACAAAGTCTGGTGACAGGCACACTGTTCTGCTCTTTTCCTGGCAATCAGAAAGGAACCAGCTAGAAAGAACTCACTGTTTATTGCTTTGTGCAAAGTCCAGCTTGCAATTAATGCTGATGAAACCCAACTGCCAAGAGCACAATATGCAGCAGCTGGTTTATGAAAGTTGAGACCCCATCCAATTTATGGGGAAACTAGAGCTTGTTGTGAGTCTCTGATTTGTAATTTTTGTTTTGTTTTGCTTCCAGGAAAACACCAGAAGTTACTCCAGAACTGCAGAAACTCTAAAAACCATCTGAAAGCAGTAAGACTTCCCTTCTTCCAGCTTTCCCTCATTTCTAGGGCTCTGATCTTCCACTAATGTCTCCCTGGGATCTTTCAGCAAGGCAGGCAACACACAGTGTCTGGTTCATCACCATCGTGGTGAGAGTGGAAGCTTATGCTTCCTTATCCCAGTCTCCATTCTTATGAAATGGAAGTGGAGGGCTAAAAGGTTCAGATTCAGATGAAATCTCACAAGAGCAGAGAGTGAATAATTGAAGTCTAACTTGGGGAACCAGCCTTTTAATTATTTTCCTTAGGAACAATTCTTACTGAAACAAAGTCAGCAGAGGGTACAAAAGTCCATGAAAGCTATACAAGCACCACTGCTTAAAGTCCCCAGTTACACATTTCCACAGCCATACCAGGACCAACATCCAATATCCTTTCAGGACAGATAGGATAGAGGCAGAAGGATTGTACCTAACTGTCAGACTCCCACCAGATCTATTTAAGCACCTCACTTGTATGATGCCAATGGTGAACTGGACCAGACCCTCCTGGCAAATGCTGGAACATCACCGGACAAATGAAAGGAAAGAAAAGAAAAGAAAGAAAAGAAAGGAAAGAAAGAAAAGAAAGAAAAGAAAGAAAAGAAAGAAAAGAAAGAAAAGAAAGAAAAGAAAGAAAAGAAAGAAAAGAAAGAAAAGAAAGAAAAGAAAGAAAAGAAAGAAAAGAAAGAAAAGAAAGAAAAGAAAGAAAAGAAAGAAAAGAAAGAAAAGAAAGAAAAGAAAGAAAAGAAAGAAAAGAAAGAAAAGAAAGAAAAGAAAGAAAAGAAAGAAAAGAAAGAAAAGAAAGAAAAGAAAGAAAAGAAAAGAAAAGGAAAGAAAGAAAGAAAGGCAGAAAGGCAGATGAAAGAAAGAAAAGTCCCTTGTCCTTGAGGCCATCAATCATGTTGAACCAAATGCCTCTTAGTTTGTGCTTAAACTTTCGCTGTGGAGAGGATCCAACCTACTGAACACACTTTGAGAACAAAATACATTAAATCTTCTTAACAAGGCTGGCACCAACCTCAGAAACAGCCTTACTATGTTAAGATTAATATGCACCACCTGAGTAACAACCCATTAAAAAGAATAAACCAGAATCATTTTTAAAATCTCCCAACACAAATACGGGGAAGTTTTTCCCTTAGAAAAGTCTCTGAGAGACTCTGATTCATTTTACTTGCAAGGAATTTAGATGCTATGAAAATGGGAAAAAGAGTAATGCTCAAATTCAATCAGTCCATGTGGAGGCAAACAGCCAGTAACCAGCAGATTATTTCATTCCTTTGACTTGTTGGGAGATCTACAAATATTGTGGCTGTTTATCTCCCATGCTGTTGCCTAGATGAAGGCATGAAGAGCTTTCCCAGTTCTAGAGGTGGGAAAATAAATTGCCCAGGAATCTTAAAATCACACACTGAGAAGGCAAGCCCTGGTCAACCATTAAAGTTCTTATTCGAACACTAAATTAGATTTTTTAACCTCAGCCTGAGGTTGGAATGGCCATAGAAATGTGCCTGCCTTCATTCTCTTCACATAGAAGCCTTAGTTAAATGCTTCATTTTACCTCAGCTTGCTGTTTCCAGTGCAGTCTAAGATATTAAATCATTTCATCCCCAAAACACAGTTGGATATTGGAAGTCAGATACATCAGAATCTTTAAAAGAAAAAATCCCAATAATATTTTGCATGGCTGGAAAATGGATGAGTCATTGGGCTGAAAACTGGCAGTGAAGATTGGAAAATAACTCTTGGAAGAGAGAGAGCAAAGAGAGAATATTTTCTGTTGTCATGTTCTCCCTGTTTGACGAGGTTTTGTTTCTGTATATTTTAAATATTTTAAGCATTAGCTTTTTTTTTTCTCTTTACTTTCAGATCAAATGTGCCTAGGACTGTTCCTCCTAGTTCTTCATTAGGTTCCAAAACCATGACTTCACTCTCTGTCTCTTCCATTTAACGTTTCCCCAATCCTAATCAACAAAAGGCCGAATCTGTAAAGAGCAACTCGTTAGGAGACAGCAGAAAGAGGATGGGGACCACGAAAGCTATGACTCACCTGTCTTCTATCCGAACCCAGAGGTCATTGAACTGCCTTTGGCGATGGTGTTTGTGCTGCTTCTTGTGCCATTTCTTCTGCCTGCCAAACTCTTCCAGCTGGCTGATGCTATCTGGCAAGAGGAGGTGAGGAGACAGGCTGTCTTCTTCATCCACCTGCAGAGGCTTCAGGGAAGGTGATGTCAGTGGGACTTGCTCAGAAAGCTGGAGAGCTGGCAGGGCTGTTGCTGAGGACCCTTCTAAGGCTGGGCTTGTCTTTGTACTCCTTGAACTGCAAAAGACAACATGTACAGAGTTGAAAAAGCAAGGGATTGTGCTAAATAAAACTGAAAGCAGAGTGTTCAAGACTGGTAAGAAAGTGTACAAGGAGCTGGGGCAGCAATGAAAGATAGCAGTGCCATTTGCTAGCCACCTTTCAAATAAAGTCTAAACTGATAAAAGAAGAAAAGGCAGGTGATCTGCAGAGGGGCCTAGACAGGCTGGATGGGTGGGCAGAGGCCAATGGGATGAGATTTAACAAGGCCAAGTGCAGGGTTCTGCACTTTGGCCACAACAACCCCAAGCAACGCTACAGGCTGGGGACAGAGTGGCTGGAGAGCAGCCAGGAAGAAAGAGACCTGGCGGTACTGGTGGATAGTAGGCTGAAGATGAGCCAGCAGTGTGCCCAGGTGGCCAAGAGAGCCAGTGGCATCCTGGCCTGTATCAGGAACAGTGTGGCTAGCAGGACAAAGGAGGTTATTCTTCCCCTGTACTCAACACTGGTCAGGCCACACCTTGAGTACTGTGTCCAGTTCTGGGCTCCTCAATTCAAGAAAGATGTTGAGGTGCTGGAATGTGTCCAGAGAAGGGCAACAGAGCTGTTGAAAGGCCTGGAACACAAACCCTATGAGGAGAGGCTGAGGGAGCTGGGGTTGTTTAGCCTGGAGAAGAGGAGGCTCAGGGCAGACCTCATTGCTCTCCATAACTACCTGAAGGGAGGTTGTAGCCAGGGGGGGTTTGGTCTCTTCTCCCAGACAACCAGCAACAGAACAAGGGGACACAGCCTCAAGTTGTGCCGAGGGAAGTATAGGCTGGATGTTAGGAGGAAGTTCTTCACAGAGAGAGTGATTGGCATTGGAATGGGCTGCCCAGGGAGGTGGTGGAGTCATCGTCCCTGGAGGTGTTTAAGAAAAGCCTGGATGAGGCACTTAGTGCCATGGTCTAGTTGACTGGATAGGGCTGGGTGCTAGACTGGACTGGATGATCTTGGAGATCTCTTCCAACCTGGTTGATTCTATGATCCGCTACTGCTGTTCTCTGGCATTTTAATTACTTCTTACAGGCTTTAGAGGCAGTGGAAGGGTGAATGTCACCTCTCCACTAGCCTGAACATTAAATGGCAAAACTGTGACTCATTCTGAGGAAAACAGATACATCAAGATACCCTTCCCTTTTAATTTTCTAACATTAGCTATCATCTGTGAGAAAGAAGTAATTGTTTGGACAGCACTAACAATGATGTGTGTTTACTGGAGTTGGACTGGTGACAGAGAAGCCCAGACTGGTGACAGAAGTGTGGTCTAATAGCTAGGCTGCTGAGATGGGATATGTGAGGCTTGAACTCGAGCAGATTTGTGTAATGCAGAAATTGACTCATAGAATGATAGAATCACAGAATGGTTTAGGTTGGAAGGGACCTCAAAGATCATCTAGTTCTAACCCCTTGCCATATGAGGCAGAAGTGAGAGTAAACGACCTGTCCGAAGCCATGTTGAAACAATGCTACCAGAGATTCTCACTCCTGTTTGAAATACTATCATCTCTTGCCTCTGGCTGGAACTAGGCAGAAAAAAACCTCTTTTATTGTTTTAATGCTCTAGAGTTTCACTAATTTTAGGAAAAAATCAGTACAAGCTCTGTCCTTTGATATGGAGCCATCTGAGCTTGCATTTGTGAGCTAAGATATTTGACACAAACATCTAATAAAACAGTACTGACACAAAGTGATTTCCCCCCTCCTTAACTTCAGTGGAAGTTCTTGCTTGGTCTTAATTGCAAGACAAGAACTTTTTCTGTCTCTAGGATGGCCTAATGAGTTGTAGGTACATAAAATGGAAGAGAATTAATAGGTAATATGAGGCTGTGGTCTGCAAAACTATTTCTATTACATGGATGCTATGACTTTTATGACAGAAACAATTAAAGCCACGTGAAAAGTTTTGCCTCCTGAGTGAAACCAGTAAGACATTTTAATGAAAAAGTAATAAAACCCCCTAAACTTCATTGGTGACAATGTACAAAATGTGCTGCAAGTGAAACCACATGTTCCATTTATGGAACATTGCCTTCTCTTCCAAAGAAAAAAAGTCACATCTACTACTAATGGCAGCTTTTTGTTCTATGGGATGCTTTTGAAGTCCATTACAATAGCAGCCAAGATGGCCATCTCTATTTCCACTGCATCATGTTTCACCCAAAGGTCCTTCCAATAGCTACTGATAATTAATCACTGCTACTAGGAATCTCACTGGAAAAAAACTACAGTAACTTTGTCACTCATAGCCAACATAAATGAAATTCTTCAGAGATCATATGACAGGTATAGGAAAGAAGGACACTTGATTATCAAGTTCTCCAAGGTTGCTTTTGTTAAAGACACAAGAAAATCTCCTATTTTTCCTAGAATTCAGACTCTCACCAAGTCCTTTTCACACTCATTCATACTCCATGCTCTATTTTACATCACAGAGAGATTTGCTGGTTCTGGATTTTCTCCCCATTAAATCTCTTTTTCACAATTCATGTTGAAGATGAGTTTTCACTGTGTACAGCAGCTTTGAGAGATCTTGGTGCTCTTCTAAGCCTTCAAGACTTCTTAGGCTGTGACATGGGCTGAAGGCTGAATCAAAGCTATATCCAGACATATGTAAAAGGAAAGGCTCTCATGGATTTGCATTGGGTGGATTCCATCAGGCCATAGAACTTTTACTTTTTTATCCAGCCATGATGGTGGAAGAGCAAAGTATCAACATGCAAACACAGACATTCAAGAGAGATGTTGAGATACTGGAATGTGTCCAGAGAAGGGCACTGAAGCTGGTGAGGGGGCTGGAACACAAGCCCTGTGAGGAGAGGCTGAGGGAGCTGGAGGTGTTCAGTCTGAAGAAGAGGAGGTTCAGGGGTGACCTCATTGCTGTCTACAACTACTTGAAGGGAGGTTGTAGCCAGGAAGGGGTCAGTCTCTTCTGCCAGGCAACAGCAACAGAACAAGGGGACAGAGTCTCAAACTGTGCCAGGGGAGGTATAGGCTGGATAACAGGAGGAAGTTCTTCCCAGAGAGAGTGATTTGCCATTGGAATGGGCTGCCCAGGGAGGTGGTGGAGTCACCATCCCTGGAGGTGTTCAAGAAAAAGCTGGATGAGGCACTCAGTTCCATGGTCTAGATGACTGGATATGGCTGGGTGCTAGGTTGGACTGAATGATCTTGGAGGTCTCTTCCAGCCTGGTTGATTCTATGATTCTACGATTTAGCAGCTGGAAGGTAACACAGTGTGAACTTGGGTAGAACAGGTTAGGCAGGTAAGAAGGACCTGGGCCAAGTATCTACAAACACCATGTGGGTAACTGCAATGGCAGAAGGCAGCAATTGGTGGCAAGAAAGCCCTGGCCTCGGTCTGCTGCACTTATACCAAAGCAGGGTGGATATGAGTAGGTTGATACTGCCCCAAATTAGCTCATTCTTGGTTCTGCTCTGCAGACCTCTGCTTTTCACCATGTGGTGTGAAGTCACCCAGGTCTTCCTGCAACTCAACCATCAGTCTGCACACTGAGAAGAGCACTACCCTGGCCTCTGGGCTATGGTGAAGAGAAGCATGTTAAGGAGGCAAAGGCATGGAGTAGGCATGAAAACTCAAAGTAGATAAACAATCTGATCATCACAGCTGGAACTGTGATGATCAGATTGTTGCCAAGATTTCTGTTTCCATTGACTTTCTTCTTGCCATCAAATTTCCCAGGATGCTGAGGGTAGGAGCAGCTCCCACATCTGTCAGCCCAAGGCTGGGGCTGCCATTTGGTTTCTCAAATGGTCTTAGACACCTGACCACATACTTTCCACCTTTATAACACCTCCTATTTTGTTACTTGTATTTACCTTGCTCTGAGCTCCTAGTAAACTGCAACCAGCAGAGAGGTGCTTTTACAGGTTGAGATTTTAGAAACCACTTAAGATGACTGGCAGCTCACTTCTTATTAAAATTTACGAGTTTGGGCATCAAAATCCCAGTGGTGGCTTTGAAAGCTTCTAGCTTAATTGTTTCCACTACCATCACATGAGCCACAGGTTGTAAACTCGATATTTCAGAACATTCTTTGGGAAGAGAATAAATAAACACTGAAGAAACATTAAAATGTGGTAACCTAAAGAGGGTCATAAACTAACCACTTATGCTTTAGAGCTGATGCAGAGGGAATTGCTCTACTGTGGCAACTGCATATTACATTTGGTCAATACTAACTCCATTATTCCTGTACTATCAAATAGTTACCTCAAGACATAGGAGGGACTGCTGAAAGCTTGGATGTTGATGCATGTCTGCCTCCTTCAAAAAAAACCCCAACAACCCAATTTAATAGAGACTTGGTGGTTTTCAAATCTGATGGTCTTCCTGCAGGGAACTAGCCAAAATTGAAACCTAAACTCTTAATCCCACAGAATGTGGGTACTGAAATATATTGTAAGAATATTTAAAGATCTTAACTGAAAGTAAGGTGGACTTCTTATTAGGACTGGGAGAAGGAAGATCTGCCCACTATAATTGAAGGTCATATTTGTGAGCACCTAAGGAATCTGAACGTGCACAAGCCCATGGGGCCTGAGGGAACTGACAGATGAAGTTGCTAAGCCACTGTCCATCATTTTTGAAAGGCCATGGCAGGCTGGTGAAGTTCCTGCTGACTGGAAAAGGGCAAACATAACACCCATCTTCAAGAAGGGAAAAAAGTAACTACAGGCCAGTCAGTCTCACCTCTGTGCCTGGCAAGGTCATGGAGCAGATCCTCCTGAAGGCTCTGCTAAGGCAAATGGAAAACAAAGCAGAGGTGATCCGTGGTAGCCAGCATGGCTTCACCAAGGGCAAATCATGCCTGACAAATTGGATAGCTTTTTATGATGAAGTCACAGCAACAGTGGGCAAGGGAAGGGCAACTGACATTATCTACCAGGACCTGAGTAAGGCATTGGACTCTGTCCCACATGACATCCTGGTCACCAAACTGGAAAAACATGGACTTGATGGGTGGAGCACTGTTGGATAAGGAATGGGCTGGATGGTCACACACAGAGTGGTGATCAAGGGCACAATGTCCACTTGGAGACCACCCTAAAACAAAGAGGACATATAACTGTTTGGAGCCAGTCCAGAGGAGGCCACAAAGATGCTCAGAGGGCTGCAGCAGCTCTGCTATGAGGACAGGCTACAAGAGTTGAGGCTTTTCAACCTGGAGAAGAAAAGGCTTCAAGGAGACCATGGAGTGGCCTTCCAGTATCTGAAGGGAGCCTACAGGAGGACTGAGGAGGGACTATTTACAAGGTCTTGTAATGACAGGATCAGGAGCAATGGGTTTAAACTGGCAGAGGGGAGATTTAAACTAGGTGTTAGAAAGTTCTTTCCAGTGAGGGTGGTGAAACACTGGCACAGGTTGCCCAGGGAGGTTGTGGCTACTTCCTCCCTCGAATTGTTCAAGGCCAGGCTGGATGAGGCCTTGAGTGACCTGTTCCAGTGGGAGGTGTCCCTGCTTATGGTGGGGGTTTGGAACTGGATGATATTTGTGGTCCCATCCAACCTAAACCATTCTATGATTCTATGATTCCATATAACTTTCCCATTTATTCCAGTGAAAAGAAAAAGAATTTTGGTAATACCAAGGGCTGCATTTCTGGATTTCCTCCCTCCCCCCAAAACCCCCAAACCAGCAAAACCCCCAAAACCTCCCACCCACAATAGGATAACTGGACAACAGACCTCTCTGTTGCATGAAGCTTTACTGTTAAGATTCAACTGACCATTCATAGCCTATTTTGTGCCTTCCCTTTGGTCTCTGTCTCAATGCACTGTTAGCACAGCTGCACTGTATGAAACCATGGGGACATAATACAGTTTTTCCTCCCTGCACACCTTCACTACTGCTGAGACATCTTTTCAAGATGTACAGTTTCAGTTTTAGAGCCAGAGAAAAAGCAGGGCTCGTTTTTAAGTTCGTGGCTCTTCTGAAGAAAAAGTGAGAAAGCACCACCTGAACATCCTGGTCACAGAATCACAGAATGGCAGGGGCTGGAAGTGGCCTTGAAAGCTCATCCAGTCCAACCCCCCTGTCAGAGCAGGATCACCTAGAGCAGATCACACAGGAATGCATCCAGGTGGGTTTTGAATATCTCCACAGTCCCCCTGGGCAGCCTGTTCCAGGCCTCTGTCACCCTCACAGGGAAAAAATCCTTCCTCATATTTCAGTGAAACTTCCTATGCCTCAACTTTCACCCATTGCCCCTTGTCCTGTCATTTGGCATCACTCAGCAGAGTCTGGCCCCATCCTCCTGGCACTCATATTTATAACCATTGATGAGGTCACCCCTCAGCCTCCTTTTCTCCATGCTAAAGACCCCCAGCTCCCTCAGTTTCTCCTCATAACAGAGATGTTCCATTCCCTTCATCTTCTTTGTGGCTCTGCGCTGGACACTCTCAAGCAGTTCTGTGTCTCTCTGTGGACCCCTGGGGTCCCAGAACTGGACACAGTACTCCAAATGAGGCCTCACCAGGGCAGAGTAGAGGGGCAGGAGAACCTCCGTTGAGCTCCTAACCACAGCCCTTCTAACACGCCCCAGGATGGCATTGGCCCTCCTGGCCACAAGAGCACACTGCTGGCTCATGGTCAAGAGAAAGATCTCAGAGATCTTCTCATGAATAACTTGATACAACTCCAGCATTAGAGGTTCTACACACTTTTGAATCTATGACTACACAAGGTGGTCTTTCAGAAACTAAAAGTATTTCAGGCCCTTAGGTGAGCTTTTCTCACTTCATTTCCTTCCCTGCAAAACACAGCTCTGCAAAACAAGTTCTCTAACAGAGTCCCAACAAGGAAACTTGGAAGTTTTGCCAAATGTCCTATGTGGCTTGGTCTTAAGGTACAGAAAACAAAGTGAAAACAGGAAAACATTTATTCTTTCTAGTTCTTGAAGATACTTAATCCACAAAGACCCTTGTGGCTTTGTTTCACTTCTGGTGAAATTTACCATTCCTTTCCTGATTATTTCCAAGAATTAAAAGAGCAAAACAAAACATGTAAGTGGTTGAGGCTAAGCTGTATGTTCCTTTAGGCTATCTTAGCATTTTTTAAGCTCTGCCTTTCTGGTCTCCAGTGTCTCTCTATGCTGGCACTGACAATAGAAAATTGACTCATCAATGGGATTTGCTGGGGTTATTGAGTGGATCTGTTCAGAAAAATGGCATTAACATCATGAAGTTCTATAATAGCTTGTTTTCATAATTCCCAGGCTTAAAACTGCCCACGTCCCACCAGGCAGCACAGCCAAGACTTTCTCCCTGCCTAGGCAAGCATCTTCCTACTCCTCACATCAAGTATGCAATCTATACAGTTAAGAGTGCTGAATATACTCCTCTGTATGGTGAAAGAGAGTATCCACATTTCATTCCTGTTCTGAGGCAGCATGGTATTAACAATATGCTTTTCACTACACCTCATCCCCACTAGCAGGCATTTTCTCAACCACCAATTCATTGACCATTGTCTAAGGGGATCATCAGATAGGGCAGACTCCAGTAACGCCTCCGCTCACTGACACTGCCAGAGTACAGCTGACAACATCTGGCATGTCCTACATCAAACCTCCCCTGGGCTTCATCTCAGCCAGGAATTTGCTCTTGAGTGAGAAGATGCCTTTGTTACCATACACATCTTCCACCCAACTAAATCATAGAATCATAGAATGGTTTAAGCTGGAAGTGACCTTAAAGCTCATCCATTTCCAACCCCCTGCCATAGGCAGGGACACCTCCCATTAGAACAGGTTGCTCAAGGCCTCACCCAACCTGGCCTTGAACACCTCAAGGAGAGAGCAGCCACAGCCTCCCTGGGCAGCCTGTGCCAGTGTCTCACCACCCTCACTGGAAAGAACTTCCTCCTAACATCTAGTCTAAATCTCCCTTCTGCCAGTTGAAACCCATTACCCCTCGTTCTGTCATTACAAGACCTTGTCAATAGTCCCTCACCAGCCTGTAGGCCCCCTTCAGATACTGGAAGGCCACTCCAAGGTCTCCTTGAAGCCTTCTCTTCTCCAGGCTGAAGAGCCTCAACTCTTGTAGCCTGTCCTCATAGCAGAGCTGCTGCAGCCCTCTGAGCATCTCACTCCTCCTCTGGACTCACTCCAACAGTTCAATGTCCTTCTTGTGTTGGGGGCTCCAGAACTGCACACAGGGCTGCAAGTGAGATCTCATGAGAGCAGAGTAAACGGGCTGAATCCTCTCCATTGCCCCGCTGGCCCCAATGTTCTTGCTGCAGCCCAGCACACGGTTGCTGTCTGGGCTGCACTCACACTTTTCATCAGCCCAAACCCCCAGGTTCTTTTCCCCAGGGATCCTCTTCAGCCATTTGTCACCCAGCCTGGATTTGCGCTTGGGATCACCAACCTATTTTCCAGGCAACCTTGCGGTAAGGTTTCCATTCCCTCAGATGTGTGCAGAAACCTCTTAAACGTGAGCCTGCCTGTTTGCTATTTGCATCCTGTCTTTTGCAGCATGAGCCACGGAAAAGTTTTGCAGAGAAGACTGCCATGCTTTGCATGCCCTTCCAAGTACAGCAACATTGCTGAGGTTTTCTTCCTTTGGTTTTTAGAACCATCAGACAAGGACAGATTTTGTTTCATCAAGAGAGAAGTTGTGGTGATAGGAAGGAATGTGTGACGTGGGAGCTTTATCCTTATGCCACCATTCTTGGGATGTGGCAGCCATGACAGCCAGACACCAAGTTAAGAGCATTTTATTATAGATGGGTTCCCATAAATTCCACTTTGGGAGCCTTTCTCAAAGCAGGAATTTGTCAGTCACTCGCACGCATCCTTGCTCCCCATGCCACAGGCCACAGAGACATCTGCTTCTTGCCTTTTTTTCCCCTATGCATCTCTCAGAGGAAGCAGTCATGCACACCCAATTGGCAGGCACCAGAATGTCCTGTCCCATAAGAAGCTTTATTTTTTTCTTTTCTGTGCTAGAGTGAAAATCATATTTTCAAAGCTCTTGGGAGAACACACAGCAAAAGGAAAACAGACAATCAAGCAGAAATACTAACCCACTCCAGCATAGCCTATAGGGCTTCTTACTAGTGATGAGAAGTATGGATTTAGATCAGTTTCTCACATAACACAGGTGATACCAGCACATGCCACTGGGGAGTTCATCTCCTTCAAGATGAAAGCATATCAGAGAAACATCCAGGTTGGAAATGACCCTCACGATCACCAAGTCCAACCTATAACCCTACTCTGCAAGATTCACCTTAAACCATATCCCTAAGCACCACATCCAAATGACCCTTATAGACATCCAGTGGTTGCTGTAATAATCAAATGACCCTTATAGACATCCAGTGGTTGCTGTAATAACCAAATGACCCTTATAGACATCCAGTGGTTGCTGTAATAATAATGCAGGGTTTTTTTTTTTGTAATGAAACCTAATTATTTATTTAATTTACTGCAAAACAAAGCAACTCCCAAGAGATTAGAGAATTAGATTCTACCCATACCTAACCTACCTGAGCTGCTTCAGGTAAGTAATTCAGGATTAATTTGCACTCAGGAGACAGCAAAAGAAAATACCTGGTAAATCCCTGACTATGCACTCATCTGATTAGCTTACTTAGAATGAAGTTATTTTCTTTAGGATGTGGTTGCCTTAGGCCTGTACAATTAAGGTAAAGCATTTCCATCTATTAATAGAATTTGGAAACTATTTAGTTTTTAATTTTTGAACCAGAGTGAAACTGCATCTGATGAGCAATTAAATTAGATGAAGTAGTTAAATTCGATTAAAGTTCACCCCAAACTTGAATGGGGTCTCTGGATTCAGGATCTAGGTCAGACTATTTCTCTGGGAAGAAGCACTGTTGCTCCAGAATGGTGGCCCTACTTTGAAAAGAAATATATGTGCAATATATGTGCAAACCCTCAACTCTACCCATAAACAAAGTGAAAAGTTTGTGAGGTCGAGATATTCTCATGGACAGTGATGTTTTCCTTCTCGGGTTGAGAAACTATAAAATAAGAGAACCGAATAAAACTTTTGTTATCTATTCTTTGCCATTAAAGGTAGAGTTAACCAAGGGCACAGGAAGAGAAATGAAAGCTTTCTGCAACTCGAGTGGTTGAATCTGATGAAAGAAGAGAGGCCATCTGAAACATCTGTAACATGCTATTTCCACATTTTCATAGGAATTGTTTTATTTCACAAAACTCAAAATGTTTCATTTCAGCACTTTCTGAACAAAGCTTTTAATTGTTAAAAAAAATCTTCTGTTTTCAAAGACTGAACTGGTACAAAGTGGCCTTTTTTTTGGTTTAAAAATTGATCTCAATTAAAAACAAAACCCCAACTAATAAATAAAGATGACAACAAGCTGACAAACTCCAACCCCTGCCTTCAAAAACAATGTTCCACTTCAGATTGCTCTGAACTTATTTCCCCTTTTCAACTTTTTAGTTCCATTCTTGAACTGAACAATCCTTTGTTCATGCATCTTCAGTGAAAAATGTGTAAGCTGAACACTGAAGCCTCAGAGGATGGGCTGTGCCCACAGAGGAAGGATGGGTTGACTTTCCAAGTCTTTTTTCCACCTTCCACATAAATAGCAAATAAGAACCTTTCCTGCTTGTGGCACACAAAGCCTCACCTCAGACTCTTCTCTAAATCATCACTTTCTTCCTACCATACCAATTTAGTGATAAGTTACTTCTATCTGGGTAATTTGATCATAGAATCATAGAATGTCAGGGGTTGGAAGGGACCTTGAATGCTCATCCAGTCCATTTCCCCTGCCAGAGCAGAATCACCTATACCAGATCACACAGGAAGGCATCCAGGCAGGTTTTGAATATCTCCATAGAGGGAGACTCCATCACCCCCCTGATTTAAGCAAAACATTCATAATACAGCTGCCTTTGGTGCCTCAGTGACTTATGGAAGTTGTACTTAAATCTCTTTGGATAGAATACCTGTCTTACAGATCAAGGAGGGTTCTTTTCTGTTCAACCATCCTTGCTCAACACGGGAGAGTGTTACTATGCAGCTATTCTGGGATACCTGGTTCTTTCTGGAAGTCTGCTTCACAGAGGGGAGAAAAGGCTTCACATTCAAATGACAGCTCCTATATGCCCATGTATCCACTCCAAGACTTGTCACATTAACTGAAATGTTTCAGTGTCTTTTGATAAACTTTTGGCTTTGCAATGTTTTGTTTTTGTTTTTTTTGCTATTTCTGTTTTGCCTCCCCAGAAGCAAGTGTCAGACTGCCAGCGTTACCTCTGGAATGGGAATCTTGACTTCTATCCAAATTTGCCAAGAATTTAAAGTGATGGCATTACACTAATGTGGTGGAAGGTCCAAATTATGCCTGGAATACCTATCCACATGTGCTATTTTGAAGCTAGGTAGAACGTTTTGGTGAGAAGAACTAGATTACAGACTGTGAAAGACAAACAAGGGTGATGTCTACTTCACTCATAGTCTTGCTGAGAGGTGTAAGAACAAGAATCCAAACATAGATAAGGCACTTCTTCTTGGGGCATTGCCTGAGCTGCATTTCTTTCTCTAGCCTCTCTGCTGTCTCTCTGATTAATCCACTTTGCTTCCTAATCCCGTGGCCGAACCTCCATTCTTCCCTGGGACTGGGGTAAGGTTGAGAGGGGTGGGAGAAGGTGGAAGGGCGGTTGGAAGCCCCTCCTGGGGACTCAGGTATCTGGGAGGGCTGTTGTGTTTCTGTATTACCTTTTACCTTCTATATTTCTGTATATAAATGCATATACTGTAAATATCTGCTTGTATATTGAGCTAAGCTGTAAATATAAGCTTCATTCAGATTTCCAGAGCTGGCTAAGTCTAGTCTGAGTGATTTCCAAAGTGGGGGGGGGGGGGCAGGCAACACCCAAACCATCACACCATATCTTGAACACCCACCTGAATACCCACATTGGTGCCCTTCCCCCTCCTTCTGAGGGAAAGCAGACAAAAGCCTCAGTGCCTCTCAGTCTATCACAGACACCATATCTGGCCTTGTCTTGCAGCCTGCTTTGTCTTTGGTGAACGCAGGTCACGGATGCTAGGCATGTGCATCTCCCTGTGTGGTGAAGTAACTTAGGATTGGTTCTAGGGGTGTTTTTATCTCTTGCTATTGGTCAAAGGCACTCGCCAAAATGCTTAAAACCTAGCCAGCTTGTTTGTTTGCTGCTGCTGCCTTTGTTTTGTTCACTACCTGTTTGCCTTGCGTACCTCTGTGTTCCACCACACTTTGCACCGCGTGGAGCTGGGGACTTGCCTCTCCCACTAAGGCTTGCCCCATGGTGGGATACAGCTATCCACTTGAGCTCAGCCGACCCCGAGTCCCTTCGACTCTGGCCCAGTCTAGGCAACGACACAGCAACGGCCTAGCAACCAGTTGTGACACCGGGACCTGCCGGCCGCCGCTCCAGCCTTGAGGGCCAACTCACGTGTTATACACAACACCCGATCAGACTGCTCCAGCCCGCAAACCTGGATCCTGCTTTGCCCAGGTGGCTGACCACTCGGAGGACTTGCCTCCCGCGGGCGGATTTGCTCTGACGAGGCGCTCAATCTGAGCTATGCACGCAGCGAAGCCCTGCCGCACCATTGCCACGTGAAAGGCCACCACAGGGCTGCCACTATATTTTCCCTTGTTTATGCTTTTGGATTGCAACATACACTTTTGGATTACAAATACTGAGACTCCAACCAGTGAGTAGCTCTTTTCTGACGCTTGTGAAAGTTTATGTTTAACCTTTAAGCGGCAGTTTGTGATCAAAGAGTCTCCAGTTATAAGTATTTTCTAAAACCTTTCCTAACTCATTTAAATTTAACCTGATTTTATACATTCTGCAAAAACAGTTGTACCAACTGCATAATAGAATCTCTCTGTGTTAATTGTATATAAGTTTGGGGAAATTTTCTTTATATATTTAATTAACTATTTAATACTTTTTATAATGGCCTCATAACAATTCACGTCTAACCCAGATTCAACCCCCTCCTTAACAACCAAAACCAAACCAAACCAAATCAAACACCAACACCAACCAAGCAATAAAAAAAAACAAACCAATAAATCACAAAACTCCACAACACAAAACCAAAAAAACCCAAACCCCCAGAAACTAAGGCTGCATTTTTTTACTGTGTGCAGTTTCAGAGCCCCCAACACAAGAAGGACATGGAACTGTTGGAGCAAGTCCAGAAAAGGTCACAAAGATGCTCAGAGGGCTGCAGCGGCTCTGCTATGAGGACAGGCTACGAGAGTTGGGCTTCTTCAGCCTGAAGAAGAGAAGGCTTCAAGGAGACCTTGGAGTAGCCTTCCAGTATCTGAAGGGGGGCTACAGGAAGGCTGGGGAGGGACTATTTACAAGGTAAATAGTTTAGTGACAGGACGAGGAATAATGGGTTGAAACTGGCAAAGGAGAGATTTAAACTAGATATTAGGAGGAAGTTCTTTCCAGTGAGGGTGGTGAGACACTGGCACAGGTTGCCCACGGAGGCTGTGGCTGCTCCCTCCCTGGAGGTGTTCAAGGCCAGGTTGGATGAAGCCTTGAGCAACCTGCTCTAGTGAGAGGTGTCCCTGCCTCTGGTGGAGGATTGGAACTAGATTATCTTTGAGGTCCCTTCCAACTTAAACCATTCTATGAGTCTATGATTTTTATTGAGATGGAATATTTTCAAGCTTTATTCCCCCCCACATTTTTTTTCTCTTATTGCTTAAAAACCATTAGCAAGAAGAATAAATATACTGCTCTTTCTTTTTAATAACTTTTAAATAAACACACATATATTGCTTTAATAAAGAACAATGGTGGACTTATTACTGGGCAACGTAATCTCGTTTTCCTCCTTATAAACTCTTTGATCCTTCTATGTTTCTATGAGGTGATGTCATATTAATTATGCACAAGCAGATTTTTCAGGTGCTGGAAAATCACTTCCATCATCCAACAGGTTCTGCAAAGCATAAAATTCTTATTTCATTTGGTCCAGTTTGGAAAAATAAATTCCTGCAGGTCTAATTGTGGCACTTTCAAAGTTTTGGGTTTGGTTTAAGTTTTGGGTCACTTCTGATTCTACAGTGTACTTACAGTGATCTAGGCAGTTTCTGGGAGACTGGACAATGGTCACCAAATGTCACCATCTCAGCAGTTACAATATCAGAATCCAGTGACTGGAATCAACAAATACTTCTTTCTCCTCCATTTGCCACAAACTAGAAACGTTCACCAAAACTTGTCTCTCTCTATTTGCCTTTTAGGTCAGTGGAGCTCCTAATGTCTATGTCTGTCTGCTCCTCTCTAGTCAGTGTCAGCCATACATAAAGGCAATTGCAGAACTATTCTTATTTCATGTTGTTATTCCCAAACCATTCTTCACCTCGGTTTAAGCCAGTATCTGCCATCCAGATAGATTTCAAGAGTAAGAAGCTGACACAAACTCCCCCAAAGTGGCTGCTCAATTTTGATTCCTCAGTAAAATGACAGCTAATACCTAAGTGTTTTCTGCAACTTACTCATATGCAATCCAAATTGAATTCTACTCCTTTGGCAGTTGTTTTTCCTTCTCTGATGGATCCTCTAGAGGAATAAATATATGCTAAGTCCATATTTTCCATTGCATCTTAAAAATAGTCTCCCTACAAGAGACATCAACTGAGCAAGGTAACCAATGTGTAATTTGAGTGAGTAAAACATTTTCACTGAGTTCAGACTTAAATTAAGGGGCAGACTATTGAATATATCCCTGGTGTTGTTTACTGCACTCCCCTCTGATGCTGTTGAAGCTGGGCCTGGCAGAGAAGAGATACTGAGTAGATCAGAAATTTGTACAAGCATGGCAACTTCTCCTCCATAAGTACCTTGTTCAGTCCAGGCTCTTATCATTGCAAGATGACAGATAATGCAGGCACATAAGTAGCTGCTATCACTTGAAGGAGAGAGACATGGACCACTTAAGCTGAGCAGCAGGCAGAAGTGTGGAATCAAAGAGCCATAAGACCCCATCTGCAAGAGATCCCACATCCCTGTCACACCGAGTCCATTTTTCCTCTCTGTAGCTGACACAGTTAAAACATCCGATCTGCTTAAACATCAGTGGCTGCTGAGCTATAAAAAGGAACACAGAGCTCTGCGTTTCTCCAAAATACTGTTACAGCCCACCAGTGTTGTATTTATCACAGGACCTGAGTGCTTCCAAGAAAAGAACCAAACAGTTGTCAGAAACCCTATTCAGACAACACTTCAGCCTGACTGTGGGCATTTTTACTGAGCAGTAATGGACAAAACCTTTGAGTTAGAATTAATCAGGTTGGAAAAGACCTTCAAGATCATCGAGTCCAACCTGTCACCTAACCCTTCTAATCAACTAAACCATGGCACTAAGTGCCTCATCCAGCCTCTTTTTAAACACCTCCAGGGATGGTAACTCCACCACCTCCCCAGGCAGCCCATTCCAATGCCAATCACTCTTCCTGTGAAGAACTCCTTCCTAACATCCTGCCTAAACCTGTCCTGGTGCAGTTTTGAGACTGCATCCTCTTGTTCCATCACTGGTAGCCTGGAAGAAGAGACCAACCCCTGCCTGGCTACAACCCCCTTTCAGACAGTTGTAGAGAGCTATGAGGTCTCCCCTGAGCCTCCTCTTCTCCAGGCTGAACACTCCCAGCTCTCTCAGCCTCTCCTCAGAGGGCTGTGCTCCAGCCCCCTCACCAGCCTTGGTGCCCTTCTCTGGACACGTTCAAGCACCTCAACATCTTTCTTAAATTGAGGGGCCCAGAACTGGACACAGTGCTCAAGGTGTGGCCTAACCACTGCTGAGTACAGGGACAGAATGACTTCCCTGGTCCAAACATGAAATGTGATGAAGGCAAGAGAGTTCTTCCTCCAGATTCCACTTGCTTTAAGTGTAATGTTAATGGATTTCACATAAGGTCTCTACATACTAGCCTAGTTTCACCTAGGTGCCTCTCTGTATTATCTCATGCTGATGAAAGTGCTTCCATCAAATACCTATTTCTGACAACTCCATTCTTCATTAAAATTCTTCATTAATGAAGCACACACATTGCTGATGAAACCTTAAAGAATAAAAGAAAGTTTTATATCCTCTTTTTTGATTGTTAACTGAAACTATGAGATTAGACTGGGGGACACCCGAGGCCACAAGGAAGATTGATTTTTAATGAACTCAGGTAAATTACCTTGACTAGTTACAAACAATAGGGCCCAGATCTTCACACAGAATCATAGAATGTCAGGGGCTGGAAGGGAACTTGGAAGCTCATTTGGTCCAGCCCCTCTGTCAGAGCAGGATCACCTAGAGCAGATCACACTGGAACACATCCAGATAGTTCTTGAATATCTCCAGAGAGGGAGACTCCACAACCTCCCTGGGCAGCCTGTTAGACTCCACAACCTCCCTGGGCAGCCTGTTCCAGTGCTCTGTCACCCTCTCAGGAAAAAATTCTTCCTCAGGTTCACATGGAACCTCCTATGCCTCAACTTCCACCTATTGTTCCTTGTCCTGTCACTGGGCATCACTGAGCAGAGCCTGGCTCTGTCCTCCTGTCACTCACCCCTTACATATTTATAAACATGAATGAGGTCCCCCCCTTAGTCTCCTCCTCTCCAAGCTAAACATCCCCAGCTCCCTCAGGCTCCCGTCACAAGGAAGATGTTCAACTTCCTTCATTATTTTTGTGGCTCTGCACTGGACTCTCTCAAGCAGCTCCCTGCCCTTCTTGAGCTGGGGGAGCCCAGAACTGGACACAATACTCCAGATGAGGCCTCACCAGGGCAGAGTAGAGGGGAAGGAGAACCTCTTTCGACCTACTCACCACAGCTCTTCTAATACATCCCAGAATGGCACTGGCCTTCCTGGCCACAACAGCACACTGCTGGCTCATGGCTATCCTTCCATCCACCAGGACTCACAAGTCCTTCTCCTCTCCACTGCTCTCCAGCAAGTCAATTCCCAACTGATACTAATACATGGGATTGTTCTTTCCAGGTGCACAACTCTACGCTTACCCCTGTTGAACTTCATTAAATTTCTCCCTGCCCAACTCTCAGCCTAAGTCTCTCTGACTGGCAGCACAACTCCCTGGTGTGGCAGCCCCTCCACCCATTACACAGGAAAGCTTGCACTGACTCCAGAAAACCTATCCCCCATTGCAATGTCTGCTGTTGTCTTTTCTACTGGCACATCTGAGTATCCCAGAAATAAAATATGCACAACAAAGAGCTCCATCTCAGTGAGATGACATGTGACAAATACATCCAGAGATAACAGACAGGTGCAGCCCGGCCATGAAGAGAGCACAATGACACAGCACTCCACCATACGAAAAGCGAGAGCCTGCGAAGCCTCTCGCAGGACAACAGGATGCTAGAGGTTGGAGGGGACCCAAACAGACCATCGAATCCAATCCCCTTACCAGAGCAGGACCATACAATCTAGGTCAGCTTACAGAGGAATGCAGCCAGACAGGCCTTGAAGGTCTCCAGAGAAGACTTCTCTCTGAGGTTCTTCTCTGTGGGGAGCCCCTTCCAGTGCTCTGTGATCCTTACAGTAAAGCACTCCCCCTTGTGGTGAGGTGGAACCTCTTGTGTTGCAGCTTACATCTATTGCTCCTTGTCCTATCTCAGGGAGCAAGTGAGCACCTCCTCACCCTCCTCACCCCCAGCCCTCAGATATTTATAAACATTTATTAAATCTCCTCTCAGTCTTCTCTTCTCCAGACTACAAAGCCCCAGGTCCCTCAGCCTCTCCTCATAAGGTAGTGTTTCAGTCCCCTAATCATCCTTCTGGCCCTTTGTTGGACTCTCTCCAGTAGATCCTTGTCCCTCTTAAACTTGGGAGCCCAAAACTCAACACAGTACTCAAGATGGGGCCTCACCAGGGCAGAGTATAGGCAGAGGAGAACCTCCCTTGATCTGCTGGACACATCCTTCTTAATGCACTCTCCTCCCTGAACTCTGCTTTAGACCTCATTGCAAAGGAGCTTTGAGTGCTCACTTGCTCCAAAGAGTTACTAACACAGCTAAAAACCCAGAAGGAGGTTTGTATAAAGGCAGTGCTTCCCTTCTGCCATGTCCAACTAGTTAACACTGGCTACCAGGAGTCTGCTTAGATCCTGTCCTTAGAGCTGCTGCTGAGAAAAGATGGAGAAGAGTGATGAGTCTTTAGAGCAATTCTGGTCCCAGTCATCTTCTGGTAGAGGCAGGGGAGGGAATGGCCATCTGTGGCTACCAGGGGCTTTGCCCAGCAGGAGAATTAGGCCAGCTAGGTTCCTTGACCAGAGAGGTATCAAGATCCACAGGTTTGCTTTGTGCAGTCTTTGCAGATTTAACTTATCAAGGAAAACTGAGGATAGGCAGTGGTTGAAACCTTCTCTGGGGGTGGTTTATGAACACAAATGACAAATGCCTCTTGCCGCAAGCTTGAGCAGATCCAACTGTTTACAGACACACAAACATACACAAACCCAGCAGTTAAGTCTAGCTCTCATCCCATGAAGAGAACCCCACAGGGCAGCAAGTGAAACACCAGGAAAATGAAAACCACTAGTTCTGCTACTCCCCAGAGCACAGTAAGTCAGCTAGGAAGCCTCCTCCCTCCATTGTACGTGCATGTATGTTTTCTTAGTCTGTGTTTATTGATTTGTTTGTTTGCCTGGAAATGCTTTATCTAAGTGCCAGTTGTTTGAGAGGGTGTGACAGCCTAATATTCGTCTAACTTCTGAAAAGCACAAAATATCACAAGTTTAGTGGACGTCAGAGACTCATCAAAACTATGTTTGGCATCTGGCACAGGCTCTAGCAGCCACGTTAGCTTCTTATCGCTACACAAAGCTGAAATGCTGTTAGAGTGACCAAACTAGGCCTTCTCCTGAGGCATTGCTCTAATCCGGCTCAAGCTACAGAGAAGACAATATTCCTTTGCCAGCAGAGAGCTTTTTGTCTCAAACCCACTCTTCTAGTCTCAAAGGAATTCAGTAAAGTTGAGGTCTTTCAGTATACATTATTACTGTGAGCTGTTTCATCTATCCATGGGGAGTGCACCTTTCTGCCAACCTGATGGGATCAAGCTGTCTCTGCACCAAAGCCTTGCACTGGAACACACACTTTATTTTCAAGGAGTCTGGAGGAGCATGGGTTCAACTTCTATGCCTTCATTAAGCTTTTGACACTGCTTCTTAGTTCACACTGAATACGATTACTGCTATTTCTCTGTTTCATACCATCTTCCACTTTAAGTGCTGGATTCACAGCACAGGTCAGGGATGCTGCTTAGCCAAAAGAGCCCCTAGGGCCCATTTTCTGCTACATTGTCTGCACGGTAGAACCAAAGTTATCTTGGTGGCAGACACAGAAAGCCTTTTTTTTTTTTTAAATAATTTTTTCTGTTGCTGCTGGTCTAACCTGGCGCCTAAGACAAGCATCATAGAATCATAGAATGGTTTAGGTTGGAAGTGACCTCAAAGATGATCTAGTTCCAACCCCCCGCCATAGGCAGGGACACCTCCCACTAGAACAGGTCTAAGATTCTGATGGTCATGTCTCCATATCGCAAGTGTGAGATTGATAGGCATGCACCAGGTGACATTAAGCCCCGAAACAGAAGGTCCATACAAATCTTCTTTCACTGGAAACAGCACCAGACAGGAAACAACTGTACAAGAAAGTGCTGAGAGGGCTGGGTAAGTCTCGGGTGCTGGAAAGGAGACTCAGATGACCTCCTCATCATGAAGGTCACGATGTGTCTCCTATTTATTTGGAGCAGCTTGGTCCTGTCAGTGCTTTCACTGGTCTCCTGGCAGGAGTGCTGCCCATCAAATCCCAATATAGGAGAAACAGAGCAGGAATCACCCAGTGCTTTGGGGTTTAGTCATTTAACTAATGCTAAACTGGCTATGCTGTCATAGTTACTGTCAGGAAGTCAAGAAACTCCTTATGTCCTGGTTTTCCATCCATTCATAGAGACAACGCCTCACTTCACAGGGACACAGTGAGAAGAAATCCAGCAAAGATTCAGAGACACTGTGCTGGTGGGGCCACATGAATATTGCAGGCATATGTGTGTGGGTGGGCTGCAAAACTGCCACCCTGTGTGAGCAGCATTTCAACAGCCCAAGATGTTTAATTAAAATGGAGAAATGATTCATCTGACTCATCTCTTTACAGTGAGACTCAGCACTTGGGCTGCCCCACCAGCCCGCTGAGGAGATGACAGAGGCACAGGCTACTCAAGGAAATGATGACACCGCACATGTGCTTGTCTGTCCCTCTGTCTCCTCTCTTCTCTACTGAGACTCAATCTGACAGCCACCTGTGACTGCAATACCCCCAGAATTACCCCAATTAGCACAGAAATCAGACTGCATGTCCTTATTTATATGAACAGAAAGAGGAAACAGTCAGGCTTTAGGAGGAAAGGCTCAGAATCACAGAATGTTAGAGTTGGAAATGACCTCAAAAGATCATCTAGTCCAACTCCTGTGCCAGAGCAAGATCACCTAGAGCAGGTCACACAGGAACTGGCCCCTCTGGGCAGCCTGTTCCAGTATTTCATCACTCTCACAGTGAAAAGTTTTTCCTTACGTTCATGTGGAACCTTCTATACTTCAGCTTGCACCCACTAGCCCTTGTCCTATCATTGGACATCACTGATAACAGCCTGGCTCTTTTCCTCCTGACATTCACTCTTGATATATTTATAAACATGAATGAGGTCACCTCTCAGCCTCCTCTTCTCCAAGATAAAGACACCCAGCTTCCTCAGCCTTTCCTCATAAGGGAGATGTTCCACACCCTTAATCATCTTTGTGGCTCTGTGCTGCACTCTCTCAAGCAGTTCCCTGTCCTTGAACTGAGGGGCCCAGATCTGGACACAGTGTGCCAGATGTGGCTTCACCAGGGCAGAGTAGAGGGGAAGCAGAACTTCTCTTGACCTACTTAACCACATCCTTTCTAATATACCCCAGGATACCATTGGTCTTCTTGGTCCTAAGGGCATGCTGCTGGCTCATGGTCATCCTTATATCCTCTCCTCTGTTACTCTCCAACAGATCAGTCTTTGACCTATACTGGTACATAGGGTCATTTTTTCCCACATGTAGGTATGGGCTCAGCCCTTTCCTAGTTGCCAGAATCCAATGACCAACCCACAGGACCCCTAGACCTCATCAAGACTGCCATTCACAGAATGACCAGAAAGGCAGGGGAGGTAAAGAGGGAGGTGGGACAGTGAAAGAAGAAAACAAAACCAGTCTCCTGATCCATCATCTCATTTAAAACACTTCTGTCTGCCTGTGCATTTCATTGCTTCCTTTCACTGATTTGACTGGGAATTGCTAACTACTCAGAAATGATTGCTTGCAGTATGCATGCTTGAAAATATAGAAACTGCCTTAAATTCATGGCTGCATTTGTAAAACAAACAAAACCCCAGTTAACTCTGCTTTCTTTCAAGTCAATGTCCTTCTCCTCAAGGGGTATGTTTCTAAAATTGCCTGAGGGATTTAAAACCTCAATGCCTGCTAAATGTCAGTAGAAGTTGCACTTCACAGTTTCATTTATGACCTAAAACCTAATCTACATATAAATTTGATACACATGAAAAAAATCTTATTAACATTAGCAAGAAATCATATGCCTCTAGGGGAAGAAAGATGATTTCCTGGTCACAAAAGCAAAACAAGTTTTGCTTTGACAAAATGGTGGCAAAAAGCTAATCTTTGCATCCATTGACAATGAGTAGTATGACTCACTAGTCCTGGGAAGAGGCCTTCAGTCTGTGTGGCACTACAGAGGAAGGAGGAAAGCACCCAACAAAACCATGTGTGTGCCCAGCCTGGAGTCAGAGGTGACGATGCAACAAGGTCCTTCACATTTCTGTATGACAGGATGGGAGAAGTAGAGGAAAAACCATCTACTGACATGGACCAAACAGCCACCAGCATTATCTTAGCGTTACACAGCCTTGATTTTTAGTGCTGCTGATTTCAGAAATCAGCTTTTGCTCTCCAGAGTTCAAGCAGGGACTTCTGGATCTTCTTTGTTCTGGAATATGATGCTTTGATTTTGTGGGTGTTAGGAATAATTCCTTAAAACTGCTTAAAATGTCACAAACACATGCAGTGCTGCAAACTACACATGCTATGGCAGCCAGGTTTTACTCTCTCCTTGTAGAGAGCCATGTGAGTTTATTTCATCTAGCAACATTTCCCTTTCAGAAATCAGGATGACACAGTGCCACAAAAGTATCTGAGATCCATGTGAACCTTATTTAGCCACTGTGGATTGGGATTTACATTCCAGGAGTATAATGAACCCAGAGACACAAAGATGTGGGCACACAACATTATTAAATCCTCCAAGATTAGCCCAGTCTCACTCAATAACAGCCTTTTTCAAACGATGCTGGCACACATATGAGCCACAGCCTTTAGCTAAGCACAATGCCAACAGAAACCAGCAACTTTGCAGAGGCAGCCCAGTGTAGCCCTCTGTGTCAGAGCCCTGGACAGGCTGTATCATTTTTCTTCAATGGAGGACGAAAGTGTTTATCTGGGAAGCATTTCACATCAAGGACAATAGAGAACTGTTTAGCTTTCCACAAATAGGTTGGTATGCAGCTTCCGATCTCCCTCCAAGGAAAATGTTGGAACACTGACCACGTATTTCCATTAGGGATTTCATGTAAAGTACTTAATGCCCCATATCCTTCATCCTGATTTATTCCTGCTTCATCCTTGTTTCAAAGTGCTGCACTCACTTCAAACGTAACGCGGGGCTCATCTCTCTGAACGTGCGCTCTGATGGCTGGGGACCCCAGGTTCATATCGGCCATTCAAGCGCAAACAGGGATGTGCTGTCTCGACAGAGGTATTTCTGTGACTGCCTTTATTTTTGCAAGAGTAATCTGGAAATGTGAACGTGGGGTCAGAGAGTCAAATCTAATGGATAGAGAGGGCACTGGATACCAAAGCTGAGTCTGTGTACGACTTTGTTGCTGAGGTCCCACAGGTTAGCGGGAAAATTTTAGTATCCCTGATCTGACATGTGTCCTAGGAGTCAGAAAGAAAGACGTCAGTGTCCTTTTACTCACAGATGAAATCACCAAATTAGTTTCCCTCTACAAGCTGTTACCAGCAGAGAGTGGCACTGCTGAGTTATGAGCTGCTATAACATCCCACACAGCAGGGTAATAACCAAATCTAGTCCTTGCATCATCTCTGCTCCCCTGAAGAATCACAGAATCAACCATGTTGGAAGAGACCTCCAAGATTGTCCAGTCCAACCTATCAGCCAGCCCTATCCAACCAACAAGACCATGTCCCTGAGTGCCTCATCCAGTCTTTTCTTAAATAACTTCAGTGATGGCAACACAACTATTTTCTTGCTGAAGTCACAAGAAGTTACAGCCATGCTGGGTGCAAATTTAAGCTAATTGTTGGTGATGACAGAAAATTTTGTTCTATGGTGGGGCTACAGATGATGCAGACAGATGGCCATAGTCACATCCAGAATGGCCATGATAAGGTAAATCCTTCAAGTGCTTCTTCTGACCAACTGGAGTCTCAGAAGTCTGTGACAGTGGCAAAGGATCCAATTTTCATAAGCAGAACAACTACTGTCCATGAAGGCATCTGTCTAAACAAGAGATCAAAGTGGAGGCCCAAACACATGATTCAGTTTCTGGTAGACACTCCCTGTGCCCCAATCTTTCTCTCTAAATTTGCATGTGTGAATTCTGAGATTGGATTACTGTAGTAACATATTTTTAGCAAACACCATTGCAGGAAATTCTCTTCATTCAGGACGTTCTTCCATTTTATCAATTGACAGCCACTGTGTCTATATCCATATATAGCATCTGATCCATTTTTTTCCTTCCTCCTGTTTCTATTCACAGGTCTATTTTTTATTCTCCCTGGAATGCAGAGTATTTGGGAGTGTAGGTGGAAAGCCAAAGTCTTTCAACACCCACTAATAGAAATTTGTTTTATTAATTAACTTTGTGGGGAGAAAAAAAGAGAGAGCTGATCCTCTGCTCTGAAATCATGAATCACTGCACAAGAGAAGACATGTCCTCCGAGACACCAGAGGCTGCTCCAGACAGAGTGACTGAGTTACTTTCTTGGGAACTCCTGACTCATCAAACACAGCAGTTTAATCCCCAGGAAATGGGAAACAGATTGGCATGATGTTCACTTGCATGGAGCATAAGCTCCAGAGAAGGCTGAACTTCCAAAGGTTCTGGAGATCAGTTTAACTTGTGGAAGGATTTTAAAACCTTAAAGCTTTTCTGAAGCTTATCTGATCTGGAGCTGGGTACGGTAATCCCAGCACAAGATTCACTGGATGAATTAAACTCTTTAAATGCTTTACAGATTACATGTGAGTTTACTTTGACTGCTCATAAAAATGATTCAATGATTATGACATGAAAATGTCACAAAGTTATTTATTGTGACAACTGCTTCATACATTCACTATCGTTAATTTCCTTGTCCTGTTGTAAGAACTTACTTGGTTTGTCATTCCTGCTCCTACTACTAGCACTTAACTAGAAGAGGCAGCTGATATTCATGCTTCTCATTCTGACCCTTTACCACAGTTCTCTTATAGGGACACTTACACAGTCAATTCAGATCCAAAGCTGGGTTACAGCCAGTGTTAAACCACTTGGCTCGGCTGAGATACAATGAATAGTTTAAACATGAGATTATTTTGCACTCAGGTAGACAGGAAATGGTACAAAATCACACTGCTAACATAAGAGTGACCTACTTGTGGGGACAATTCAGACAGGTCTTAGTAAATTTCATAGCTTTCCACAACAAGATCCACCCTCAAAGAGTTCTTTAGCCATGCTAGAAGTCACACAGTGTTGTTTTGAAGGGCTTCAAACACCGTTTAAACTGTTGAGAATGTCCCTATGAACACTCATATGTGTTCATAGGATGGAAAATGTACTTGTGAGTGTATTCTGATGTAGAAAACTGTATCCCCAGTGTTTTAAAGCTCTATTCTTGAAGGAATTTTAATTGGAAGTATCAATAAAAAAAGTAATTGACTCTCTTTTTTTTCCTGTTTCCTTCTTAGGAACCCTTGCAGGTTAAAGTGATCCTTGTAAGCAAAATTACTAGCAATTACACTCATGATGAATCAAGCAGCTCTACTGATTGTAACACAACCCACAGCCTCTTGCTGAAGGAAAAGAAGTCAGCTCTGGAAGTGGAAAAGCTCTCTGTCCTAACGTGTGAGGTCTCTTTGCCTGACAACATGATAGAGAAAGTAAGAGAAGTTGGCGCTGCAAAGACAGAGTGACGGCAAACAGACCACAAACTTCCTTAGATAAATGATATCTTGCAAACCACACAGTACCACTTGGTACCTTTGTGCTCCTTGAGCTCTTACAAAGTGCAGCTGCACTTCAGGCCAGATTGGTATCACTTGGGACAGAGGCTATCAATCCACAGGGCAAGTGTAGGCTGAATACGCAGAGACACAAAACTCAATCTTACCATTTCAACAGAACTCTGGAGAGGGGATGGTGCAATTTTTCTAAAGGCTTAAATGAGTCTAGGAACACTGTCCAACTGAACATGAGGCCCAAACCCTTCAAATAGGAGGGGATTTCATCTCACAAAATGATTAGTCATCTAAAACTAGTCAGACACCTACTGCGAGCAAGTTGGGCCAGATGTCCAGCACACCCAAGAACAGTCCTCTGGAAAAGTCACAGTTTTAACACTGACTACAATAAGCATCCACACAACTGTGTGAATGTACTCTCAGTTTTCCACCAATTCCCTTATGGCTCCTCACAACCAAAGACAAGAAAGAATCAGCAACAATCTCATATTAACAATGACCTCTAAAAGCTACTGGCACCAATGTTCTCTTTACTCTGCTCTTGTGAGACCCCACCTGGAGTACTGTGTGCAGTTCTGGAGCCCCAAACACAAGAAGGTCACTGAACTGTTGGAGTAAGTCCAGAGGAGGCCACAAAGATGCTTAGAGGGCTGCAGAAGCTCTGCTATGAGGACAGGCTACAAGAATTGGGGGTCTTCAGCCTGAGGAAGAGAAGGCTTTGAGGAGACCTTGGAGTAGCCTTCCAGTATCTGAAAGGGGCCTACAGAAGGGCTGGGGAGGCACTGTTTACAAGGTATTGCAATGACGGGATGAGGAGCAATGGGTTTAAACTAGCAGAGGGGAGATTGAAACTAGATGTTAGGAAGAAGTTCTTTGCAGTGAGGGTGGTGAAACAGTGGCACAGGCTGCCTAGGGTGGCTGTGGCTGCTCCCTCCCTGGAGGTGTTCAGAGCTAGGTTGGATGAGGCCTTGAGTGATTTGTTCTAGTGGAAGGTGTCCCTGCCTATGGTGGGGGGTTGGAACTGGATGATCTTTGAGGTCTCCTCCAACCTAAACCGTTCTATGACATTCTATAACATTCATTCTATGTTTCAATGGAAGCCTTGCTGACTTCAGTGCAGCTTGGATCAGCTTTATCTCTAGTAACTACAGACAAGAATTTTCATCTTATACTAACGACCTTAGGTGAAGGAATCTGCAGTAGAGTTGGCTGGAAGCAGAAAGAGGACAAAAAATCAGCTCCTCCTGTGAAAATAAGAATGCCAAAATTTGGCTAGGCAATAAAGCAAGAACGAGCTCTGAACTTTTCAAGTCTCCAAGGCTCTGTAAGTTGACTATTAGATAGTTTATGGAGTATGAGACACAGATCTCTCAAAACTGATGGGATGCAGAGCAGCAAAAAACCCCTAGAAACTTTAGCACTGGCTTCAGGACAGCTCAGCGAGCAAGCTGCCCTTGAGCAAAAAGAACACAGCCCAGGTTTCCCAGCAGCCTTGTGTGCAAGTTCCCAAGGAATAGAATGATACAGAATATGAAACAATATTTTTTTTTCCAAAAGAAAGCAGAATTTTTGCCAAGGATAAAATCTGATTATAAAGAAAAGTGAATGTCCCACTGGGAGGACAAGTCAAGCAGAAAATTCTTACAAGTCTTGTTTTGTATTCTTTCACCAACAGCATCTTGCTCTTTCCCAGATTTTTTTTTTTGTAGCAAGCTGCTGAATTCCACTCTTTGTGAATGTGTTCAGCATTTAAAGGTGACCCAAAGGACATGCAGATGCACTGGCTCTAAGTCACGTGTTGCTCAGAAAGTGACAGAATCAGTGAGTTTCTATGGCTGAGAACCTGTAAGTTGACTTTGCTTCTCTACCACATCTTGGTAGTGAATTTTCTTCAGTCTTTTCCCCTGAAGGTTACACCAACCAGCTCAGACTTCGTGGCTGTAAGGTAATTTACAGACACAAAGACAATTAAATTGCAAAGGAGAGTATTTTAAAGGCACGTGGGAACCCCTTGAAAATATAATGTGCATATTTTCATCACTAAATATTTTAAGCATTAGGTAGTAATATTTTCCAATGTTAGATGAGGCAATAAATTTGCCAGTGCATGGAGATGAACCCCATTTAAATCCCTGTATGCCTCTTACTCCAAATGATGCTGTCAGAGAAAACACCCTAAATAATAGGTTTCCTTTTCTTCTGAGGGAAAGAAGCTAGTGAAGGGTGTGTAATCTTCAAGCCCAGATCAAGCAAAAGATCATAAGATTTACAATAGGATTAAAAAGAATTGCAGCACCCCAATGGGGAGACTATTCCACCCACAGGAAAAAAAAAATAAGTGTGCATTTTTCTCTGTTTCAGAAGAGATGGAATCAAGAATGGGCTAACATTTCTCTAGTTCTTTCTTCCTCAATTATCATACTTGTTTCCAGTGAAAATGTTACAGCTTTCTTTTATTTTTTTTCCACTTGTCTCTTTTCTAAACAAATTTTTACTTATGTTACTGCAACTTTAACATTGTCCCAATGACAGGCATCCTGAACATTGGCAGTTAAGCAGAATGGAGTAAGCTTGCCAGGTTGTCACCAGAAAGCTGAAGTTGCCTGGGCATTTGAAAGACTTTGACAGTTAGTGGGGGACTCCTGAGGGCTCCAATGACACCCCTAAGTTTCTAGGATTTAGTCTATTGAACTGGCACCTTCACCAATTTCAGAATGCAGGGATTGCTATGTCAAACATTTTCCCATCTCTCCCTATCGCCTTGTGAAGATTAAGGATCATGACATAATGAAGTGCATAGACTGGGTGTGGTTTCATCCTCTGGGGAAGAAGAAGGCATTCATAGTGGAACAAAGACCATGTGGCAACACTGAGTAGGAGAGCCAGGGCCACACCTATAGGATGATATAGGAAAAGCAGCAAGCTCTTTGCTTCAGAAAGAAGGGGAAGAGTAAAGCGCTTCAGTAAAGACGTGCTTTCACTGGGCCAGCAAGGTCAAACTTAAGGAGGAAAGGTAATTAATTCCTACAGCAGAGTTCAGAGAGTTGACAATAAACTCTTCAACAGGCAGAAATAAAATCTTGCCCTGAACTCTCCCAGCCTGAAAGAAGGCAGCATGGAGCATAATATCAGAAAGAGCAGTCTGATGGCAATGAGCACTGCTGCCTGTTTTCCTGACCAAGAGCGGCGAGCGGTGCGTCGGGGCTTGGCGTGTGGCACAAGGTCAGGGCCGATTCTGAGAACCCAGTAACAATACAGTCATCATGGACACAGGTGCTTCCGGGGCTGACAGTGCAATTTGGCTGTTTCCAATTAAATGTGAAGCAGCTGTGGCCCTTTATCTGCTCAAGTCACTGGAATCCATCTGAGGGGAAACTTTCTCCCATCTTCTCCTCTCTCCCCACCCCAAGCATGCAGCTCTGCTTCTGGAAGACAGAGAGGATCAGGAATGACCAGTTGGCAGAAGCCCCACAAAAAATATGCCTCTCTTATCTCAGGGCAAAGCAATGAGATAATGGTTCAGCCATTCATTTTCCAATGTCTCATTCTCCACCAGATGATCTTTTGAGGTCCTGTCCAGCCTCTGACTTGCTATGATTCTGTGATGATTCTATGACAAGAAGGACAGCCAGCAAAATTAGAAGCAGACATGAATGCTGTTGAAAGTTGTCAGGCAAACAGACTCAGCACACTTTCCTTCAGGCAACAAAATAAACAAACAATGCCAACTTGAGGATAAGTTCTCAAGTGCTGCTTCTGCATGCTGAGTACAAACAGGTTTCTTTTACAGAATGAAACAGAGCTTTAAAGAAGATCTTCTCAATAGTTGGCCAGTGAGATTCTAGAAGAGGATGAGGAAGGTCAACACTAGGCCACCAGGTGACTAGGGGATTTCAGAAATGCACTTGGTGAGAGCTCCCAAGTAGCTCTACACATGTAAATGTACTTTATACAAGCATTTCTTCACCAGTTTGTTGATTCTGGAGCTATTGACCCCCTCTGTGTCTTAGCTATCTCTTCCAGCCTGCCAAAGTTTCACTTTTCCTCAGTACATTAAAAAGGGAAATCTTGGCTCACATTTGTGTTTGTCACTAGAAAACAGAATTGTGAGACTCTGGATATTCATTTTGGTCAGCCTAAACCGTTTCACAACCCACGTTTTGCATTGCAGACAGAGGAAGCCAAGGATCTTCTGCCCTTACCCTGTTTGTATGCAGCCAAAAGTATAAACAGCTTTGGTCTTTGTTCTGTTCCACTGTCTCAAAGGCTTTCCTGATAGACAAGAAAGTACTAGTTATTGACTAAAAAGCTGTTGCCTTGTCCTGTCTGAAAGCGAAACTGAAAAGGATGGCAGAGCTTAAATGTGATACCAGACTACCCCACCTACTTATGGTACGACTGCTTCATTGGACTGAACAATAAAGAGCAGATTACTATTAATTTCAATATTGCTACTACTCATAATGATATCATCACCATACTGTTCTAGGGACAGAGACACTAAAGAAGAATACTCTTTACTTTTTGTCAAGGCAGCTTTGGGAGTAAAAGGTGGCACTTTGCTAAAGTTACTGTCATCAAATGCTGGGACTTCTGATTTAACCCCGGGAAAGATTGTCCTACAAATTACCATCATTTGACAGTCAGCCAAACCCACCCTCAGTTTCAATACAATATACCTTCAAATGTTGCTGTGTGCCAGCTCAAATTGTTGCTCTTTGTCTTTTGGCATACAATCCGTCCACAACAATCCTTTCTTTGAATTCCCTTGGCCAAAACATAAGCATGCAGCTGCTTCAGTTTTTTTCCAGCCCTTGCATTTTTTCCACGTGCTGTCCACCCCCACCAATCTCTTACATTAGAGGCCAGCTGATGTTCCCTGAGCACTATTCAATTTTTCAGTTTTCAGTGCCAGAATGCAATGTAGTGGGCTTGATTCCTTTATACAACTTACTTGGAAGTAAATCAGAAATGTCTCTTTTGGGTTTCAGCAGAGGAGAGAAAAACCTCTTATTTCACGTATTGCTCCGTAAGAATCAAGACAAAAACACCTGCATCTGTCAGCCGTAAACCAGTTTTCTGCCTGCAAGCAGCTCAAAATCTGGTGAGCATCTACTTGTTTTCTCTATGTATATGTGTGGTTAGCATAGCCACCATCCTGAAGCAGTTCCTCTTCTAGGCCTTTCTGTTTCCATACAGTTTTATTTCATCTTTTAAAAACAGAAGGGTAAACATAAATGCAAGACTCCTTAAGACTCTCAGTTGCAGCAACATAACCCAACCATCACAACAGTGAATTGGCTGTGCTTTCTGAATATAGAATCATAGAATCAGTCAGGTTAGAAGAGACCTCCATGATCATCCAGTCCAACCTATCACCCAGACCTGTCTAATCAACTAGACCATGGCACTAAGTGCCTCATTCAGTCTTTTCTTGAACACCTCCAGGGACAGCAACTCCACCACCTCCCTGGGCAGCCCATTCCAATGCCAATCACTCTTTCTGTGAAGAACTTCCTCCTAATATCCAGCCGATACCTCCCCCAGCTTCTGCCATAACCGTGTTTGACCAGGTTATTTTTTGCACCTTGCCCAGAAATCACAAAACACATTCTATTCTAAAACAGAGAGACAGATTGGTTTGGAGCAGCCTCCTTGTTTCTAAGGGGGGAGCCACAAGCACTCTGATGTCTCCAGCCCCAGCTGTAGGACAGTGAAAATACAGTCTCTGTTGTGAAGATCTAAGAATTTCTTTTTTAATAAAGGCAAAAAGCTGTTCCCTGTGAACGCATTTCAATCACCTTTATTTAACCTTTCCCTAATCTTCTACTCTTAGAGAATCATAGAATGGTTTAGGCTGGAAGGGATCTCAAAGATCATCCAGTTCCAACCCTCCGCCATAGGCAGGGACACCTCCCACTAGAACAGGTCACTCAAGGCCTCATCCAACCTGGCCTTGAACACTTCCAGGGAGGGAGCAGCCACAGCCTCTCTGGGCAATCTGTTCAGTGTTTCATCACCCTCACCGAAAAGAACTTCTTCATAACATCTAGTTTCAATCTCTCCTCTGTCAGTTTAAACCCGTCACTCCTTGTCCTATCATTACAAGGCCTTGTAAATAGGTCTTCTCCAGCCCTCCTGTAGGCTCCCTTCAGATACTGGAAAGCTACTACAAGGCCTCCTCAAAGCCTTCTCTTCCCCAGGCTGAAGAGCCCCAGCTCTCTCAGCCTGTCCTCATAGCAGAGCTGCTGCAGCCCTCTGATCATCTTTATGGCCTCCTCTGGACTCACTCCAGCAGTTCCATGTCCTTCTTGTGTTGAGGGCTCCAGAACTGTACACAATACTCCAGGTGGGGTCTGAGGAGAGCAGAGTAAAGGGGGAGAATCCCTTCCCTGGGCTGGCCACGCTGCTCTTGAAGCAGCCCAGCACATGGTTGCTGTCTGAGCTGCACTCACATTGCCAGCTCATGTTGAACTTCTCATCAACTCAGAGCCCCAAGTCTTTTTCCTCAGGGCTGCTCTCAGCCATTCGCCATCCAGCCTGGATTTGTGCTTGGGATTGCTCCGACTCAGGTGTTTCTGCATCTCAAGTAATGCAATTTAGTGGCAACTCTTCTCATCTAAGACTGGCTGATCTGCCTGCATCATGAGAGCACAGGAAAACATACAGAGCATCTGTTCTTTATGGAGTATGACCATATGCCTTCGCTCAACTCAATCAAGTACTTATGCACAACAGCATACTCTTTAATAAAGCTTTGTATGGTGAGTGCTCAGATCAGACCAGACTGAACTAGGGTACTACTAGTCCAGTGCTGTCAAGTGCATTTCCCCCAGAGACCATGAACAAGAGACATTGCTGCCAAGGTGAGGAAATGCTTATGCAGAGGAGTCCTATACTACAAAAAGGTCAACATTAAACAGTGGCTTTACTTCAAGTTTCCTGCCCCATTATGTTATTTCAAGCCTGTGATGATGTGTATAGACATATCCTCAGGATATAAGAGCAGATGCTATTCTTGGACATCTCTCACGCTGCTATATCTTTCTCTAGTCAGTTACAGTATTTACTGTTCTGCCCTGTGCCATGCTGGCTTTTCTGCCTGTGCCAAAGTACTTCTTAAACCTCCTCTGACTTCAATCTCCTCTTCCTTGTATTTGATGGATTTTTCTTCCCCTCTTCCCCATTGTTATTTAAGACTGTTTTTACTGCTCAACATATTCCAAGAAGCATTTAGGACAAATGCTCTGTCAAAGACACTTATGTACAGTTGAGCCATATTATATTCCTCAGGAATCACTGTGGATGCTTCACAAACCAGTTTAGATCAGCCAGATTTCCCAGCTATATTTAATATAGCTTTTTCAGACATGGTCTGCTAGCCCTGGAATTAATCCTCCATATTGAAAATCACCTCATATTTGGACCATGTCATGTCTGCACACCAGGGACAGGAGCATGCTGCTAACACTTTGTCCTAACGAGGAAAACAATCCTATGGAAGAGCAATCTCAGCCAATTTGTATCTGCAGAATGAAGGGAAAAGGCTAACTTTGCAAAGCTAGATGGTTTCTTGCCATCCCTTCCAGTTTTATAGTCTAGGATATCTTTAGACAGAGACCTCATTTAAATGGCCAACAAGTCTACGAAAGAAAGAAAGTCTGTTTTACCAACAAAGGACAATTTTGTGTGGTATTTTACGTTCCCAAGAGCCTTGTAACCAATCCTTCTTATCTACTTGATCAAATAGATGGAGAAGCTCAGGGAATACTGAATCACATTTTCACCTACCTGCCAGGCTTTCCAAGGTGCATCTGCTACGTTAAATCCTGGTCTTTCAGGCAAACCTGAAATTCCACCTGAAGAAAAGTAGCCTGACAGAGAGGCCTGAAAAAAGAGGTTGGTAGCAGTCTACTGCCCTGCAACAGAGAAGCAACTAAAATGCCATGGAGGGAAAAAGACAAAACAGCTATGGGGGAAAAGAAGCTGAATGAGATGCTTCTTGAAAACAGAAAGAAACTGTGGCACTTCCAATTCTGGTTTATTAAAGCAGCTGTGATATGAATAATGCCCCCAAGTGAAAAAAACCCCAGCCACTAAGGCTCCATGTGTTTCCAAACTCACACAATGGATGCTATACAATGCACTTTTTGTCCGAAACTTGGGTGGGAAAGGGAGGCTCCTCTCACCCTCACCCACCTCCTATACTAATGCAATAATCTTGCTTAGTCACAGAAAAAGGGTGAGAATAAAGAAGAGAGAGTGATTAATAATCTGTGGGCAGCTGCTTACTTTCCAATTGGTTGTCCAGGAGGGGTGTGCTCCACTTCAAATCCTGCTTGTCTCAGTACATCAATCACAGTGTTGTTACCCAGGAAGTGACCTAAAATACAGGTAGAAAACAGGACTGTCAATCAAACTGCTCCTCTCACTCACTTGAGCTTCTCCTGTCGGAACAACAGGTTTGAGAAGCAAGGTTACCAGAAGCTAGGCCAGCTCCAAAAGCAAGAAAAGCATGCTATGCAATTTATTATAAGTCAGACTCAGCTATTCACCACTTAGACCATTACAGCTTTTGGCAATAGCACAAGGAAGCGACAGCATACAGTCCAATATGGTCTCCTTCCATCTTATTTACCTCTCCCTCCCCTCACGTGGCCAAGGGACTGGGTGGATAAAAGCCTAGATGAATTCATATTCTCACCTTCCAGTTTGGCCATTTTTATTATGTGCATGGACTAAATAAACTTCTAACATGGATATCCTAATGACCCTGCAGTGGCAACAAGAATATTACTAGGGCTTTCACTCATTAACTGGAAAAACATACAACCCTAGGCATCCACCCATCATTGCCCATGGACATCTGCTTACGGAGATCTGAAGCTGTGATGCTGCAGTGATTATCTACCTAAAATGGCAGTGATTCAGGAATGTCTTCATCAACCATCCAGCCACCTGCACAGAAGTGCTGGGAGGAGCTGGGATAGTAACCTTATCTCTCCCAGAACATGAAGATTTAGTCCTGTAAATCAGGGCTCTTTGCTAGAAGTGTAAAGGTCACATTCCTATTCACAGAAGTAACAAAGAGCCCAATAAGTATTGCAGCACGTATGGGCCCTGAAAGAGTTTACTTAAGGGAGTCCTATATACTTGAGAACTGAACCAAATCCCACTGCAGTCAATGGGAGCTCTCAAAGGGCTTTGGGTACAGACTCAATAAGGCAGTGTAATCCCTCCAAAGCTTTCAACTTATTGTCGGGGCCCTGCACTGTTTTCAGGATAGGTTAGATGTACAGAGTAAGGAGGCAAGAAGTCCACCAACAGATTTATTAAATTCCATGTATCCCAGTAGCCTGTCTCCAACTGTAGAGCATAGTGAATGCTGAAGATATTTAAAGCTATATGTGAATGACACTGAGAAAGGAGAGAACAATGCACCTCCACTATGTTCATTAGCTTTCAGCTCTGCACAGTTCAGTGACCCCCATTTTCACCCAGGTCATCACATCTCACTGCCAGCTCTGAATAGACCAATTCACCATGAATGTGCTCAAGCTTCTGCCTCCATGTACTTCTTGCCCCATGACATATTATGGCAGGGAGTTCTACCATGTGCTGCACTGTAAAAACATGCTCCTTTGGTTTGCTACTGCTGCTTGGGGAGCATGTGCTTGCCTTAAGCACATTGTAAGTGTTTGCAGGAGATGTTTGTAACTGTCTGACTCCATAGAATCACAGAATCATAGAATCAGACAGGGTTGGAAGGGACCACAAGGATCATCTACTTCCAACCTCCCTGCCATGGGCAGGGACATCTCACACTACATCAGGCTGTCTAGAGCCTCATCCAGTCTGGCCTTAAATACCTCCAGGGATAAGGCTTCCACCATGTCCCCAGGCAGACCCTTCCAGGGTCTCACCACCCTCATGTTGAAGAACTTCTTCCTGACATCCAGTATGAATCTACCCATTTTTAGCTTTGTATCATTCCCCCTAGTCCTAGCACTACCTGACAGTCTAAAAGTCCCTCCCCAGCTTTCTTGGGAATGCTTTGCACAGAAAATCCAAGGCAGGCAGGACATGCCCAGCTCTCTCTCCACTGTGTAACAAGCTGACTGTAGCTGTCAGCAGTCACCTCCAGGACACTTCACCCATGCTGCACCAAGTCACCATGAATTTGAGAGCAGTTCAGTCCCTCATTCTCACTAAGCTGGTGTCTCCCTGCTCACACTGCCAACAAGGGCGCTAATTTGCATCAGTTGTGGGAATGATGTAGTTGCACGGTCTGTAGTGCAACTTGCAAGCTCTGGTGAGAACTTCTAGCCAAAGCACATCTCTTTAAATGATTAAACGTACATTTGCAGAGTCCTAGTGTGTTCCAGGATTCTTCTGCTTCCTTTTAAGAAAACTCAAAATCTGATTTTCCTTTGACTGACTTACTTGTAACAAAAGCCAAAGGAGCAGAGAGCAGTCCCAAAAATGTGTTATACACCCTCAGAGATTCAAGAAACAAGACATTTGTGAGTGATTAACTGGATTTGATCATATCCTGTTTTTTTATGCAGTGGCCAAGGCAAACAAAGGTCCCCATTCTGTCACTGGCAAAGTGACACTGAGGAACCAAAGTCAAAGGTGTCAGAGTCAGAGATGCTTCTGAGTCCATAGGAGAATGCTCTATTTTGCCTGAATTGGAGACTTAAATGCCAAGAAGTTTCTTAATGTAAACAATGCCCAAACCCATCAAATCTTTGACATCACAACAACAAAAATGAACACAGTTCTAACTGTTTAAACTGGGGGAAAAAAGTATGCAACAGCTCTGATTCCTCATCCAAGAAACAAAAGGATCATCAATACTGTCAGCTCCTTGGCAAAGCCCGAGTACCTTCAAGTGACAGATGAAGACCAAAAGCTGATACCTCTTGGACTTCCTATTCCTGCCCTCATGGTATGGAGACCATGATGAAAGCAGCTAGCTTGTTGGACTGGTGATCTACTCTGCAGGTTGGCAGAAAATTATAAGCATGGCGAGATGCATTTCCACATGGTAACCATCCCCAGCTCCCTCAGTCGCTCCTCATAAGATTTATTCTCCAGGCCCTTCCACGGCTTCGTTGCCCTCCTCTGCAACTGCTCCATCACCTCTACATCACTCTTGTAATATCATTGCTGTACTTGTAAGGTTAAATAATTGCTGGAAAAAAACGTCTTGGCTTGGCTGCTCCTGCTATGCATGTTGTCCTTCCCAGTTTTAAAATCCAGGAAAAATTTCTATGTGAGAAATTTCTTACATAAAACAACTCTCCTTGGTCACATACAAGGAGATAAGCATTCACTTGCTAGATATTGACAACGATGTCAGAACTTGGACAGCTTATAGAATGTAATGAAAACCAATTTAACCTGTGCATTAGAGACAACTGAGCTCACTATCAAACCCTTGCCTCTGGCTCCCCGTATGTGCAAAGTATGCAATAATTGGCCAATCTTTTATAACATTGGTGGATTTTATATCTATAGATGTAAAAAAAGGAACTTTATATATATATATATATGCATGTGTGTATTTATATGTGCCTGCTAAAACTTACAATTTCTCTGCCTGGCCTGGAAATTTCCTTTAAAAAAAAAAAAAATCAAGTGCAACTCTTGCAGAGTTGAGGCATATCAGACAGAAAACAGAGAATAGGAGAATGCTCCTGCTTCTCTGTCACTATTCCCTCTTCAGTCTAAACCTAAATAACTTATTCCTGGAGTATTAATCAAATTTACCCTGACAGCTGATGAAAACTAGATCCAGGAGGTCAGAACATCAACTGCCTCAGGAAATCCATGCAAATATGGGAAGAGGAGAGAAAGCAGACATAAAAGATTTTCTAGTAAGTTACATGAAGAAACTCTGTACCTGAGCATGAGGATAAGCAATGCAACCTCTCTTAAGTCTTTAAGAAGAGAAAAAAATAATTGTGGATGCAGCCCTTCCACACTCTAAGGAGATAATCATGGGATGTGCTTGAGGACAAGACCCAGTGCTAAACACAGAGTCATTTCGTAGTTTGGACACAATGCAAATGAAGTAGCAAGCGAGGCTCACTGCACTTGGTGGGGATTTATTTGCTAAACTTGATGAGGCCAAGATTATTCTCCTTTCACTCATGTCTTGATTTTCCAAGAGAGAAGATCTGGAGACACTGGAGGAATACATTATACAGCATGGTTCCTAACATTAATCAAACACCTTCCATCTCTGCTTTGTTTTTTGGTTTGGTGTTTTTTTTTACATTTAATTAAGAACTGTGCTTTGGACTACAGAAAGCAGATGCACGCAATGTGTTTCCTTATCTCCCCAAGGTTTCATTTTTCACTAGAAGAAGGAAAGAATAAACCATTTTGGCTTTTTTTCACTAGAAGGTCAAAAATACATGGTTTTCTTAAAGCATGTGCATGGACACGCACACATTGATGGGGAAAAAAAAAGGCATTTTCTGCCTTTCTTAATAGAATATCCCGAGGCAGCGAGAAATAAACCTCTCAGCCAACTTTAAGAGTAACAGCCATGTATTTTCTAATTGACCACAGCAACTCTCCTCTAACATTTCAGACACTCTGGTGACCCCCATCAATAGCATACCTAAGCATAAGAGATTGAATCCCTTAAAAGTCAAATGAACTTGGGTGTTCCTACAGATTAAAAAATATAACCTTCTTTTGATGACAGAAGCAGAAAAAAAAAGTTTTTAAGCAAATGTTATCTAGGTCTAGAGATCTACTACAAATTACTTTGTCTCTTCGTTCCACTATCCTTTGTTCCAGGGCTTAGAAGGATAAAGGGGCACAAAGGAGCAGGAGATAATTCCCTCACAAAGGACCTCCATTGCCAGAGCCTTTGAAGTCGTGCTAAAAAAGCCTTGCTAGCCCATTAGCTGACACACAGCAGAAACCTGAACTGTTTCCATGCACACTACAAGCAGAGCTATTTTCTGCACAATTAGTCATAAAAAGGGCCAATGTAAACTGTGTCGGGAGGTCTCAATTCTTTACATTCTCCACACAGTGCATCAGACGTTATGTATAACGTTTTGTTGCCATTTAGACCTTGGGCTGCTTTGCAATCAGGAGGTGCAGCCTCTCTGCTCCTCCTTTTCTTTCAATACTGATTTTCAGGCCTCTTCACACCACCACAGTGTTTATAGTAGTTAGGCTTCACAAGAATTGGCATGGGCAAAAATGCAAATGGCAAAAGCTGCGTGTTCACAGCTGGGCCAAACGTGGGGTTTTTTGGCTCCTGTGCCTCCATTTCTCCTATTCTGAGAATGGTCAACTTGAATACTTGGGAATCTAACCGATAAATGTGCCAAGAAGAGGATGTGACAAAGAACTACAGCAAACAGTCCAGCCACTCAATTTTATGTGAATTTGCTAATTTCTTCATTGTAGCATTCCACTCTAACCAAATGGTCTCTGAGCAACAGAGTGAATTTACTGGGGAAAGCCATCCGACAGCCTACACTACTGTTTCTTGCTGTGGTAGATGTTCCTGACCCATATTGGGGGAATTACTTTTGTGGATAAACTCTTCACATTTTTAACTGCCTTCCACCTCTCCTCTTCTAGTATCATAGCTGCTTCTACCCCTGCACCCAGCCTCTCCTTGCAAATTAAGACAATCATGTAAAAATTGGAAGATCTTTCCCCCTTTTTCATGACAGCTCACACTTAGCAACGCCAAAAGATTGCTTCTCGTGTTTCTCAAGGCACTTACTTTCCTGAAACCTCTCTCCAGTGGTAAAGATTGCCTTGAATCAGTAACTCGAGTGCCCTTTGACACAGAGCAAACATTAAATTTGCCCACAGATCCTGCTTTTGCAAGTTGGATCTGGATGTATCTAAAAGTCTCCTCCAGCCAGACTACCCTTCTAATGTGAAGTGCCTTATCAGAGGCAGCAGTTTAGGTGGTTGATACCCAGTATCTATTGAAAAGTATGGCGTTAGGACTACATTTGATTTCGGATTTCACTGATACCATGAACAAAATTAACACTTCTGGGGATCCAGCAGCAGGACTTTCAGGGCACAGCTACAAGAACCCCAGTGTGCCTCCCCTCCCCCGGTTAGTAAGAAGCTATATGAGCCACACTATATATGGCAAAGGATGAGACATCCAGTCTGTGTATCACTGGCATCCCAGATGCATCCCTACCCACACCTCAGACAGAGCAGATATAATCAAAGCTCCCTAGAGGCTGCTGTTCACCTTGGAATCAAGAGCTGCTCATTGGCTTTCCAAAGAGAAAGCACCTTTCAAAGACAGAGCACAGAACTCAAAATACTCCAGGACAATTCCTGGGTAGTAACAGCACCCAAACACTAAAGACAAAAGATGCTATGAGAAACAGGCTCCTGGCTGAGTGAACTGGCACCTCATAGAAGCTCAGCAGCTTCAGAGACAACTCCTACTAGATCTGTGGATGCCACCTCAAACATTCTTGTCACAGAGGAGAGCATGCAGTGCTCAGAGATGGGAACTCTGCACCTCACCTTTCAGTAAGCCTGCCACTGCAGGTTTCTGGCTTTTGTTCCACTGATAAACATGGTTTTACACTTGGAAATTTCAGTGTTATGCAAAGTGTTGGGGAGGAGAGCTGAAGGGGCAGGGAGTGAGCTTTCTTCCTTCTCTGTTTGGCAGGAGTATCCAAGCTCAAAGCCTGCCTTAAAAAAAATACTTTGTACAAGCCACGTGCAATGGTCTTGTAAAGCAGGCTTACATCATAGCCTCCTTACATCATGCCACTCCTTCTCCAAGGCAGATGGAGAAATCATTTTCCCTCTCTTGTTTGAAGTTATTCTCTGCATTTGTGAGGAACTGACTCACAGCTACTTTCGGACGGTCACAGGAAGCAAAGCTATAAAACATAAAAGGCCAAAGAGTGCAGCACTTTGAACGTCCAGTAATCCTCCCATAGCTCTCCCTCATTCTTTCCTTGCATGTAATCACCTCTCTCCCCTCTCAACCATGAGCACTAACAGAACATGCTCTGGAGAAAGGCCACACCATAGCCAGGGGGAGAATGGAACGATGAGGGGCCAAAAGTTGAGGAAGTTATTTCAAATTGATGCCAGGGTAATGCAGCCCACATTTGTGTTTCCCTGGGGTGTCTTTGAGATCTGCAGTGCAATACTGTACTCAGAGCATCTGTCTGGAGGACAGAGAGACTCCCATAACCGCCTCCTATTCTCTTGCAGCTTCTCAACAAAATAAGTTCTCTTCACATGTTTCCTCTTCTGCCCTTCCTCTCTGCTTAGAACCTCTGAGCATCCCTTCTGGTGAGGTATCAAGCTATTCTGGAGATATCCAAAACTCACACACTGGAAACCTTTCTCTGGATGCAAACATAAGGAAAAACATTTCTGCTATGAGGGTGACAAAGTCCTGGAGCAGGATGCCTAGAGGGGTTGTGGAGTCTCCTTCACTGGAGACATTCAAAACCCACCTGGATGTGTTCCTCTATGACCTGCACTAGGTAGCCATGCTCTAGTAGCAGGGTTGGACTAGATGATCTTTTGAGGTCTCTTCCAAACAACATAAGTGAGAACTGAAGTGACATCACACACCCCCACCCCAAGCATCTCATCTGGCCTCAGATGTTCCAAAATGAAGTGAGTAATCCAAACTAGCCAGTCTTACTGGAAACGATCGGCACCTTCATAGAACAGTTCATTCCAACACCTCAAATATCAGATTTGGGAAGAACATAAGTCCTCTGTGCAATTCTCTCTCCATTGACTGAGTTTAAATAGTTCCACTAGCTTCTGCATCTAAAAGATATTGCATGATGGCCCACCAAGCTACCTTAAGCACACCCAAATGCTCCTGAAGACTGGACAGACTTGGCCCTTCTCTCCGTTTTCTGCCCTGTCCTCCACCTTTCTTGTTATGCCATAGTTTGCAAGGGAGAAGGAGCTGTGTTGATCTGTGCTGGACAGTGTGCTCTGGTTGGTTATGAGGCCTTTTAGGCTGCTTTATGTTCTAGCTTTACTTACAGGGCATTAGAGGAATTTCTGTAAGAGAGAAGGTTCAGCAGAGGATGACCCTTTCAGTATATATGCCTAAAGAAATAGCTCACTGGTTATCAAGGATTCAAGTTTAAAGGACAGAGATAGGCAGACGAGTAGCTCAAAATATTCTTCCACCTCTTTTGGAGGCTAAACAACAAAGCCTACAACTTTCCAAGACGTATTTGTTGTATTTGCTGGTATAAGCTGGAACTACTCACAAGGACAACAAATCCCTGTGAAGAAAATGTTTGGGTAATGTTTGCCTCTTTGTCCCCAGGGTTTATTGAGAGTGAAAACAGGGCTTGCTCCCCTTGAGTCAATGCATGGAAGGTAGTAATTGCCATTTCCCCCTACAACAAAATGCTGCTACTACATGGGATTTTTTCCCCTTTTATTTATTTTTTTTAAGGAGCATTCTCCTCACTGAATCCTGTTATTTGGAACTCACCTTCCTATATAAAGATGTGATGCAAGGTGTGACTGGAGGTATGTGCCAGTTACAGACCTCTGTGATGGCAAACATGTCTCTGTGTCCCTAATGTGATCCTCTCCAATGGACAGTTGGGAACTTCACTCATTCCCAACACTGCAACAGGAGACAAGGAGATAAGTCTGGGTAAAATCTAGAGAAAACTCATCATCTCTCAGAATCTTCTTACGATGCAGAAACATGATTCTGTGATCTCAGACTGGCCCAACTGGCTAGGGTTATCAGATCACCTACATGTGGATGGTCTGGTATGAAACATGGGGTCTTTATAAGCAGTATTGTTTGCCAGTTGTCATTAACACGTTAAGTAGTTCTGTTCTAGAGGGAGGTGTCCCTGCCTATGGTGGGGGCTTGGAACTGGATGATCTTTGAGGTCCCTTCCAACCTAAACCATTCTATGATTCTAGTGAGGAAATCAGGAAGGAAATGCACTATCTTTTTTTCATTATTATTTGCTTAAGGTATCTCATTAGCGTGCTTGCAGCCTTGCTGAAATAGACAGCATGCTCCCATCTGAACCAAAGTTATCAGTTCTTTCCACATAAGCCACTGCCAGGCCCCCTGGACAGCCGCCACAGTAAAGTCCCAACAGCTGGTGCTAGGCAGGTAGCCTTCGAGTGAAGTGTTTCATATCCCATTGCAAATCCCCTGAGCCATCCCAAACTAGTCTGGAATGCATGTGGACCTGCTTGCCAAAGCCAAGCAAGGGGTGGGGGGAGAAAACTCGTTTCCATACCTCCCTGCTCCACACTTGTACTTTGTAAAGAAGGCAACAGTGAATGCGTTACTCAAACACCTACAATGCCTTGATAGAGTCTGAGTTTTGAGCAGCTTTGAGCCTTGGAAATTTCCTTGGTTGGTAAAACAGCTTTTTGCATGCAGAATATCACATTGAGCTTGTGAAGACATTTCTAAGGCACAGCCCAGTAAGGACCAGATGTTGTAGGACCTCAGCTTGTCTTATGACATGGCCAGTAGCAGAGTCTTTGCTTGCCTTCGGCAAAGGCTTTTGGCAGGTAATAAAGATGTGTTTAATAGCTTCCCATTGTAAATAAATAGTGGTGAGGACTCTGGAATATCATTGCAGGCTCTGGATATGAAAGGTGTAGTAACTCCAAGAGCTGCACTACTGAGTTTTTCTAATCCCTCTTTGGTCTGATGGATGCGTTTGACTTTCACAATATCCCGTGGCTGCAGTGTAACCATGCACGGTGTGAAATGGCACATTTGTTTATTTTGAACCTGCCCACTGGTCATTTCCATAGGCTCCTCTCAGTTCCTCCAGTTTGCATAAGCACAGCTCTAAACAAATTTCTAAAATATTGGAATCTTGCTCTAGTGAGAGATTAAATCATATCAGAAAAGTTAGTTGGGAGCAATGTCTGCCAAATCTGTCAAATTACCTCAAAAGACTACAAGACACACTGTCGTTTTCTGCTTGAAAATGAGTTTAGAAACCACAGAACAAAGCTCCCAGCTGACAGGACCTGGACCTTGCTTGTTCTTTCTGGTTTTGACCTCACAATCAGCTCCATGAAAGGAGCTTGTAGTGAGGTGGGTGTTGGTCTCATCTCCCTCGTAACAAGTGATAGGACAAGAGGAACTTGCCTCAAGTTGCACCAGGGGATGTTTAGTTTGGATGTTAGAAGAAACTGAAAGAGTTATTGAACACTGGAATAAGCTTACCAGGCAGATTATAGAATCACAGAATCAATCAGGTTGGAAGAGACCTCCAAGATCATCCAGTCCAACCTAGCACCCAGCCCTATCCAGTCAACTAGACCATGGCACTAAGTGCCTCATCCAGGCTTTTTTTGAACACCTCCAGGGATGGCAACTCCACCACCTCCCTAGGCAGCCCATTCCAATGCCAAAAGAACTTCATCCTAACATCCAGCCTACACCTCCCCTGGCACAACTTGAGACTGTTGCTGGTTGCCTGAGAGAAGAGACCAACCCCCACCTGGCTACAGTCTCCCTTCAGGTAGTTGTAGACAGCCATGAGGTCACCCCTGAGCCTCCTCTTCTCCAGGCTAGACAACCCCAGCTCCCTCAGCCTCTCCTCATATCGCTGTGTTCCAGGCCTCTCACCAGCTTCATCGCCCTTCTCTGGACGCATTCTAATCAAATCACTATCTCTGGAGGTGTTTAAAAGATGCAGAGATGTGGTGCTAAGAGACATGGTTTAGCACCAGACTTGGTAAAGTTAGACAGTGGTTGGACTTAAAGGCATTTTCCAACCAAAGTGAATCTATTTTACAGACTCCACTGGTTTCTTCATCTTCCCCAGAAGCCCCTTTCTGGTGGTTTATTTGGATTCTGGGTGTCTCATGAGTGAAAAACACGGTGATTCCATAGCACAAAACATAGTGATTCCTCAGCAAATTGCTGGGTTCCTGGGGTTTACAGACACAGGGCACACCTGGAGCTGGAGCAGGGATTACTGCTGCTTTCTATCCCGTTTTGTGAGTAATGTCATGCTGGCATAGCAAAACAGATGCCACTTTTCCCACACTCCTTTAAAATGCGAATTCTTCAAGAAACCCAAAACTTAGCCAGTAACTTCAAATGTAAAAGCTTCACACTGTTAAGGTTGTGGATTGTTCGTGCTATCCCCAGAAAAGCCCAGCTGGCCACTGGATGTCACTGTTGTTGCAGGAAAATACAACAGAAAGTTCACAAATCAGGCTGTAAGATCAGGTGAAGTCACCCAAACCTGGGAAAAGCCTTTTCTTTCAGTTAACCTGAACAGTGCTGGTGGCACTTGGAGGCTGCCCTGCCAGTGTGAACAGCTGGAGACAACGGTATTAAGGATTCCATCACCTCTGAAGGCAAGTCCTCTGTGGCTCTTCCTAATTCACCTGTGTCCGGGCATGTGTCCCTTCTTGCTGACTCCCTTCTGGTTTTGCCGAGATGTGCCCTCACTGCATCCCTGGGTCTGGATGGCACATCCAACATGCTCTGTAGTTTGGACTCAACCCTTTTTCTGCACACTGCAGAAAGCACATTTCCAAGTCTGCCCTTGATCACATTTTAAAAGCAGTCGCAGTTTTGTTCTGTGAAAAGGCAGTTTAGTGTAGCTGCATGACTTTCAAGGTTTGAGTTACTACCTCTGTTGAAAGCAGCTTTGTGTCATCTAGAACACTTGCCTCCTCTGAATTACACTAGGCATCTCTAAAAAAACCTCCAGTACACTGAGGAAAGAAGCTAGAAAGCCTTCCTGAGCATTTTAATTCAGCTAAGGATGCCTTTGCACTATCCTCCTGAGCCTCACCAGTGCAGGCAATGGACATTTGCAAGGAGTGTTTTAAGGCTGCAGGCTGAGGCCCTTCCCTCTGTAAAAACAGGAGAAACAAGCCCCAGGAGACCACAAAATCCTTTCAGTTTGGTGTTGCCAGGTGCAGATGGTGCTGCTGTGGCATTGAAGGAGGTGTAAACTGGGACTTGCTTCCCACCTTACGCTCCAAACTCATGCCTTGCCTGCTCTAACACCAAGAAACAAACTCACAAAACAGGGTAGATCAAAACAATGAACTGTTGGCCCTAAGGAGAGAAGGAAAGCAGGAACACACTGCAGATATTTGTTAAGATGCTTAATATGGTGTTGCAAGACTCTCAGGTTCATGTGGTGTGGGAAGAGATCTAGAGCACCTACATCTGGAGTTTTGTCACTTTTGAAGTGCAAAGTATGCCCAAGGCTGTGGAATAATAAAAAGCTGGGCTAGAAAGCACCCATTGTAGTCCATCTAGATGTCATAAATTAGGATTAACACTGCCCAGGCATGCCAGATCAGCTCAGCTTTCACCCTGAGTATCATGGCATAAATCAGAATAAGGACACTTTGACCACAATGTTTTTAAAGCATTAGGAGATTCTTTAGCTTTGTCCACTCTTTATTATTTTTTCTTTCTTTAAAAGCAAAACAAAAGAAACATCTTGGGAAGAACAGACAGCCCTCTGGCTAAAGGTTCTGTGGTGGAAGTGGTGGGAGTTTCCTGTCAGCAGTGGCCAAGTCTCTATCTGCTAGGAGAAGCAGTAAATCTTATCTGTGAAAAGTATCATTTGTGTGGTGGGAAGACAAAATAGTCCTGCAGTATTTAGAGATTTTAGCTGTAAAGGTACTGTATGAGTACAAACAGTGGCCACTTCCAAGCTCATATGCCACTTCTCTTGGATACCACCTGTCACAAACCAAGTGATGAGCTCCATCCTGCAAACACTGCCACTTGTAGGCCGTGGCACACAAACAGCCTCCACAACCCCTGTGCACAAAGGATGGCTTGCTACGGGATGCTACATTTAATTGGCCAAAAGTCAGGGAATATTAGCCAACCAGATCCTGGGCTGCATCAAGACAAGTGTGGGCAGCAGGTTCACAGAAGTGATCCTCCCCCTATACACTGCACTGGTGAGACCCCACCTGGTGTACTGCATCCAGTTCTGGAGCCACAAGAGGGATATGGATGGGATGGAAGGCATCCAGAAAAGAATGATCAGAGGGCTGGAGCAGCTCTCCTATGAAGAGAGTGAGGAAGTTGGAGCTATTCAGTCTGGAGAGGAGAGAGCTCTGAGGTGACCTTATTGTGGCCCTTCAGTACCTTAAGGGGGTTACAAGAAAGCTGGGGAGGACTAGGGGGATTGGAACAAAGATAGAAATGGGTAGCTTCATGCTGGATGTTAGGAAGAAGTTCTTCAGCATGAGGGTGGTGAGACCCTGGAAGGGGTTGCCCAGGGAGGTGGTGGAAGCCCCATGCCTGGAGGTGTTTAAGGGCAGGGTGGCTGAGGCTCTAGACAGCCTGACATAGTGTGAGGTGTCCCTGCCCATGACAAGGGGGTCGGAGCTAGACGATCCTTGCAGTTCCTTCCAATCCTGACTGCTTCTATGATTCCTGAAGTACTAATCATACATGCTATGCCTACAGAGAAGTTCTTTTTATTACATATTTATTCCTAATTATACTATCAAATTTGTATCTACATTTCCCTCATTACTGTTTAGCTTTGTGAGTTCCACCCACACAGATCTATTCTCAGCCTCATAGCCAAATATCTTGACTAATTTCAGTCTAGGCTCTTTTTTTTTCTCCCCCCTATATAAATGTATAAACACAGAGATTTTCTATGTACATCCATGCTTCAAGCAAGCAGAGATTTTCTATATACATCCATGCTTCAAGCAGAAATATTTGTTTTGAATCACCACTGCATTACTCTGGTTTTACACTGCTATAAACAGTACTGTTTTTTCACTGTTATCTCCCACTGCCCAGCTGTGAAGAGTGGGAGGGAAAGGAGCAATAACAAAGATAAGCATGATTTATCTCCATACTGAGATAACTCAATACTTCTAGTGAAACAAAAAAAAGGTTCAGTGAGCCCATTGCTTTCCATGACAACGGCTGCCCACTCTGACACATCCAGAAGTCAAGCAAGTTATCATAGAAGCTTAGAAACCTCAAAATACACACAGCAGCTTTTGAAAAAAAAAAAACAACCCTGTGGTTGTGTGGGTTCAGGCATGTTTGAGGAATATGTTAAAACCCAAGCAAACAATCTGCGCCTTCACCTCCTTTCTGTTAACACACGAGCGTGCACACATCACCGAGCCCAGGCTGCAATTTACAGCCCTGGTATTCCCAAACCTTCATTAAGGAATAACAGCCTCTGCTTCAGTATCATGAGGTAAAATTGTTCACACATGTGGCCCAAACAGACACACCAAGGCTGCACCCTTATGGTTTCTGAGTGACAAGCTTAACAAGATTACGCTTGATCTTTCTCTTAATAAAGCTGGATGACATTCAAGCAAAGCCAGGGTTTTGTTTTAACGGTATATTAAGGGAACCCTGAGTTTGGCACAGCTGGAGGACTGAACCATGGAGCAAAACTTGGCGCTGCCAGCGCTCCCTTGCGACGTCAGCCCTCCCCTAATGAATATTTATATCTAGACACATACGCCTGCACATACATTAAATACCTATCACTAGCTGGTCAAGGTCGATGCTCTGGGTAACAGAGCTGGATGCAATACCAAGAGTGATGTTGAATTGTTTTGTTTTTCTTGTATTATGAGTCACACAAATTAAGCAACCCACAGTTTCTAGAGTCTGCAACATGATGGACTGCTTTTAAACCACATATACCAAAAGGAAGGAGAACAACTTCAAGAAAAAAACAAAAGCAGAAGTCTCATCACCTTAAAGTTTAAACCTGAGCACTGCAGAACATGGAGACTCCTGCTTAACTTTAAAAACATCAGCAGCCTTAGCTGGCTCCAGGGGAAGCAGCCATTTGCTTGAGGGCAAGTCAGGGCTTGTATGTTTGAAGGATTATAGCTTAGAAGCTAAACAGTGTTAGCTGAGTCACACTGACTTAAACCATCATTGCAACTGTCCTGAAGATTATAAAAGGCAGACCACAAATAGATCACTTAGAGGAACAGAGAAGATATAATACTGAATTTTTATTTCATACCAAGTGTACAGCTATGCCTCTGCGTGTGCTCAAGCTGTGTCTAGGTACCAGTCCCACAGATAAGTGAATGGTTCTCAGGCTTAAACAAGGATCACAGGATGATAGGATGTCAGGGGTTGGAAAGGACCCAAAGAGATCATCGAGTCCAAATCCCCTGCCAAAGCAGGACCATACAATCTAGCTCAGGTCACAGAGAAATGCATCCAGACAGGCCTTGAAAGTCTCCAGAGAAGGAGACTCCACAACCTATCTGGGGAGCCTGCTCCAGTGCTCTGTGACCCTTACAGTAAAGAAGTTCCCTCTTGTGTTAAGCTGGAACCTCCTGTGCTGCAGCTTCCATCCATTTCTCCTTGTCCTATCCCAGGGAGCAAGTGAGCAGAGCCTGTCCCCCACCCCCGACCCCCATCCCTCAGATATTTCTAAATCATTAGATCTCTTCTCAGTCTTCTGCAGACTAAACAGCCGCAGGTCCCTTAGCCTCTCCTCATCAGGCAGTGCTCCAGGCCTCTAATCATCCTCACAGTCCTCTGTTGGACTCTCTCAAGTCCATGATAGAGCTGAAAACTGGATGAACACATGGTGAGAGTGGTTTAGACTGTGTAGTTTATCTGCCAAACCCCTCATTTTCGGGATAACCAAACCAGTTCCCAAATTACATTTGCTGAAGAACACCGCTGAGGAAGTTAAGAGTAGTGAAATACTTTTGCCATTTCCAAACAACAACAAAAAACCCTATCCTGGCTTTGTTTCAAAGCATTCAGAAATAATTTATTGAAATGCAATATACATACATTTCATTTCAGAAGGAACACAAACATGGGCATTGAATTAAACAATTAAACACTTTGCAGAGCCTGACTTTTCTTCCAGGCTTTTGTTTTGGTGAGAAAGTGAAAACATTTTTGTTCGTCATTGACCCAATATAACTTTTCCTTCAATCATCTGGTTCAGCTGACAAAACAACACATAAATCATTTCCACCACTCTAGACTGAGCCCTGGTCTCTGTTTATGTGGATGAACTCCTGATCCTCAGCCTCTCTTTTCCTTGAGACCGTACCTTAAAGTCTGAGCATGGTGGTGGGACATTCCCTGGCTGTTAAGGACATATCCATGGATAAGTGGTTCATGCTATGGCAACCTCATGGACAAATGGACAGGGCTGGATACTTAACAGAGGGGGGAAAAAAGATTAAAAAATTATCTCCTTACAGAGTCTCATCTTCTTCCCTTAAAGTCAATAACTAGACTCCCATGGAATTCAAGGGGACTTGAACTTTATGCTACAGAAAAAAAGCATGAGGAAATTGTGTTTCCTTCTGTCTTCAACTCAGATCATTTCACTTCAGGGAATATGCGCCCATCCAACTTAGCTCTTTATTCTTATTTACCATGCTTAGCTTCCCCTTGTGTCCAATCTGGCCTGGGGCAGTGTGGCTGGAGATCTGCCTGGCAGAAAGGGATTTGGAGGTTGTAATAGGAAGGCAGTTGAATATGAGCCAGCAGTGTGCCCAGGAGGCCAAGGAGGCCAAGAAGGCCAATGGCATCCTGGCTGGGATTAAAAATGCTGTGGTCAGCAGGAGTAGGGAGGTGATTGTCCCCTTGGACCTGGCTTTGGTGAGGCCACACCTCAAGTATTGTGTTCAGCTTTGAGCACTGCAACACAAGAGAGATGTAAAGGTGCTGGAGCAGGTCCAGAGGAGGGCAACAAAGCAGGGAGAGGGTCGAGAAAATAAATCTAATGAGGAGTGACTGAGGAAGCTGGGGATGGTTAGTGTGAGGAAGAAGAGGCTGAGGGGAGACCTCATTGCTGTCTACAACTACCTGAAGGGACATTGTGGAGAGGCTGCTGCTGGGCTCTTCTCACAGGTAATTGGAGGCAGAACAAGGAGGGATGGCCTCAAGCTGAGACTGGGGAGGTTTACATTGGATATTAGGAAAAAGTTTTTCATGGAGAGAATGGTCAAGCACTGGAATGAGCTTCCCAGGGAGGTGGTGGAGTCACCAACTCTGGATATGTTTAAGGGTCATTTGGATGTGGTGATTAGGGCTACGGTTTAAGGCGAACCTTGTAGACCATGGTTCTAGGTTAGACTTGGTGATCCTGAGGGTCTTTTCCAACCCGGATATTTCTGTGATTCTGTGATCAAAAGCTCACTAAAATCAACTGAGAAATGCCTAGAAGGCATCTCCTGTAGAATCTGTCCTTATTTTCAGCTTGTTTGAAGATGACAGAGCTCCAGAGCACTGCCCACATGCATCTAGTATAGGTGAATGGCACATGAATATGAGACAAAATCCTCTTGCCTGAACAGACACTCATGTTAGTAAGTAAAAGCATGAAGAGAATATGCATTCTTGAAAGAATTCAGCCAATGATTATTTGCTATCTTCATGGGATTAAATGGAGAGCATCCTTCACTGAATAAGAGATACACTGCTGGTCCTGTTGGCATTTTTGTATCCAAGCCCTGCAGTACTTTGAACTCCACCTATAAAGCTCTCACACTGTATTTTGGCTGACTATTCTAGGCTGTTATATAAGCCCTTTGGCACTGGCCTGTCCCAGATTTCTCTCAACCTCCAGACTTCTCACAGCCAAGTTTCTGCAGGAAACAAGCCACTTTTCATTGAGGCCAATTAGCTCAAGAACGTCAAAAAGAAAGTCTTTGGGTCAGTGACAAGAGCAATAGAGGCCAAAAAAAATTGAAAGAGGCTTGTTCTGAAAATGTTTTTTACTATGTCAGAGCCAATTCCCAATGGAGTGAAACAAGGAAAGCATTCCTAGAGAGATTTGAGATCTGCCATGAATTCCCAAGGCACATTTAAGAAGTCTCAGTGTCCTCTCTGTCTCTCATTTCTTTCTGAGGTACATCATAGGGCTCCAGAAAGAGAATCAAGTCAAGAGATCTGTACAGCAGTCCCAGGTATTTAAAGTCACAATGAATCAAGGCTTGGGAAGTCCTACCCATCTCATTCTTGGGGAAAAAAGAAAAGGAAGGGAAGAAAACAAAGAAGAAAATATTCAAGACTTTATTTTCAATTACTTTTCTTTGGGGCTGAGTTATCTTTTCTCTCAAGAAACACTCACTTGGTTTCCTTTCAAAGTAACTGGTCTGTACTCTTGCTGACCCCATCTTTAAAAGAGGCATAATCCACATTCCTCCTGAGAGGACACATTTGTCCCATTGCATGTCTTTATATTAATTACTGATGACTCAATTTTGGAATAACATTCAGAACATGGACCACTGCCTTTCCCCCATTACTACAAGGTTCATCACTGACTCCACGTTCAGGACAAGGCATCCCAGCAGAGCAACAGACACTTCTTTTCTCCACACTTGTAGGCATCAGACCCACAGACTTCTTAGTATCATAGAACCATAGAATCAACCAGGTTGGAAGAGACCTCCAACATCATCCAGTTCAACCTAGCACATAGCCCTATCCAGTCAACTAGACCATGGTACTAAGTGTCTCATCCAGTCTTTTCTTGAACACCTCCAGGGACAGCAACTCCACCACCTACCTGGGCAGCTCATTCCAATGCCAATCACTCTCTCTGGGAAGAACTTCCTCCTAACATCCAACCTATACTTCCCCTGGCACAATTTGAGACTGTGTCCCCTAATTCTGTCACTGGTTACCTGGGAGAAGAGACCAACCCCCACCTGGCTACAACCTCCCTTCAGGTAGTTGTAGACAGCAATGAGGTCACCCCTGAGCTTTCTCTTCTCCAGGCTAAACAATCTCAGCTCCCTCAGCCTCTCCTCATAGGGCTGTGCTCCAGGCCCCTTACCAGCTCTGTTGTTCTTCTCTGGACAGATTTCAGTACCTCAACATCTCTCTTGAATTGAAGAGCCCAGAACTGGGCATAGGACTCAAGGTGTGACTTGAGCAGTGCTCAGGGAAAGAATAATCTCCCTAATCCTGCTGGCCACACTGTTCCTGATCCAGGCCAGGATGCCATTGGCTCTCTTGGCCACCTGGGCACACTGCTGGCTCATATTCAGCCTAATATCAACCAGCACCCCCCAGAATCAAAGCTCATCTTTCAAACTGTTTGAAATATCAATCAAAAGATTTATTAAATATCAGTCTTAGGGGGCCCAAGGTTGCTACTGGGGGAGAAAACTCCACTGTTTTCCAGCTGAGCTTTATTTAATGATGGACTTTGCTCTTCCTGATCTCTTCAGAAAAATAAATGCCACATGGCATCATAATATATTGAACATGGGATAGCAAGGCTCACAGCAAATAATTCATAATGTCATCTTTTGGGTTAGTTTTTATGTTGTTCTTTGTAGGACAATGCCATGAGTTGATCTTGAATATTTCACCATAAGAACAAAACATTCCTCCTGACATCTAGCTCTGTGTTCATGGGTTCATTTTTTCTGATGATTAATTCTGAGTTCATGCAGAGTGTGTTCAAGATTACACGGATTCATATTCAGTTGACCATATCTGAGAGGATTATTTTAGTGTGCCCCAGTTTATGGCCCATGAAATATGATCCCTCTTGTCTCTGTTTCTCTCACTCTGCCAACAGCATTTTCTAACAACCAGTACTGGGAACTCATATTATCAGCATAATAGTGCAAAACAGCTATTTTTCCTCCATGAAAACCATCTCTCATTCAGTGCTTTACTCTTGCTCTGCTCTCAGTGCAAAGAGCCAAACAGAACCCATCAAAATGTCAGAAGGTTTTGAGGGAAACACCCTTCAGACCTGATAATTTTTGGTGCATCTATCACATATTACTGCCGGTACTGGTAATGCTAACCTGGATGAAACGAAGCATAGCAGAAACAGCTTGATGTCAAATGAAACCATTGCTTGTGTTTCTCTGAAGAGCTGTGACCAACATTACCTACACTAGAAGATGTTTCCATGTCTACTCGAGAGGTCAGTACCACCAGCACAGTGTTGATCCTGGCACACAGCAGGCAGATGTGCCATAACCTCTTGTGTTCAGTTTTGGGCACCACAATACAAGAAAGATGTGGAGATGCTGGAGTAGGTCCAGAGGAGGGCAACAAATCCAGGGAAGGACCTAGCGAATAAGTCTTATGAGGAGTGACTGAGAGAACTGGGGATGGCTAGCCTGAAAAAGAGAAGGCTGAGGGGAGACCTCATTGCTGTCTACAACTACCTGAAGGGAAGTTGTGGAGAAGCTGCTGCTGGGCTCTTCTCACAAGTAACTGGAGACAGAACAAGGGGGAATGGCCTCAAGCTGAGGCTGGGTAGGTTTAGATTGGACATTAGGAAAAAGCTTTTCATGGAGAGAGTGGTCAGGAAGCTGCTGCTGGGCTCTTCTCACAAGTAACTGGAGACAGAACAAGGGGGAATGGCCTCAAGCTGAGGCTGGGTAGGTTTAGATTGGACATTAGGAAAAAACCTTTTCATGGAGAGAGTGGTCAGGGACTGGAATGAGCTGCCCAGGGAGGTGGTGGAGTCACCAACCCTGGAAGTGTTTAAGGGTTGTTTGGATGGGTGCTTATGGCTGTGGCTTAAGGTGAATCTTGTAGAGTGTGGTTCTAGGTTGTACTTGGTGATCCTGAGGAGCTTTTCCAACCTGCATGCTTCAGTGATCCTGTGATCTAATAGTTTTGGCAATGTCTGACTACGTCTCTTATCATGGCATCATTACCTTGAGCCAACAACCAGCTGGCCTGGATGGTGCTTGATGCATGAAATACAGGAGAGTTTTCAACTGCCAACAGCCTCTACATTATATATAGCAATATAATTTCATGTGCAGCCCCCAAAGATCTCAAAGCAGTTTAGGGACAGAAATCAGGGTCCTATGCTGTGATCTTTAATTAACAAGTGTGAGCTAATTAGAAAACTGTCCCACAGCTGTTAGAATCATGGAATGGTTTAGGTTGGAAGGGACCTCAAAGGTGATCTAGTTCCAACCTCCCTTCCATAGGCAGAGACACTTCCCTCTAGGACAGAAGTCTATTTAATGTGCAGTCCTGCAAAAAGTTTGGTGAGTTCTGTGTTTTTATTTGTTTGTTTTTTATAAAAGTTAATTATACAGCAGTTGTTTCTCAAAGCCACAACCCAACCCTACTCTCTAGTGTGTTACTGAAGTTACTAAAGCATAGAGTGTTCCTAGTCTGGAAAACCCCGTCCCTGGTCAGTAACACTACTACTTTGTAATCAACAAATAGCTATTTTCCAGATTTGCAGGGAGATTAAAACAGACTGAAATTCACACAACTTCTCAGCTGATCCAGGACTTCTGCCACATACAACAATACCTGAACCAACAGGCAATGCGACTTACTCATGAGGAAAAGGATTAGAACTATAACCTTAGAAGTAAAATCCCTGCAGCAATGAGCCATGTCAAGCTACTGGTTTTCAGTACCATTACTACTGTGCCCAGAGTTGCTGGGATTTTCTTTTGGTATTGTCATGCCTCCCCCTTCCATCCTGTGTCACTGTGACTGCTGTAGAAAGCAGAGGTTACACACACTGTTTCATTTCAACAGAGAATGCCTTTCACAACCCCTCGGCAATTTTATTTTTCTTTGACTGATGCTGTCAACACGTTATCTGAAGCCTACCCCTGAGCACAAGGGCTTGGGGAGTGTGTTTGTATTGCACTTGTGCATTACGCTACACCCATGCTTGGGCACCTTCTGCCCCATCACTCACCGATCTCACTTTCTGATCACTTGACTGCCATTTGGATGAAGCCCAACACCAGCCCTCTGAGAACACAACACAGTCAAAGAAGGAAAGATACTTCTTCCAGCTCGGTTTTCAGTTGAAATTCTAGAAGTTGTGGGTTTTACACTTGCTTCTTCAAAATAGAGCACTTCTGATCACAGAATAGAATCTCAAAAGCTCATCCAGTCCAATCCCCCTGCTAGAGCAGGATCTCCTATACCAGGTCACACAGGAACACATCCAGGTGGGTTTTGAATATCTCCAGAGAGGGAGACTCCACAACTCCCCTGGGCAGCCTGTTCCAGTGTCCTGTCACCCTCACAGGGAAAAAAAATCCTCCTCATGTTTCCATGAAACTTCCTATGCCTCAGCTTCCACCCATTGCCCCTTGTCCTGTCATCAGGCATCACCCAGCAGAGCCTGGTTCTATCCTCCTGGCGCTCACCCTTTACAGATTTATAACCATGGATGAGGTCACCTCTCAGTCTCCTCTTCTCCAAGCTGCAGACCCCCAGCTCCCTCAGGCTCTCCTTATAACAGAGATGTTCCATTCCCTTCATCATCTTCGTGGCTCTGCGCTGGACACTCTCAAGCAGTTCTATGTTCCTCTTGAACTGGGGTTCCAGAACTGGACACAGTACTTCAGATCTGCCCTCAACAGTGCAAAGTAGAGAGGCAGGACAATCTCTCTAAACCTACTAACCATAGCCCTTTTAATACATCCCAGAACGGCATTGGCTCTCCTGGCCACAAGAGCACATTGCTGGCTCATGGTCAACCTTCCATCCACTAGGACCCCCAAATCCTCTTCCCCTTCGATGCCTTCCAATAGGTTAGTCCCCAGTCTATACTGATACTTGGGGTTGCTCTTTCCCAGGTGCAAAACTCTACACTTGTCCTTGTTGCATTTCATTAAACTTTGCCCTGCCCAACCCTCCAGCCTGTCCAAGTCTGGCTGTAGGGCAGCACAGTCTTCTGGTGTGGCAGCCACTCCACCCAGTTTGGTGTCATCAGCAAACTTGCTAACAGTACACTCTGTGCCCTCATCCAGGTCATTGATGAATATATAGAACAGAACTGGTAACAGTACTGACCCCTGTGGGACCCCACTAGCTGAGAGCTTACAGGAAAACAGTGTCATGGTTTGAGGGGTTTCAGGTAACTCCAGATTTCAGGTAACTCCAGATTAAAAAAAAAAAACAAAAAACAAAAAAACAACAAAAAAACCACAAAGAACAAGTTCTATCCTAGGAAAGATACTGGTCACCCCTGGATATTGTAATTACATTCTTCAATCCCATAATCCTGCAAATACTTTCAAAGTAAGCAGTAAGGTCAATTCACTCTCTTTTCTCCCTGCCCTTCCAGCTGTCCAGATGGATCTTACAAGAAAGATCAGATCACACAATTTCTTCACTCATGACAGGAACAGCAATATGCTCTTTGCACCATGTTTCTTCTGCAGGTGAAGACAGGAGTGAGATTATCTTCTCGTAACTAATAGAATGGTTTAGGTTGGAAGGGACCTCAAAGATCATCTAGTTCTGCCTGCCCGTCATAGGCAGGGACAGCTCCCACTAGAACAGGTCACTCAAGGCCTCGTCCAACCTGGCCTTGAACACCTCCAGGGAGGGAGTAGCCACAACCTCCCTGGGCAACCTGTGACAGTGTTTCACCACTCTCACTGCAAAGAACTTCTTCCTAACATCTAGTTTGAATCTCCCCTCTGCCAGTTTAAACTGGTTACTCATCATCCTATCATTGCAATACCTTGTAAGTAGTCCCTCCCCAGCCCTCCTGTAGGCCCCCTTCAGATACTGGAATGTATCCAGGTCCAAGGTCTCCTTGAAGCCTTTTCTTCTTCAGGCTGAAGAGCCCCAACTCTTGTAGCCTGTCCTCATAGCAGAGCTGCTGCAGCCCTCTGAGCATCTTTGTGGCCTCCTCTGGACTCGCTTCAACATTGCGACGTCCTTCTGGTGTTTGGGGCTCCAGAACCGCACACTGTGCTCCAGTACACTAATACAACACTTCAATACAATACTCCAAAACTCCAATAGAATAAATACACCTCTTTTACTTTTCCTCAAAAGACACTATGCAGTAGGAAACTAATCTTTTTATTATGTTTTCTAAATGCTGTTATTGCAATTGATATATTCAGGAATTCCTTTAGCTGATCACAGGAATAGAATAGAATCAACCAGGTTGGAAGAGACCTCCAACATCATCCAGTCCAACCTAGCACCCAGCCCTATCCAGTCAACTAGACCATAGCACTAAGTGCCTCATTCAGTCTTTTCTTGAGCACCCCCAGGGACGGTGACTCCACCACCTCCCTGGGCAGCCCATTCCAATGCCAATCACTCTCTCTGTGAAGAACTTCCTCCTAACATCCAGCCTATACCTCCCTCGGCACAACTTGAGGCTGTATCCCCTTGTTCTGTTGCTGGTTGTCTGGGTCTTGGACAGCATAATTTACTCTTGACAAGCAGTCTATGACGGTGAGCAGCAAAGAATACTTGCTGTATCTTGAATTGCAGGAGAAGCACATCCCATTCAGTGTTCCAAGGAAGAATTTGGCCAGGACACCAGAGCAAAGGAATCTCCTTGCAAAGCATGCTACCGAACCATGAGTCACTGCAATCCCTGCCCACGGATCCCACGACACCACAAAAGAGAAGACCTCATGGTCACCCGAGAGCATAAGGGGGAATGGCCAGCACTCCTGCACAAGGTAGAGAATTTCTTCTGAGCTGCCAGCAACAACCCAAGCCCTTGGTTTGCTCTGCTGTCCTTTCGTTTACCTGTGGCTTGCACCAACTGACAGCACTTAACAAACAGCGTTAAAGGCCGCTTGTCAGCCTATGGCACTGTGGTGACAGAGGATGTGAGTATGGAATTGCCAGAGTAATGCTGTTTAATATCTTTGTCAGTGATATGGACACAGGAATCGAGAGCACCCGCAGCAAGTCTGCAGATGACACCAAGCTGTGCAGCACAGTTGACTTCCTAAAGGACAGGAATCCATCCAGAAGAACATGGGCAGGCTGGAGAGGTGGCCCAGACCAACCTCATGAAATTCAACAAAGCCAAGTGTAAGGTCTTGCACCTAGGCTGGCTCAATCCCAAGCACAAACACAGGATGGGTGGCGAATGGCTGGAGAGCAGCTCTGAGGAAAAGGACCTGGGAGTCTGGGGTGAAGAAAAGCTTAACATGAGCCAGCAGTGTAAGTGCAGCTCAGACAGCAACCATGTGCTGGGCTGCAGCAAGAGCAGTGTGGCCAGCAGGGCAAGGGAGGGGATTCTCCCCCTTTGTTCTCATCAGACTCCACCAGTACTGTGTGCAGTTCTGGAGCCCTCAACACAAGAAGGACATCAAACTGTTGGAGCAAGTCCAGAGAAGGCCACAAAGATGCTCAGAGGGCTGCAGCAGCTCTGCTAGTGAGGACAGGGTACAAGAGTTGGGGCTTTTCAGCCTAGAGGAGAGAAGGCTTTGAAGAGATCTTGGAGTGGCCTTTCAGTATCTGAAGGGGGCCTATAGGAGGGCTGAAGAGGGACTATTTACAAGGTCTTGTAATGACAAGACAAGGAGTAATGGGTTTAAATGGGCAGAAGGGAGTTTAAATGGGCAGAAGGGAGATTTAAACTAGATGTTAGGAAGAAGTTCTTTCCAGTGAGGGTGGTGAAACGTTTGCACAGGGAGGTTGTGGATCACAGAATCACAGAACGTGATCAAAGATGTGATCAAAGATCACATTCTGTGATCACAACCTCCCTGGAGGTGTTCAAGGTCAGGTCGGATGAGGCCATGAGCAACCTGTTCTAGTGGGAGGTGTCCCTGCCTATGTCAGGGGTGTTGGAACTAGATGATCTTTGAGGTCACTTCCAACCTAAACCATTCTGTGATTCTTTAGGGATCAGTTTTCTTTCCAGCGTCGAGCTCCTTTCAGTGTCTTGCTGTATTCAATATCCAGTACCTTGATCTAGAAAATTCTCAGTATTAGCAGTTCCACATCCACATAAATGCAGATGTACTATACACACAGATACACAAGTACGTATGTATTTTCCCCTAGAGGAAATAGGATATTTGTGCTTTATAAGATGAACAAGTAGAATAGCAACCCAAGAATTCTGGGCTGTCACCCAAACCACACAGCTTTGAAATCAGTGGTGCACTGAAAAAAAACACAACAAAAAAACCCCCTACACTTCCTTCCAAGAAAAGCATCTAAGCTTTCCAATCTGTTTAGGACTGATGTCTGCCCACAAGAGACTAAAATCTAGGCTGGCATACAACACCAAAAATCTCTTCTTCTTGACCTGGGGAATAATACTGTAGGTGTCTGGACACAGAGGCAGAGCTGGTGGTGCAGAACTTTATCTGCAAATTGTTAGACCTGCTTTTAATTTCCAATGAATCAGCAAACACATCTGTGGGCTACTCTCTTCCAGAGCAATCCCCCTTATTTTTTTTATTCTCAGAACTCATCTCTCTTTTCCCAACACCTGCTCACTGCTCCCTCTGAAATACAGTTCAAAAACACTGAAGTGCTCAAAGTATTCCAATTTCTTTCTCTGGAAGAGGCTCTCCTTAAAACGTATTACATGTGATGCAGAAACAGGTGAATTAAAACAAGATAGTAACTAAGGCAAGTTGGACTCTCTAACAGAAGTAGGATGCACATTGATCACAAAAAACAGAAGGCAGCTGAGGAATGTGGTACAGTTCTGCACAGATAAAACATCAAGATTAGAAATATAACCACAATGTATCTCTAACTGTTCCAATCTCACTGAAGTAGTATCTAACTCTAAAAGCCTCTGCTACTATTAGCGTAATTTCTCTGGGAAGCTCAGTTACTACACCCACACTGTATATAGTCTTTATTATCAGCTACATCTCTTTGTTCCTTCAGCTTTGAGCCAAGGAATGTGAATCCTCCTCAAGTCATAGATGCAATGAGACATTAAGAATAGACTAAGCTGCAAACACCATCACTTCCCACTTCCAGGCTACAGGTGCCAACTCAGAGGCCAGGTCTGGAGCAAGCCTGGTCTTTAGCCCAAGAGCTCCGAGGGAACATCATCTGCTCCTTGCATCTTGCTACTATTTTCAAACTTAATCATTAAGTCATCACAGAGTTGTTTTTCCTCTGTGGTAATATAAAACTGACACCACAGGTGTTTTGTGGTATCTGGACAGAGACCAACTTCTGCTAATGGCCTGTTATTCACTGATGATGGTATTTCAAACCTTTGGTCAGAACATGAACTGCTTCTTCACTTGCCAGTCATCACCAGTGCAATCGCCTAAGACCTTATGACCTCCAGGTTAGAGTTAGGCGGTAGGGAACTCTCCTTGGGCAAGACAACAATGCTAGTTAGCTCCCTGCCATCCCCCTTAATGAAGACTCCATGATTTTTACAGTGGAGGAAAGAATTGTCATGCCTTGAGCACTTAAGAGTATGCTTTGCAGGCTCAGATGAAGTATGGCCTGATAAGGCTATGTATGACCATTTCCCTACTTATGCTGAGGCCTTTCAACTATGAGAGTTGACAGCTCACACTGTCCTGTGTTTAACCTTGTCCTAGGCAGATAATTTATGACCACACACCAATTCCAAAAAACAGAAGGAAAAGCTGCAGTGCCATATTTAAAGTGAAGTCTGGCAAGACACCCTGCTCTTCCTCCACAAGTACTTTATGGCAAAGCCTGAAATGGTTTCCTGAGATGTTGTATATCTGGCATGAACCTCTGCCAGGCAAAATCTTGTCTCATTTAATTAGCTCTCACAAATTTTCACCATTCTGCTTTCTCACTGAGGTCTCAACCACAGCTCTTGCTGTCCAGACACCACAGGGAGTGAGACACCATGTCCAAGGCCACTGCTGGTGGCCCAGTTGTGAAAGCGCCTGATGGAAACTCATCTCATTAAACTTTTGAAAGATGGATGCTCTGGCACTGGAGCAGCTCCGAGAGCTCAGCTGGAGTTTCTGCTGGCCTCCAACTCTCTCTTTGTAATATTTTAGGTTTTGCCTGCTGGAAAATGACTTGTAAGAATGCTCTTGAGTGCCAGCGTTTGGAACTGGATCTCCATCCAGCATTCCCAAATCCTGGGATGCTTGGAGCTGATGTGCTGACTCAGATCACTCGAGACAAGCAAGTTAGTGAAAAGTTCAATCTGGTGGTAATGAGATCTGGTGGAATTAGACTTCTGTAAGATTTATTCAGTGTTTTGTAATCAATGTAGAGTGTTAATGTTATCCATTTGCTCCCAAACCTCTGCTTGGAAAAGAGCAGAGCCAGTCAAAGCAAATGCTTCCCAACCTTTCAATGTCAGCCTCTTTTCTTTGTGAAATGAGTGGTTCCAGATCTCTGCAGAGGTGCCTGGCAGTTCAACCCAATCCTCTCAATTAGCATCTTTATTCCTATCGATTATTAATCGGTTATATAACATTTCCCAGATCCCTCCTAAGAGAAACTGACAATTGTATAGAGCATAACAACAAAACTCACCCAAAAAGTGTCCAGGTAAAACCTAATATCACAAAACATGAGCATTTTATGAAAAATGAAAAATAAAGATTCTATATTCAAGATCCACTGACAAAAAGTGATAGGATTTGATGGAGCTAAATTACGGCAAGTTATCAGGGTTTCCCAGGGCTCACATCGCCTCGCCTGCCTTCTGTACACCACAGAGTTTCACCAGTAACTCCTGGAAAACACGTTCTTGTCTCCTGAGCTCTATGGTCTCCATTACATAGCCTTTTCAGGGCCCAATCTCTTCCGCTTAAAATCCAGAAAGAATGTGCTATGGAGTAAGAAAGCTTATGAATGTGGCAATGTGGAAAGCCTTGTGGTACATAGCAAGATACCAGGGACTGGAAGGGAGCACCAGGGCTTAGCTGCAAGCACACAAGGACCTGAACGTGTCTGTGGATCAGGAAGTTTAGATGCCTTCTGCAACTCAAAGAGCTCATCAAAGGATGTCTTCTTTCTCTCTAGTTTTCATATAAGAAGGCAAAGTTAATGTCTAATGACAATCCTTCTTCCTATTCGCCAGGCCTGTCCACTCCATTAAGTCAAAGAGTTTACCACAGAGGCCCCCAAATATCTTATTTCTTTAATCAAATCATACAAGCCACATCTCAGTCTTTTAAACACGTTGCTGGTGATCAAGCTGGTATCTTTCCTTGCTTCTGCCTGTATTGCTAAATGTTCCCCCACCTCCTTTAAAATAAAATTAAAAAACCCCTCCGTGCCCTGCACTTCCATAGCAGAAGAACGACTGCTAAAAAAATCCATTAGCATGGTTTGGCCATAGTCCAAAATTTTAGCTACCAAGAATGTTAAATCCTCCATCTGTTTGCTAGTTAGATAATGTTACCTTTGAGCTTTCCTTTGGCTGCTAAAGACACTTTATCTGCCTTAAATGTTGCAGAAAATTACACTTTAGGTCAAAGCCTGTGTGCCATTAAATAAGGGAGGGGAGAGGGAAACTTTCTTGCTATAAATTTCCACCTTTAGTTCCTGCTAGCTCTTGGTACATTCAGACAGAGAGAAGTCCCGAGCTGAGCATAATCATATTAATGACCTGGATAATTGATGGTGAATGATGGATATGTTGAGCTAGACTCTAATCCACTCTTAAATATTTGCTTGACTTTTTTAAAAATCAAGGGAATACCCTGAAGGGAAGGAAGTTCTTTCACATAGGAGAAGCTAAGCAGCTACGGTGTGCTTGAGTGAACATTTGGCTAAGACATTAGTTTGTGCATCAGCTGGGGACGCAGGCTGGGCAGTGAGGCCCAACTCACTCTTTAGTGCCAAGACCAGGCTGTAACATCCATCAGACACCTCCAGGGAGAGGTGACTCAAGTGCTTTCACTGATGTGATCCCATACAGGTCAGGCCAGGAGGTCACCTTGCACAATCCCCTCTCCTTCACTATTTATCTGCTCACTTCTCATTATAGCTGATGGGACACACAGGCGGCCCTGAGGAACATGTTGGATGTGGACTTCTCACCATTGACGCTCATAGGAGTTTTCCTCATGACTTCAACACCAACCTCTTTATACCTGGGATTTCACCAGGGAGTGCTGGCTGCTTTCAGGTCACATCATAACTTTCCATGGGCCCACAACCCAGCTTCACTCCCCAGTCTGCTGCAGCAGCAGGTGCCTCCCAGATGACTGCAGCAGATGAAAAACTACAGCCGCTCACACTTGTCTCCTGCGCTCCCCAAGGACGGAGCAGCCTGCTGAGAAAAAGCTAACAAGGAACCACTAAGCATAACTGCATGGGACACTGACAGCTACTTATCAGGAAGGATTAAAACAAGGTCCCAAAACCCACAGAAGTTCTGGTGTTGCATTTAGCAGAGCAAACTCACATCTGCCTCTACTTAGGCCTATTATATACACTCCAGAGGTGGATGACTGGACAGGATTGGTCAGAAATGACAACAAACTACTGGCCAGAACACAAAAATCTGGTGTGGGATTGGTTGAGATCTGAGGCAACTTGTTTCGGGTCAGCGTACAGATCCTTATATTGGGCTATCGGGGTGACGGTGGCATGAGGCTGATCTTGCCGGCCAACCCTGGGAGAGGGACAAACGTCCTCCTGGGCAGTGAGAGACCCAAGGATAAGGCTCTGAGCCTGAAACAGGAGTCACAGAGTAGCTTGCTCTCTCTCTGCAGCTAGGAGGATGGTTTCTTTCCAGCCTTGTTATGACAGAGTTTTCCCCAGCAGTCAGCCAAGTTTCCTTAGCAGCAGCTGAGGGACTTAAACTTTAGGGCTAGGAAGAGATTTCTAGGCAAAGAGCCCCATCTGCAGCAAAGTCAAATTGAACTTGACAGCCACTGTGGGAAGTCAAGAAAAAAAGGACTATGAAATAGATGAAGTTGTCACTTCTGTTAAGGAATAGAGGTCAGGGGACTGGAGACATACTAAAAAAAAGTGTTCCTTCTGCTCAAAGTCACAGGTCCAAATCTGGCCTTGTACAGAGCGACCAGAATTCATTAGTCATTGCAGTAGCTTGTGACTGTGTTAGGGATAAGTCCCTAAATAATTTCCAGTGGAGAAACATCTGCAAAAGGAACAGTTGTGCAAGGAAGATTGCTGTCCAGTCTACCCATTTCCAGGGCAAACTAAAGGGTCTTGATGATTACTGGTCTAACTGAGTACATCAAATACATGAAAAGAAGAGCAAAGAGAACATGTGCCTGGATTGTGCAAATCCTTTCCTCAGTAATAGGCCAGGATCATGTAAATGGCCACAATGAGCCCTGCTTATTCCATGGAGAAACCAAGCATGGTTGCTACCATTGACCTAGGAAGTGTGAATGAACCGTTTGTTTGGAGAGAGATGAAAGGAAGCATGCAAATGAAGCTTGTCTCCATCACCAAGACAGATTTACTTCTTCAAGTGGCCTCAAGTAGCCTTGGAAAGGAAATCTGGAATGTTGTAACATTCATAAATATTTGACTGTTCTGTCTTACCTTGAAAACAGGCAGAAACTCTATCCTAAAGAAAGCACTCCCAGATTGAACAGTCATTTTGTTAAGCAGGCCATGACCTGGGGAGCTAGGTATTGGTGACATTTAATACGTATCTGTATCTGTGCACATGTACAAACACACACCATAAAATGCAGTGGTTGTCCCAAGGAAAGCCTGGGAACTGTTCAAAAACAAAGTTAAATCTGAACTTGGTTACTTAGATTTAGAAAAGGATTTTTTGTAAGGTTTAGGAGCAAATTAGAAATATTTTAACATGTTAGAGGAGATAAATTGCTTTTTCTTCTCTCTTTTAGTTACCCCCAGAAAGCTGCAATATTTTATTCTTAGGCATCTCCTATCTGATCTAACAGCAACCAGACAGATGTGGCACACTCCTACCTTTCATTCAGACCTTCCACCCAGCTGCTACAGTAAAATTTGAGAAGAAACAAACAAGAAGTGCCTGTGGAGAGAAATAGTGAGCAGGCATTCTAAGAAGCACCATGTAATGTGATCTGCGATACAAAATCTGCACCACCATGCAGATCCAGCACAATTTTTTTCCCCTTCAGTTGAGATGGAGCAATTCTGTACTTGTGGTGCTTCTGGCAGCTACAGAAAAGAAGAAAATGAAGAAGAAGAATAATAAAGCGTAAAATAAAATCAAGGGGCTTTCTTCTTCACATACTGCAGCATCCAAACACACTCACCCAATACAAAACTCTCTGCTTTTGGTGGATGTGAACTATGCTAATCTGTCACAGTTTAGTCACTCACTAAGTGAAAGATGCTTATCCTTTAACTAAAAAAAGTAATTTGGATCCTCAGGAGATTTCCCCTACCAGCTGCTTTTGAATGCTCTGGTATTCTTTCCTCTGGGTACAATTAGATTGCTATAACCTAAACAGCCCTTCCAGTCCCATCATTTTAATGTCCCCCAAGGTGGTAAACAGCATTAAGAGCTCATTTCCATAGCCATAGGTCAAGAAATGTGTATGATTGCATGTATATCCTAAATGCTTCTTCTTGTGACCACAGAGTGACAATTAGCCTGCTGAAATGTAAAATCTGACAAACTTTGGCTTAAGTCTTTCAAAGCCATATTAGCACAGGATTGAAATCTTACTCTGCATGGGATGGCACCAAGTCCAATGGAGCCATGAACCAGTTTAGACTTCATGTCAAGCAATAAGAATAATGAGGAATGACCAAACCTGAAAGCAGTTTTCCCTATCCTGATTGCTTCTTTTATGAGGAAATATACTGTGCCTTGAGTATCTAGCTAGATGTGCATAGATATGGACTCTTCTTTTTCCAGGTCACAAAATCACAGGATGTTAGGGGTTGGAAGGGACCCAAAGAGACCATGGAGTCCAACTCCCCTGCCAGAGCAGGACCATACAATCTAGCTCAGGTCACAGAGAAAGCATCCAGATAGGCCTTGAAAGGCTCCAGAGAAGGAGACTCCACAACTCTCTGGGGAACCTGCTCCAGTGCTCTGTGAATCTTACTGTAAAGAAGTTCCACCTTGTGTTGAGGTGGAACTTCCTGTGCTGCAGCTTACATCCATTGCTCCTTGTCCTATCCCAGGAAGCAAGTGAGCAGAGCCTGTGTCCCCCCCCACTCCGGACACCCAGCCCTCAAATACAAATAAATATTTGTTAGATCCTCTCTTAGTCATCTCTTCTCCAGACTAAAAAGCCCCAGGTCCCTCAGCCTCTCCTCGTTAGGCTGTGCACCAGTCCCCCCCTAATCATTCTTGTAGCCCTCTGCTGGATCTCTCCAGCAGATCCCTGTCCCTCTTAAACTGGGGAGTCCAAAACTCAACACAGTACTCGAGATTCCCTCTATTTCTTTACCACTCCTGATCCAAGTTACTGCGCAGTTCCCATTGTATCAAAACAAGATGTTTAGGCAACAGAACTAATGCTTTTTTACCATAATTGTGTTGTATGAGTAACACTGGGACTGAATATGGAATTCTCTTTAGAATGAAGGAAAAACAAAACACAAGTTATTTAAAACTGTGCATCAAGAACAAAGAAGAGTAATTAGGGCTTTAAATCTGCAACTGATGAGAATAAAGACACTATGGAATTAGAAAAACCCAACAAACACCTTGGTCAGCACAATCCCAAGCACAGATGCAAGCTAGGTGGAAAATGGCTGGAGAGCAGCCCTGAGGAAAAGCTCCTGGGGTCTGGGTTAATGAAAAGCTCAACATGATCTGGCAGCATGCATGCAGCCCAGACAGCAACCATGTGCTGGGCTTGCAGCAAGAGCAGCGTGGCCAGCAGGGCAAGGGAGGAGATTCTGCCCCTTTACTCTGCTCTCATCAGACCCCCACCTGGACAAGGAGGACATGGAACTGTTGGAGAAAGTCCAGAGGAGGCCACAAAGATGCTCAGAGGGCTGGAACAGCTCTGCTATGAGGACAGGCTACGAGAGTCGGGGCTCTTCAGCCTGAAGAGAAGGCTTCAAGGAGACCTTGGAGTGGCCTTGGAGAGGGCCTAAAGGAGGGCAAGGGAGGGACTATTTACAAGGTCTTGTAATGATAGAATGATGAGTAACCAGTTTAAACTGGCAGAAGGGAAATTCAAACTAGATGTTAGGAAGTTCTTTCCAGTGGGAGTGGTGAAACATTGGCACAGGTTACCCAGGGAGGTTGTGGCTGCTCCCTCCCTGGAGGTGTTCAAGGCCAGGTTGGATGAGGACTTGAGTGACCTGTTCTAGTGGGAATTATCCCTGCCTATGGCAGGGGATTGGAATTAGATGACCTTTGAGGTCCGTTCCAACCTAAACTATTTTATGATTCTATGATAAAAATTGGCCAGTCACTCTATTACATCAAGAAGTTCAAAAGCCTTCCCTGGAAATGTTGGGAGTGCAATTTGCCATTCTGTAGAAAGGCTTTGTTACTACTTTCTATTTAAGACCAAAACCTGGTGAAATGGTTCCAGAAAGGATAAATCTGCAAAGTAGTAGCAAGCAAGAAATAAGAGCTCTTTTCTTGTGGAGGAGTTTTTTTTTTTGGTGACATGATTGACATGGCCAAAATACATGCATGTGGGGAACTGTAGTTTCTGAAAGTGTAAATTATATATATACATTCATAACCAAACAGATTTTTTATGGGTATAAACATCTACATTCACATAGTTGTTTCATACATGTGTATGCATGCATACAGTTTATAGGAATGGTCAAGCAGTTTGGAGAATGTATCTCTGAATTTAACAGCTATGTTTCAGGTATTTCCCTTTATAGGGAAATGCTATATAGATTCTTCCATTTGAGCAGGGAAACCTCTTAAAATGGTGGAAGAAGCACTCCAGATTAGCAAATCTTTCCCCCATCCAGTGCTCTAGCTAGAGTTCCAGACATAGGGGACATAATGGACTATATCTGAGCTGTTTCTTACTAGCTACAAGGGAGAGAGTGGTCAGGTACTGGAATGAGCTGCCCAGAGAGGTGGTGGAGTCACTCACTCTGGATGTGTTTAATGATCATTTGGATGTAGTGCTTAGGGCTATGGTTTAAGGTGAGTCTTTGTAGAGTAGGGTTCTAGCTTGGACTTGGTGATCCTGAGTGCCTCTTCCAACCTGGATGTTTCTGAGTGATAACAAGATTTATGAATAATACTATTGATGAGACATCCAATAAATTTCACCTGGGAGTAAAGAAAGTTGGTCCATTAACTAGATTTAGAGAGAGGGAAAGCCAAAATGATTAATCACAGAATTAACCAGGCTGGAAAATACCTCTAAGATCATTGAGTCCAACCTATCACCTAATCCTTCTAATTGACTAAACCATGGCATTAAGTGCCTCATCCAGCCTCCTCTTAAGCACCTCCCAGGATGGTGACTCCACCATCTCCCATGGCAGCTTGTCCCAGTAGCAAATCACTCTTTTTGTGATGCACAAATCAATGGAAGACAAAAAGAAAATCGTATTTAGCCCAGGAAAGATGTACATATCCTGAAGGCTTCTGTCACTGAAGTAATTGTGCTAAACACTCAAAATTTAATTGAACAGGTGAGAGATTCTACAATAAATTAGGCAAAGATTCAGAAATGAAGATTGATTTTGTATCAGAGAAGATTAAATGCATTTAAGTTTCAGTTTTCTTGTGCTGTTGATGTACTTGATACTACAAATGCTTTCTTTTCCCCCAATGCCACCTACAGTAGTTCAGGGCTCAAGCAAGACACAAACTGTGCTCAGGAAACAGAGGAAATGAAAAAAACAACCAAACCACAAATTCAAATTTATTTTTTCTATCAGTTTAGTTGACTTTGGTTGAATTAACCAGTTTGGAGTAAATCCTTGAAGGCATATGGAATAGAGTACTTACTGAGCAGATCCTTAGGAAAGAGGTAAGATCATCTGTGATGGCAAATACAACATTTGAGAAAATACTCCTGTCCAAATTAAAAAAAAAAACAAAAAAAAAAAAACAACAAAAAAAAACCAAAAACCCAACAAATAAATCTTCTCCTTTCTGAGATAGTCAGCATTAGTTGGTGAAACTGCATCAGTTTACAGAGGTAACCCAAAGGAGATGAAGTTTCTGCTTATAGAACAAGAACTATTTAATATTTATAGAAAACACCTGAAAAAGTTTTGAAAACTGACTATACTGAAAGATTTCAAAAAGCAGCTGTGAAAAATGGAGAATCATCTGTGATAGGCACATTTTCTACCAAAAAAATAAATTATAGGGATTGGTAAGAAGCCCAACACTAAGCAAGTCATAATTTTCATCCCTGATTTGCAAGTCCTTCTCAAAACGTCGCCAATGAAATCCACATGCACGAGACAGACTCTCAGCGTGATGAATTATGGAAATACAAAGCCATCTGAAAGGATTTGCCTCTCGAAACAAGGCAGGCAGGAATACAACCAATGCCCGGAGAGACTTCTGCAGATGGAGGATTCCAAACCTGGATGCTTGTTGGTGACCACAGCCCTCAGTTCTTAGCATGCTGCTTTTCTGGGCTGGATATACAGGGTATCTGGTTAGCTACCTGAGTGTCATTGGAATAAACTGTAATTATCCCACTCAGCTGCAGCCATCAGGACTTCCAAAGAAACATAGTCGGGAGCAGTGCAACTCAAACCTCCTGGCTTGGGCAGGTCACTCCAGTCTGGATTTTTGGATGCCCATTAGCAGCTGAGCAAACATGCTCTGGCTTTTCCCTCATTAGGGCAATAATAGAATTTCTCTCCTTTTCCTGGCTGCATATCTCCAGGTAACACATCCACTCTAAAGATCGTTAAGACTCCTCTTGCTTTTGCAAAATTACTCAATGGTTAAGAGGAGAAAGAAGGGGGTAAGCAAGCAGACACATAAATCCACTTTCAGTATACACATATAAGCCTTGTTTTCTTAAGAAACCACAAATACAAAGAAGATCAATGGAATAATTCAAGGACCATGAAACAAGCCTCACAGCAGGAGATTTAAGTAGCTTGGTCAATTTAGCATGAGATGGAGATGTACTGAACGCAGTTATACACATCTTTGCCTAGGAAAACTTGTGGATGTGGAAGGATTCATCAGTTTACCAGAGAAAAGGCACAGCTCAGCCAGAAGTTATGAGGCATTCAAAAAAATAAAGTACTTTATCTACTTATGTATTTTGCCAGTTACTTAACCTATTGGAAGAGCTTCTCAAAAGGAAGTGAAGAGAGATCCTTCTGTGTCCTTAAAATGACTTCAGATGCCACAAAGATACATTTTAATGGACTCCTCACTACTATTACATGCAGGGCAACAGCAGGCAACACTTGATTTGGTTATTTTCTCTTCCATCTGTTAGCCTTAGGGCGACACCCTGGCTCACACAGGATGTAACTCCATGGAGTACTCCCATCAGCTCTTACAAGTCTCCTCTTTGTGGGTGGAACAGAAGTGCTGCCAGGTACGTTCAGAAAGAGAAACTGGGACTAACTCTAGAATTGCTCTCCGCACAGAGTAGCTCCATGACTTGGATTTTCTGCAGACCTGAAGACACTCAGCACCCTTTGACCCTTTGCTAAGTTTTCCTGTCCTTTCCTCTTCACCCTCAGGTCAACTTAACCAGTGAAGCAACAGCTTAGGGACAGAAGACATTCGGGAAACTGCCCCATTCCCATACACAAAGCTCTGTTAATGCTCAGTACTGCTCCTGTTGACACTGTTAGCTCTTTTTCTATTGTTTCAGTGGGAGGAAGATCAGCTCTACATCATTTTTCCCAGGGCAATATTGCAGAAATACTACTCTGCTACAGAATGGCCTTGATTTGTCACAGAAAAGGCCTCACAAACTGACAGTTTCCATCCGATTTTCTCCGGGCAGTGGGGGAAGGAACATATTTTCTCCTCCAAAAGCATTCAGTAAATTTGTACTGCAGTCAGCTAATTTTATTACTTCTCATAAATGTCTGTTCCTGTAATGCTCTCAAGGTATTTTCATAATTCTACCTTGGGAATTGCAAATCAACTTTCTCTTTGATAAAGTAACCTGCAGTATTTTACTTTATTTTTTATGTTATGAATAGCTGAAAATGTATGACATCCCATAAAATGTCTGGGTTCAGCCTTTGAATATTACTTCTCTTAAGAAGTCTTTTAGCGTTGAAGCAGAGAAATACAATCCTAGGACTGGAGTCTACCAGACAAAAAGAGGAAAGGAAATCCTTAAAACCTACGTCTAGAGTGTCTTTAAAAGTTGCTTTTCTGTATTCCAAAGGGATTGAGCTTCCACTTAATTAAATTTTTGTTTAAGAAAAAGGAACCTGGATTATTTTATTTATTTATACATTTTTTTTTGCAGGAGTTTATGCTGAAGTATGTTAGGGAGGGGACAGTGCAGAGGAGAGAGGTGCTCCCCAAAGACAATACATATTTAAGTAATGAAGTATTTTACTAGAGAGCCTAAAAATTGGCTTTGTGGCCTCAGAGACAGAGCCACAGCTTCTCTCGCATAGCAACAACTGCCTACAGAGGAAAAAGTCCTCTACACTTAAACGAGCCAGGCTGCATTTTCATTTAATAGCCTCTCCAAATCACAGGCTGGGGAGCATCGCTGTGGTACTGGGCCAGTTTTCTGTCATGCAGTCGTTATGGGACTTTTACAAGGCTAATTTTGGAAAGAGAGTTTTGGGGTTTTTTTGATCAATTTATGCCAAATCCCAAGTTACGGCAGTAACACATCTGTTTGTAAACAGGAGAGCCTACAGTACAGTTAGCCAGCAGTCCTTTTACTACATTTAGGAATATGAATGGCACTCAGAGGATTTTTTTTATTTTAAAAATCAACAAGCAGGCCATTTCCCCAGCAGCCACTCTAGCCCAGGATCTATACAGTGCTTACAGAAATTGTAGAAAGAACACGTATAGCACAGATGAGCATTTCTCAGCATATCCTCCTTCCACTTTCTCTCCTTTAGGGAGCTGCTGAACCAGAGATTACACTTCAGTCATAACTTTAATGAGCGACTGGTGAACTTGTCATCTGTGACTATGTCAAAATCCTCTCTAGCCACTAAAAAGAGAGCAATTAACAGAATATGGTCCTCTTTCTTTGGCACAGCTATTCCTAAGCAGAGACGGTCTGCAACCACAAGTCCTTCTCTTTTGTTGAGGTTTTCATGCACAAAAAGGAAAAATTTCTTAAAAGACTCTGTTTAGGACTCCACAGCATCACAGAATCAGATCTAGCAACTTCTCTTTTTTGGTCACCTGCATTTGGCAAGCTGACCAGCAGAAGCAATTAACTGGTTTCCAAGGAAAAAGTCCCACCTCTCTAACAAAGTCCAGGCATGCTTCATTGCGTGTGACCTCTTGATGAATGCACTATGGACACAGCTTACCAAATATAGTTCAAGGCCAGGTTAGATGAGTCCTTGACCAACCTCTTCTAGTGGGAGATGTCCCTGTCTATGGTGGGGAGTTGGAACTAGATGATCTTTGGGGTCCCTTTCAACCTAAACCATTCTATGATTCTATGAAATATAAATACCTCAGTCTTAGCATTTCTGTTGCAGTGTCTAGATTAAAGGCTTGCAACTTCTTAAGAATAATTACTTTTAAAAATGATATAGATTCACCTCACCATCTTTGGTTTAGCATCACTAAAGCACACCAGCCTGGTGTGAAAAATGGAATGATGTCTCTGCCATGGCATCTGGCTTTCTGCATGCTGCAGTTGGAGCAAATGGAAGTGGCTTTTAGTGCATGCCTGTCAAAGGCACACAGGATGTTAGGGGTTGGAAGTGACCCAAAGAAATCATCGAGTCCAACTCCCCTGCTAGAGCAGGACCATACAATCTACCTCAGGTCACAGAGGGATGCATCAAAGACACGAAGTATATAACAAAGCACTGTTACCACTCATGCATCTTGTCTTGGAAATCATTGAACAACACAAGTTAAATAATTTCAAGCGTGCATAAAATACCTGAAGCCTCCATCTGACACCTGGAACCAATCATGCAGAAAGACTTTGCAATCACATGAATCTGCAGGGTGAGTTCATGCCACGCTCCTGCCAACGCACACCACACCATGCTCAGCACTCCAGTTTTGGTAAGAGTCAATAGGATTCCTCATACCCAGTGTAAGGCACAGCAGGAAGCATTTTGCTGGATCAAATCCTGGGTCACTCCAAATCCCTTCTTCCCCCTGCTCCATCTCTGGAGGTTTGAATGGGGGGAAGAAGGTAGCACAAAACTGCTTCACCCCCACCTTGTGGGCTTGAAGGGGAGAACAGCAAAAGGCTCCCTTTTCCACACGTGTACTGACTCACTGGAAAGCCTGTGGTAGAACTGACTGGTGGTCAGCTGGATTCCTCATGCCCAGTATATGTATGGCAAAAGACACAACATCTAGGAAGCTTATAAATTGAGCAAGGACAAAAGCATGTGGTTTCTGCTTTTGCACCGTGCTGTGCTCTTGCACGGTTTGTTCTGCTTCCCAACAAGTCTGTGAGCTTGGCAAGGCCTTAGGTCCATTTGAGAGAGATCTACCAGTGGCATCCAGACCTGGCTTCTCTGGGACCAACGTACTTTAACTTCCTGCTGCTGCAGAGAAATACAGCAGGGATCATTGCTAAAGTCTTACTTCACCTCCGTGAGTAAAATCTGCCCCCTTCAGAGACTGGAAGGCTCCTACAAGGTCTCCTTGAAGTCTTCTCTTCTCTAATTGTCATCCAGACATACGGAGAGGGAGAAAACAGGACTAATCTGTTCTCTCTGTAATAAATGAGACAACAACTTCTTCAGCACAAGAGAAATCTGTAGTCAGCTGTAAACAGATCTTTTTTGTTGTTGCTTGGAAATGGCAAAAGACAGTATTTCAATGCTCTTAACCGCCTCATCAGTGTCCTTCAGCAAATGTAATTTGGGAATTGGTTTGGTTACACCAAAAATGAGGGGTTTGGCAGATAAACTACACAGTCTAAACCACTCTCACCATGTGTTCATCCAGTTTTCAGCTCTATCACGCACTTGAGAGAGTTCAGTGGAGGACTACGAGGATGATTAGGGGACTGGAATATTGCCTGATAAGGAGAAGCTGAGGGACCTGGGGCTTTTTAGTCTGCAGAAGACTGAGAGGGGATTTAATAAATGTTTATAAATATCTGAGGGCTGGGGGTCAGGAATGGAGGGGGAAAGGCTCTGCTCGTTTGCTCCCTGGGATAGGACAAGGAGAAATGGATGGAAGCTGCAGCACAGGAGGTTCCACCTCAACACAAGGAGGAACTTCTTTACTGTGAGGGCCCAAGAGCACTGGAACATGCTCCCCAGATTGGTTGTGGTGTATCCTTCTCTGGAGACTTTCAAGGCCCATCTGGATGTGTTCCTGTGTGACCTGAGCTAGATTGTATGGTCCTGCTGCGGCAGGGGGTTTGGACTCGATGATCTCTTGGCGTTCCTTCCAACCCCTAACATCCTGTGATCTGTGAACTACCTCAAGGAAAAAACTAGATAGTATCTATGTGGAATAAAGAGCAACTCCATGCTCACAGAATTAGGCTACTAATTTGGAACCGAAAGCCATGGAAGAGCTGTGAGCTACAAATCACCACAAGGGATTTTTCACTATGGACAAAAATACCCTGTATGGCTCTGAAGGCTTGCAAAGAGTAGTATCACCTTAACTCATTCCCATCACCTACTACAGGTCTCAGATGGAAAGCCACTTTCCCTTAATTGAGGAGGGAGGCTCCTCAAAAGGCACTTCAGCATATCTAAGGTCATCCTCATTTAATAAAGTAGCCTATGTCTCCTCCTTAGTCTTTAGTCTGAAAGGGAAAAGTAAGGATACACAGATAATGCTCTTCGAGGAAAGGCAGGAGAATTCTTTCAACACCCCTGTTTGGAGACTTCCCATCGGAGGATGCAGCCACATAGCTGCGTATGCCAGGCGGGTTAACAGAACACTTAACACGGCATCAGGTACTCAGCACCAAGACACGTGGCTGGGGAGGCCTCAGTGCAGATGAGAAGCCAACATGCTCTCTACCGCTCTCAAGCTTGCTTTTTGAGAGTGATGTAGACATATTCTATAAATCTAATTTAACCCTATAAGCCTGGGGAGTCAGAGTCCCAGGCTCACTTCAGGACTATGAAGGGCTTTGCAGGGTTAGCTCATTCTAAACAATCAAACCTGTTCCTTAAAGCATTTGTGTAGATTTATGAGGCTCTGGTGGGTGGGAACCTGAAACAGATACCATGCTCTTCTCTTCAGTGCAAGAATGATTTATGTTGCCAGGCAGCTCTTCGGCACAAAGCCAGAACAGATCTGTCAGATGCGACTAACAAATGTTGTAAAACTGAGTCAACCAACTGCAATGTGAGCATTGGTTCTCCGAGCACGTGGGCCCCAATGGGGAAGAGCAGGTGCACAACACAATTACAAGCAAGATGAAAAACAAGAGGTATGTACAGAGACAAACCTGGCAAAGTTGCTTTCGTTCCCATAAATCACTGTGACAACTTCAGTACCAACCAGGAAAAATGAAAGAAAAAAAGAGGGAGATATGTGTGTGGAAAAACTGTCACAGCACATCGAACAACAGAGCAATGGAATTGGAAGCAGCCGTGTTAATCCCTCGTGGACTATCTCACCATAATGATTATTTATTCCTTACAAATGGGAATTCTAATCTGCTGATTTTGTGGTTGCATTTTTGTGGCTTAACATTCCACATGTCACAAGAAATATCAGCCTCCCCACCCTGCCTAAATCCTCCCCTGGTTAAATTGATCACATGTGCGGCACACAAGCCGAATGGCCACATGGAAACATCTTGCCTCTGATGGGATAAATCCTGCTTATCCATAAAATAAAAGGGAGTCTGATAATCATATCTTCACTTCTGCATTATGACCTTCTTCCCTGGAATAATTTTGTCCAGCACAAAAAAACTCAAACCCAAAAGCAAAAACCCCAAACCCAAACAAACAAAAAAGATCTCAACAGAACCTCCCCTAAGAAAACACTGTAAATATTATCCCGGATCCCGACAGCTAAATGTTCCTGTATCTTACTAGATAAAAAGAACCACCACCTCCCACTTCTCTTCCCACACACATACACACAGAAGAGATCTGGATGTGATTTGAATTGGAGTACTGCTCCACTGCCTGTTGGTTTCTAATCAGGTCAACTCTCAGGAATAGTGAACCAGGAACTCAATCTCTCCCACCGAATCCAGAATTGGGCTGTCTATAGTTAGACAGGTGGCTTACTAAACTCCAAAATCACAGAATCGGCCACGTTGGAAAAGACCTCTAGGGTCATCAAGTCCAACCTATCACCTAACCCTTCTAATTAACTAAACCATGGCACTAAGTGCCTCATCAGCCTCCTCTTCAACACCTCCAGGGATGGTGACTCCACCACCTCCCTGAGCAGCCCATTCCAATGGGCTAACCAGTGCTGAGTACAGGGTGAATGACCTCCTTGGTCTTGCTGGTCACACTGTTTTTGATACAGGCCAGGATGCCATTGGCCTTCTTGGTCACACTGGCTCACGTTCAGTCTGCTGTCAACCAGTACCCCAGGTCCGTCTCTGCATGGCTGCTCTCCAGCCACTCTGTCCCCAGCCTGTAGTGCTGCATGGAGGAGTTGTGGCCAAAAATGACAAGGACAAGGTGGTCAGCACTGTTGAAATCCCTTCTAGCAGGCTGTGATACCAAGCTACAAACCCCACCCATTTCATCTACTCCTACAATGCCACAGACCACTCTGTGGCAGTTTTCCTACCAGCAACAGCCATGGGCTGGATGATACCCAGAGAAGGACCTTACACAAACAACACAGTAGAGCTTGCTTGGTAGTGGAAGGCTTCCATATGATTTGCCCTTGAAGATGCAGAGCAAAGGTCACTTAGCTATCCTGCTACTTGAGATTTGACTTGCCTTTCTGGGATAAGCAGCACAATGTCTGGCTCTACTTTCTCATGCCTTAAAAAGCAGGAAAAGAAAATGTCTGTATTGCTCTTAGGTTTGGCAAACTAGCATAATAAAAAACAGTTTACAAAAACATAAAACATAATAGGCTTTCCAAGTCACAGAAGTTCCACAAACCAACTTCCCCAGACAAGCTGCTTGCACTTACAGTCTTTGCTGCACAATCTGGTGGTTTTCCTAAGATCCGAGTCAGGTCAGATGCACAAAGCTCTGAAATCACACAGAAGCTATAGCTTTGTGCTTCTCAACTCTCTTTTCATGGGGTATATGTGCACTGCTATACAGAAACCATTCAGGAAGCTCTCTTGACCACTGTGCACCTGGTCATCCACTCGAGGTACCAACCAGCTTACTCCCTGCCCTGCTTTATACTGCTGCAGGTATGACGGGCAGGCATGGGTCTAGGCAGATCCACACTGGGAGCTGCTCCCAAAGGCCATATGGATACAGTACTTGGTTCTCCTGCTCTCCAATGATACCTCAGCAGGAGGTGTTGCATGAAGATGCCCTCTTGGATAAGCAGAAAACCAGTGCAGCTTACAACCACACAACCAGAGGTTCATGCACCTATTTGGTAATCTCTATGCACCAAGAACACGACTCAGCATCCAGACACCTGTCTCCATGGCACAGCACGTGGCACCTTGTGTACGTGCATTCAAGTAAGCCAAAAGATCTGGGAAACGGTGATGGAGAGGTTTGACAAAATTGACACCAGATGCATCCTCACTCCAAGTCAGCTAGGACAAGCTGATGAGATTGCTATCCTGTTACGTCTTACAGCTGGAGGCTCCATCAGTATGTGATATTAAAGTACATGTAACGATAAGAAGGGTGTGCCAAACAGCTAAATTGTTCCCTTCCTCTAACATCCCAAATATTAAGGCAAACTCAAGCTGAATTAGAAGGCAAAGAGTGGATTAGGTAATATAACAATTGTCATATGTGTTAAATTTGGTCTTTTACTACAGCAGGATGTTAGTAATGAAAACAATCCTTTAGCCACTCAACCTCGTAAATCCACAAAAGCAAGTGTGTTCATCAGACCTCTCTTTGCCCTACTATCTAGGGGATGTTTTGTAACAAAAGGCCATGTGAAAATGAGAGTAAAAGATAAAGACAAGTACAAAGTAGGTTAAAACACTCTCAAATTAGCTGCCTGCATTCAGTTACGTCAACCAGAACACTTCCAACTCAACTGGTAGAGGAGATAGGGAAAGATGGTGAACCAAAATCACAGTAATTTATTGATTAAAAGATTCACTTCATTAGAACATTCTGCCATTAAATTCCACATTGCTTTTCTCTTACAAACCTCAACAACTGTTTGTTTCTATAATGTGCACTGAATCTGCTTAATTAAGTTCTCGAAAGCGATGCTTCTCTCCTAGGAGATGCTGTCTCAACTACCAAAACATTCAGCGGAAGATCTCATTTTTGACAAAATTACTGAAAGGAACAATTAGGTTTCAATCATTTGGACACTGTAACATCACCCTTAGAATTTTTATCATTTCTTTCTATGGCATTCACTAATTTTTTGAAGAGCATTGACTTTTGACTGCTGTATTATTCTGAGATATTAATGCATTACAATCATTCAGCAGATCGTATCTTTACACAATGGTTAGTCTGCTGTCTTCAGTGCTTGACAGCATTTAATTGCCTTTAAGAGGGAAACACAAAGTTTCCATTGAGGTTCATTTTGGAGCAGGCTGGAATTTCTGTTCCAAACCCTCTTAAACATTATTCTTTTTGATTCAACTTAGAGTACAAACACATTTCTTTCTTTGGAAGAGAAATCTTGCTTTTCAACATCCCACGTGTGGGGTGATGATAACGGCATTCATTTCCACTGATTTTCAACCACTGTCTTGGAAGGAGTTCAGAAAAACATGAGAAGAACTTTCCTCTGGTAGCACAGTCATAGAAATTCCTCTAGAACACACCCTAAAGCTTATGGACACCTGCAGTCTTAAGTCCTTTAATAAAGCTGCATAAAAATGTACAGCACATCTCCTATGCTTAGAACTTATCTATAAAATAAAGACACTACAGCCTTTTACCCTGCTACACCACAGTAATTCCTCAAACTTCAATGTAAAGCTTTGGGTTACACTACAAATGCCTGCTTGTATCCCAAAGCTAAGACAGAAAGGAAATACTTCATCCCTTCTCACAAAAGGATCAGGCTAGAGGTTTGTCCAAGGTTTGTAGTCAAGGCAGGAATATTTCCCACATCTTCTGTTTACTAAATCAGATGGTAGATAGTAGGTTGAAGATGAGCCAGCAGTGGGTCCAGGTAGCCAAGAGGCCAATAGCATCCTGGCCTGGATCAGGAATGGTGTGGCCAGTAGGACGAGGGAGGTTTTTCTTCCCCCGTACTCAACGCTGGTCGGGCCACACCTTGAGTGCTGTGTCCAGTTCTGGGCTCCTCAATTCAAGAGAGATGTTGAGGTACTGGAACGTGTCCAGAGAAGGGTGACAAAGCTGGTGAAAGGCCAGGAAGACAAACCCTATGAGGAGAGGCTGAGGGACCTGGGGTTTAGCCTGGAGAAGAGAAGGCTCAGGGGTGACCTCATTGCTCTCCATAACTACCTGAAGGGAGTTTGTAGCCAGGTGGGCATTGGTCTCTTCTCCCAGACAACCAGTAATAGAACAAGGGGACACAGTCTCAAGTTGTGCCAAGGTAGGTATAGGCTGGATATCAGGAGGAAGCTCTTCACAGAGAGAGTGATTTGCCATTGGAATGGGCTGCCCAGGGAGGTGGTGGAGTCACCGCCCCTGGAGATGTTCAAGACAAGACTGAATGAGGCACTTAGTGCCATGGTTGATTCTATGATTTCGCAGAATAGCTTCCCCTTTAGGTCACACTTCTGCAGGCAGGCACAGAGATTCCAGCACCAGATACTTGGTAGTTATGATGTCATATTCAGGTTATTCAGACTAAATTTTATCATCAAGTTAGGTGGTTCTTAGATGTTTCAAAGCGAAGCTCTTCAGGCTTCCCTGTCAATAAAGAGCTCAATCATGAGCAGCCCTGCTAGGCAGGTCCATGTACAGAAGTGAAGAACAAGCATAGAGATGAACAAGGCTTTGCCTCTTGATGAAGAAGTTTACCCTTCATATCCTGCTGATAGTCAGGTCAAGAAGCTTCTTTATCTCTGAAGCTGAAGAAAGTACAGTGGCTATCTCAAAGCCAGGAACAGTATAGAGTAAGTGAAGATGGCAGCATTTACTCTTAATTCAAACAAGGATGGAACTACACAATTATCCAAGCTGGAAAACCAAGCAAAAGAGAGCTTAGTACTTTCTTTACTTACCACAACATCTTTTTCTTCCATTTCATGTGGTAGAGCTGTCTTATAAGTGCAAATAAAGGGCCTGTAAGGGAATCTGAAAACTGGTACCTGACAGTCAGCAGACAAGTAACCTCTAGAGGAGCTGCAAAAGATCTCTTTACAATAACCTTGCAAATGCATCAATCACAGTAATTATGTTTTGACATGTCATCTGCTTGATTCTCTTTATGTTTCTTCTTTTTTTTCCTCCAGTATTTCACACCACTTGCAGGAAAAGAATATCCTCTAAACTTACCTACTGCAAAACCACAGTGCTTGGTTTATGTATTCTCTACAAGTGTTTTCCTCCTACAGCAAAAGTGAGGAGCAATCTGTAAATGACTCCTTTCAGAGGTAAAATGGTGATAAAATTTATTATCAGACACATTATCATTAAAAAACTCCAACAAAATACCTATGTTTATGAACAGGGACAGATACAGCCAGCTATTTATGGAAAGAAGGCCAGCGTCATTCTGGGGTGTATTAGAAGGGCCGTGGTTAGTATGTCAAGAGAGGGTCTCCTCCCCCCTACTCTGCCCTGGTAAGACTGCATCTGGCACATAGTGTCCAGCTCTAGGCCCCTCGGGTCGAGGAGGATGCTGCTTGAAAGAATCCAGCACAGAGCTACAAAAATGACTGAGGAAGTAGAACATGTTCCTTATGAGGAGAGACTGAGGGAGCTAGGGGGTTGCTGCTTGGAGAGAAGGAGACTAAGAGCTGACCTCATTCATGCTTATAGAAGTGTAAGAGGTGAGGGCCGGGAGGCTGGAGCCAGGCTCTGCTCAGTGATGCCAAATGACAGGACAAGGGGCAGTGGGTAGAAGCAGAGGCATAGGAAGTTCCACATAAACATGAGGAGTTTTCCCCCTGCCCCACCCTGTGAGGGTGAAAGAGCACTGGAACAGGCTGCCCAGGAAGGTTATGGAGTCTCCCTCTCTGTAGGTATTCAAGACCCACCTGAATGTTCCAGTGTGATCTCACATAGGTGATCCTGCTCTGGGAGGCAGGTTGGACTAGATGATCTTTGGAGGTCCCTTCCAGCCCCTAACATTCTGTGTTTTGCCAGAGACTCAAAACTCAATAAACAAGCCTATCTGGATTATTGAATTATTTAAGCCCATCTGGTTTTGTTCACTTGTTAAGACTCCAGCAATCAGGCAAGAAAACCCTTTGTAAAAACCCAAGTCATCAAAATCTCTTCCAAAATTATGAAAGTCCAGGGAGTTCATTGAGTTTATGCGGAAAAGGTGAGGCAAACACAGAGTGACTGTGGAGATCTGCAGGAGCCAAGTGGGCATAACCCTCTAAAACGAGGTCCAGGAAGCTCCCACTGTAAGACTTCTTATTCAAGTAAGAAGTAGATGATGGGAGGAAGACAGCTGATGCGGTTCAGTAGCGACTCAAAGCCGCAGAAAGGAAAATAAACTGTGCTAGTTTGAGGCTAGCTGTAATATTTTGGTGAGAAGAACTAGATTACAGGCTGTGAAAGGAAAACAATGGTGATGTCTACTTCCCTCATAGGCTTGCTGAGATGTATAGGAACAAGAAATAAAAACACAGATAACCACTCTCACTTCTGCTGCTGGCTGAGCTGTATCTCTAACCTCACCCTCCATTTCTTTCCTAATCCACTTTGCTTCCTAACCCCCTGGCTGAACCTCCATTCTTCCTTGGGACTGGGGTAAGGTTGAGACGGGTAGGGGGAAGGTCAGGGGGTGGTTGAGAGCCCCTCCTGGGGACTCATGTTTCTGGGAAGGGCTGTTGTGTTTCTGTATTACCTTTTACCTTGTATATAACTGTATATACTGCAAATATCTGCTTGTATATTGTGCTAGCTGTAAATATAAGCTTCATTCATATTTCCAGAGCCGGCTGAGTCTACTCTGGGTGATTTCCAAAGTATAGGGGGAGCGAGGAGCACCCAAACCATCACACTAACAACAAAAACCCACCAAGGCTGTGAGAAGAAAAGAAGTCAAAGAACTAAAACCAAAAGAACAACTTTAAAACTGTAGCTGGCCTGAAAACAAATTTTCCAAAGAGTTTTCAAACAAATAAGCAATGTATTTTTGTAGTCCCAGGCGCAGGTGCACAGAGTAGGACAGTTTTCTGGAAAAGATTTTAAAGCTATTCCCTTTTGCTTCATGAACTCTTTGCCAAGAACATTCCCCCAAGTTTCTGCTTTTATGAATTATTGGACTTTGAATTTTGAGAAAGGGGAGGGGGGAAGGGCATTTTTTTCTTTTCCATTCCTGAGTTGTTTTGGGCTCAAAACATCAACTGGTAGTAGAGGAAAGCTACTGTGTAGTTTCTAGAAATGGCCACCATTTTATAGTAATGGGCCACAAGATTCAGAACACAAAAAGGTGTCCCAGAGCAAGACAGTATCTGTGCAGTGTCTCATTCTTCTATTGGGTTGTCTGACTTTAAATAAACCAAGTACAAACAACTGTTAGTAGGAAAAAACAAACAATCTAATCACACTCTTGCTCTTTCCTACGATTTCTAAACACTTATCAGTGTATATTAGATTGTGTGAAGCTGACATTAAAGCCCATCAAGGTAGACAACTGGATTCGGGCCAATGACTGTCATTACAAGGGCAGTAGCAAAAGGCTGGATTTTTAGGGTTAAATTTATACAAATGGAACTGCTGATGAGGATGCAGTTCCCTGCCCCATCTAGCACTCAGAGAAGCATGGATCATTTGGTGGTTCAAGTATTTTAGCTAACCTTGCCAAGTCCAGAGCATGCTGTTCCTGTTCCCTTTATGAGGAGGTGCTAAATACACCCCTAGAAGCCCTCTTTGACCCCAGGATGTCTGTGTGTAGCAGAGCTCATGGTTAGTGCCTTCATCACACCACAGCCTGCTGAAAAGAGAGCCCACTAACTCTGCTACTGGAGATAAGGATATAATCCATGTTCAAGTATGGTTAAGACATTTGTTCCTGTCAGGATTTGTTTCTGGATTTTCACAAAGAGGGACAGACAAACGCAGATAGGCTTGAGGTACTTGTCATTACATACAGAAGATAGGTAAAAGAACCCAGAAGTGACAAATGCTACATGTCCTTGCAGTGCAATCAAGACTTCTGCCCCTCTGGCACAAGTAATGGCTCATGCAGTGAGCAGAAACAGGTGGTGGCAGCCCTGTGTCCTCTGAGGCATCAAGCTCCCTGGTTCATGGGGAAACACCTTGCCACACCGGTGTGCATGGGTTTGGGGTGGGGGTACATAAACAGAAGATGGTACAGCAGGTCCAAAATGTAGTGTAGGAAGTTTTCAAGTCCCCAGAAAAACTCCATGTTTTTCACCAAACTCCTATTTGCAATGGAAAGGAAGGAGTGGAAGATTAAAAAGAAGCAAGAACTCTATTAACACATGCAAATGTCAGTAAGCTAATGAGATTCCACAGCTACCTTGCTCCCAGAAAGAAATTACCTAAATCAGGTCAACATGAATAATAATGAGATGACATTTTCTCCTCATGGAAGGCCACAGCTGAAGCATGTGAAGCTGCTTACAGCCCTCTTGTCTGAACGACCACATCAACCTCATAAACTTTTGTTACATCAATATTGTTCCTGTCACTGCACTGTAGCATAATTAATGCAGATGCAATCAGGATGGAGAGCAAAACACTCTCTGCAAGTGCTCCCCAGTGTTGCAGGCATGCTGGCATTTTAGAAGTGGATTTAATCAAATGTTAACCAGGAGACAGAAAGTTCAGGCAGGTGCAGCCACAAATAATCCAGCAAGATTAAGGACGTCTCGGTGGCTGATTACCCTGCAGCACAGGAAATGCATATCATGAGGAGGCTGACAATGTGTTTCCATCTTCTTTAACAAGGGGCATTGTAATTGCTTGAATATTTATTTTTCCAATTGGAAGCATCTGAAACATTTTGCAACACCTGGCCTACCACCTCTCTTCTGCTTGTCTGTGCAAAACAACCTGAAGTCAGAGTGACCTGGTCAAAATGAATTTGTATGAGTATTTTTCCCTACAACAACCTATTTGTATTATCATTTAATGAAATTCTGCTATTAAATACATGTTATTTTCCCCTTCACTAACTTGCTATTGATAATGTTAAGGCACAGCCACACCAAGAGTTTCCATGAAAGACTAGTGCTACCTGGAACACTGTGGAAGTATTTTCATACTTTTGCTAGCACCAAGGGAGGAGTCTTTAGCAAGCCTCAGTTCTTACAGAGACCAGGACAAGTGGCGTGGTTACTTACAAATCCTGACACTGGTTTCAGGCAGCCATTGGATCCTCGCCCAATGTTTATCTGCTGCACAAACCAGGGCTTGGGGACCTTTTTGCTCTTGGACGTGACCAGGGCTGGTAAATGTCACCAGCTTTATAGCTCACTCCTTTGGCTCCTTATCAGCCCAAAAGGGAAATACCAATGGAATAACTCTGGGTTGAGCTGAGGCCGAGCAAGAAAGGCTCATTTAGCAATAGCGCCGAGGGAGGGAAGGAGCAGGGCTGGCTTGGGGCACAGAGACAAGTGTTTCCATTCAGATGCCAAAACACATGTGAACAGACAATTTATTTACATTAGCCATTTTTTTGGAAGAAGAAGTGGGAAGGCAGAGAGCCTGGCTCCACTGTAGATTCTCATATTCAGTCTCAGCAGATATGAGCCATTGGGTCCTGTACTGTATCCTCTTGGCACCATGCCACTGCCTGCTGTCACAGGGCCAATGCATCTTGAATAAAACATCACAACCCCATGGAGCCTTTATTTCTATCAGGCCACTTTGCTGTTGGTCCATCTAGTTGCATCCATCTCCTTTCACTCCAAGTCCCACTAGTGGCCTCTTTGAGGGTGGGTAGGCCACCTATGGAGGACCACCATTACCTTCAGCTCATGTGGAGCAGGCTTGTATTACAGAGTTCAGAGGCTGCGGGATGTAGAGCTACCAGGCTTCACCCCAAAGGGGCTTTAAATGCTCCTGGTGTACGTCTCCCACTCACTAACAAGGGGAGCAGAGTGAAAGTGAACACAGCAACTGGGGGCTAAGGACATCTACTGAACTGAAAGTCACAGGCTTGGAAAGGTATCAGCAACCTCACCAGCCACACCACCTGTACCTGAAGGACAGGAAAGGCTGGTGCTGGTCTCTTCTCACAGTTCATTGGAGACAGAACAATGGATAATGGACTCAAGCTGAGGCTGGAAAGGTTTAGATTGGACATCATGAGAAAGTTTTTCAGAGAGTGGTCAGGGACTGAACTGCCCAGGGAGGTGGAGTCACTAATCCTGGATGTGTTTAAGGGTGGTTTGGCTGTGGTGCTTAGGGCTATGGTTTAAGGTGAATCTTGTAGAGTAGGGTTCTAGGTTGGACTTGGTGATCCTGAGAGTCTTTTCCAACCTGAATGTTTCTGTCATTCTGTGACTATCTGCAAATGGCCCTGAACTCATACCTTTGCCTCAGCTTCAGACACTTCCTTCCTATATGGCAAGGGGACGTTGTACAATGTAGCTGTAACATCGATCTCATTGACTGATTTCTTGTTGCATCCCTCGAGGATTAGTGGTTGGACTTGATCTTAAAAGTTTTTTCTAGCCTAAATGATTTTATGGTTCTAAGGACCATCTATGAAAGTAAGATCTGGCTGCAGATCTCCATTTCAAGCTTCTCTCATTTGAGGGCACTCAGTTTTGCAGATCTGAGTTTAGGATCAGCTGAGCTGAAGAAAGAAAAGTTTAAGTCACAAATCCTACTACAGCTCATACAAGTAGGACATGGATGACTCCTTCAAAAGGAAAGAGAGCCCAAAAATTGCCTTTTCAAGTGTGATCTAGACAAAAAGCACAGCAGCTACGTTACTGGGAAAACTCCTTAGGTGAACTCCAAGGACATTGTCCAGTGGATCCAAGATGGGTCTAGCCTGGAAGAACAAGTTACATTTCAAAGGTAGTAAGAAGTCATGCACTTTTGCTTCTCCAAGACATAAGCTTGTCTTGGATGTAGTCAGTTGCACCCTCCTGTGATAAACAATGCTGTGAGACCGATGATTAAGAGCCAAGAAGCCAGACTGGTGTGTAGTTGCCAAAGGCATCTCATAGGTCCAAAAGGACAAAAATAGCTTTTGGTGCATACTTGTGAATTTTTTGGTATGTGATGCTGTAAAACAAGTTTAAGAAGGAAGTTTGTTCTACAGTTACAAACTAGAACTGCTCATGTTGGTATCTCAGTAAAGGAATGCAAAACCTCCAACTGGCCTTCCTCCACAAAATGCAAGTTTGCCAGATTAAACCTATGAATAATTTTAAGCAAATGGCATTTTCTAAGAAATAAAATTATTACCTCCAATTGTATGCACCAGGTCTTCTTTTCATTTTGAAAACAAACAATCAAACCCCAAAACCAAAACTGCAGGAGGGAAAAAAATTATCCCCAAGTTCCCCATCTGATTTCAGATTTAGTATCTGAAACAAGTTCAGGACTTACTGCTCCCTGTTTGATCTTACAAACTGCTGAACTCAACCCCATAAAAAAACCCAGGATGTCTATTCTTGAGACAGTTCCTTGTAAATCCTTGGACCTACTGGGGACTGGACAGATGAGGTAAGAAATGAATGTGTTTTTTTTCCACATATTTTGCCTGCTTCCCAACCTCCAAATACCTTAGGGCTCACAGTCTTCTTAGTTATCTCAGACACACCCTAAAGTTGCAGAAACAGCTGACTGGAGCCCCAGGGAACCAGAACAAATTGAATTAGAAACCTATGCTATAAGAAGTCCCATTACCCACGGTTGCATGCTCCCCTGTGAACATGTCCATTGCCCAGTGACATGGAGCAAGTGCTAGCTCACCTCACACCAAGGTGTCCATTATAGACAACTATACATGTACTAGCTAAGAACCTGGTCCCTAGCAATAATGCATAACATAAACATGAAATATCCACCAGGGTGACCAGGCTGAAAAGAGTCTCTACACTGAACCAGCACCTCCAGGCACCTCAACCCCTTATAAAATCAAGATCAGCAAATCTGAGAGCAGAAGTTGTCTCTCATCACTCTTAAAAGAAAGTATTTAGAAGGGCAATTTAAGGAAAGTTGCAGGCACACACCTAAGTCCATCTTTATCTGGTACAATGCATGAGCACATGTTAAAGTTTAAGTGCTGGTTATGTCAGAATGAAGTCAAGTTGAAGGTAAGCATATGTCTGAAGTGCAGCAGGTGTGGAAGAGAATCAGCAAAGGGGAAAGGACATCTGTCCTGGGAGTAGAACATGGTTTGCATTTTATAGTGCCTCCCGACCTCCAGACTAGCAGGTTTTGCCTCTGATTCTAGCTACTCCTCTGCTAAGGTTTATAAATGAATAATTGCTGGTGAAATAGAACTGTTGATCTTCTTTTTTAAAGACACTTTTTAGCCACAGCTGCATCTATTACCCGAGTGTACAAACACTGCATTAACAAGATCACCTGATGTAGCTCTGGTTTTTGTCATGGCGAACATTGCAGGTCTGTAATCAGAACCATGCCTCTCAGTATGATTCGTGGGAGTCTGTTAACTGTTTAAGCTAAAAACAGTCTTATTCTTTCACGTTTAGCAGCATCACAGCATCCCACGAGATGACTGATGTTCGATTGTTGAGCGCTCGCAGCACCGCAATCATTGAGAAGTTGAACAAAAGTCTGGATTCATGCTCCTGGATACACTGCAAGAGCCCACCCACCTCTTCTGGACTAAGTTGTGTTGTCATTTTGTAGCTTATTTTTGGGACATGGGAGGGGTCCATCAGAATTAGGCTGAGCACACCAGGCAATAAATATGTTATTTACCATAACCTAAGAGAAAACATACTGGATCACACAAAAGGTCCAAACAGCTCACTGTCCTAACACTGCCAATGGGCCAGCACATCTGGCTGGGGAGTGCAAACACCAGTAGAGCTCTGTAGGGAACCTTTCCCCTGATACCCTCCCAGCTCAGGGACTTCCTGAGCAAGGTCACATCTTTGGATTTAATAATTCTCAGTGGACTTATTTGCAGTCCAACATTAGCCAAAGCCAGGTTGGGCCTAACAGCCTTTTTGTGTGTAACTGTACATTTCAATAACAGCTGGTAACTATGGCACCAGGCAATGCAGAGGTATCTATATAATCTATATATCTATATCTGTTGATACACATCAGGAGGGGAATCTGTGTGAGAGCGAGAAGCTGCATCAAGAGAAGCGCTGCAAGCAGGGAAAGGGAGGGAATTCTTCCCCTTTACTATGCTCTTGTCAGATCCCACCTGGAGTACTGTGTGCAGTTCTAGAGTCCCCAACACAAGTAGGGCATTGAACTGTTGGAAAGAGTCCAGAGGACAGCCACAAAGATGGTCTGAAGGCTGCAGCAGCTCTGCTATGAGGACAGGCTACAAGAGCTGGGGTTCTTTAGCCTGGAAAAGAAAAGGCTTTGAGAAGACCTTGTAGTAGCCTTCCAGTGCTGGGGAGGGACTATTTACAAGGTCTTGTAATGACAAGACAAGAAATAATGGGTTTAAACTGGCAGAGGGGATATTTAAACTGGATGTTAGGAAGCAGTTCTTTGCAGTGAGTGTGGTGAAACACTGGCACAGGTTGCCCAGAGAGGCTGTGGCTGCTCCCTCCCAGAAGGTGTCCAAGGCCAGGTTGCATGAGGCCTTGAGCAACCTGTTCTAGTGGGAGGTGTCCCTACCTATGGCAGGGGGTTGGAATTAGATGATCTTTGAGATCCCTTCCAACCTAAACCATCCTATGATATATATATTTCATACACACACATTAACAATCTCTTAAATACATATCTTTTTGGGGGTGTGTGGTGTGTGTAAAACAGCCATGTCAGTGGCAATGACATGCAAACACTGAAGGCCATAACTGGACTTCAGAACAGCCATGAACAGTTCCTAAATCTACAACAGACTTTGTGTTCTGCTTCAGGCATATTAGTTCAGTCTCTTAACTGTTAACTAGGAAGAATTACTCTGGTGCATCCTAAGGACATTATGAGGGGAACGAACCAATTCCCAGCTCAGATTTTGCCTAACTTTAGGTATTTAACCACAGCACTGAACTTAGGCTCCTTTGTAGCCAATTAAGCAAGACCAATGCTTTGAGATTGGGGTCTTAAGAGAGCTGCAGCTCTCTGGAGAGAATGTCTGAATAACTAATATGAGTACTTTGCTCAAGTACCTGGAGTCAGCTACCATGACTTTGAATTCAAAACAATGAGGTAACATAACAAATACATCTAGTGACAGCACCAAACAACTACATCCCATCTGCTGAGCTACAGACCAGGGTAACAGACAAGGAGTATCTCAAATACACATTTGTGGCAATGCTCGAGGATAGCAGATCTGAAATCCAAACCAGCACTGACTTTTGTAACATCACAGACTTTCCCATCGATATCCTCACCCAACATCCTCTCTGCACACAGGTTACACCGCACAGCTTCCACATCAGTTACTTTTATATTATAGTAACTTGACTTCTGAAAGATTTTATTGGTTTAATAGCACTTATCAATAAGCACTTTGGTGGAGGTCATGTTTATTCCAGCTTATGTATAAAGTGAAATGGCATATCTAAGCTCTAGATATTAATTTTCTTTTAAATTCACTTGTTTAGGGGGTGTGGGTGTGAAGGCACAAGAGAGACAAGGGCAGAGAAAGCAAGAAAGGGAAAGAAAGGAGAATGATGAGATCTAAAAATAGTAATTTAAACATTCTGCACATAATTTGATAGAGGTTTGATAGGGCTGCCAAACAAGATTTCCTCCTGAATCTTAAGCAAATAAATAAGCACATGAAGGAACTAAAGGAAGCTCCAGCACAACTTGCCTGCGTAACAGTTCCACCATGGCAAGAACACACCATAAGACGTTCTGAGACAGTTTGAGTAACATTGGAGATATGACACTGACAGAAGAATTTGGCATTTGGCTAACTGCCGTTGATCCAAGCTCAGATCACAAAAGGCATCTTTCAGACTGGGAACTCAGGGACAACTATGAGTACAGAAGAAACTCAGATTAGAGGGGATTCTTGGAGAGATTAGTCCCACCCAGCCCTAGCCATGTAATAACTAGATTTTTAGTTTAAGATAGTCATATTGGCTTCCTCTTTTGTTAAAAGAAGCAGTGAAATGCAATGTGAGAAATTCATTCTTGGTATCTTAAGAGAACTCTACTAAGATGGGTGAAGTAATTTTGGAGGTGCCCTTTTCTGCTTGCATTATAGGTAACTAATTTGGAATAAAGCCTTCACAGAAACAATTTGCTCTGTTGTGGACTTGATACCCTGACAGAAGCAGGAGACAACATCTCACAGTGGGCAGAGTAGGGTGACCAATTCTCCACTGCAGATTTTCCACCACTCAGATGTGTTCACATACACTGAACAGGTAACTAAACCCTACACCACTTCTGCTCCCTTAGTTGAAATGTGTAAAGCATTGCAACACTCATTCCAGGGCAGACCAGAGAGCCACTTCTGCATTAGTTCAGCTACTTGGTCGAAGCAAAGTGAGTCATCTTCCCACTCAGTGGAAATGAGAATAATGGCTTCTGAACTAGCCAAGTCATCAGTTCAAGAGCCATTCTGTACTCTCAGGCCTCCCACATGCTGGGTGAAACTTCACATATCTGTAGCCAAAAGTCATGACTACTGAACACAGAGACATGTCTATTTGCTCAGACTGATGCCCTGAATGCAACTCCATCTCAGACTTAGACTTTGGAATTACACAGGGAAGCCACAAGAACAGAGCATGGCAGTGATTAATTCATGAGTTGTATGTAAAACTCACCAGTGAAAATGCCTCATAAAGTTCAGATTAGTTCAATTGCATCAGTCTCACTTCAAAAATGGAGGTGTTCTAGACACACCTGGGATGTCACAGTGCCCCAGTTGCAGCTCTGTGCCAAACTGGAAGATCACAGTATCACAGTATCACCAAGGTTGGAAGAGACCTCACAGATCATCAAGTCCAACCCTTTACCACAGAGCTCAAGGCTAGACCATGGCACCAAGTGCCACGTCCAATCCTGCCTTGAACAGCTCCAGGGACGGCGACTCCACCACCTCCCTGGGCAGCCCATTCCAGTGTCCAATGACTCTCTCTGAAGAATTTTCTCCTCATCTCGAGCCTAAACTTCCCCTGGCGCAGCCTGAGGCTGTGTCCTCTCGTTCTGGCGCTGGCCACCTGAGAGAAGAGAGCAACCTCCCCCTGGCCACAACCACCCCTCAGGTAGTTGTAGACAGCAATAAGGTCACCCCTGAGCCTCCTCTTCTCCAGGCTAAACAATCCCAGCTCCCTCAGCCTCTCCTCGTAGGGCTGTGCTCGAGGCCTCTCACCAGCCTCGTCGCCCTTCTCTGGACACGCTCAAGCATCTCAATGTCCCTTCTAAACTGGGGGGCCCAGAACTGAACACAGTACTCAAGGTGTGGTCTAACCAGTGCAGAGTACAGGGGCAGAATGACCTCCCTGCTCCTGCTGACCACACCATTCATGTGCAGTCTCATTTGGAAAGGGAAAGAAAAAGAGTCCTATCCAGCTGATACTTACTGACATCAGTTCTCAATGAGGTGTCCCAGTTTGGAGCTACAAGCATACACAGGACTGGAGAGCAGAAATGACTCTTACCCCTTCTCAGGGGTAAGAATGAGGATATGGCACACATGAGGAAACAGCAATGAGCCAACAGCACTTAGAGCCTTTACGTGTCATCTGAATCCAGGATGAAACACAGCTCTGGGTGTTTTGGTTTTCCCCTTATGTGAGATATTTTAATGCACCTGCTCCATGGCTAGAAGCACCGAAATAAAGGATGTCCAGGTCCTAATCTCAAAGAAGAAGAATTAGGAATGACTGTTTAATACATTTGAACAACTATAGGGTGCAACTGGTAAAAGACATCAGAAACAAGATGCTCACTGCTTTTACCAAAAGGTGAATATTCATTGCCCTTATTCAGCCTATTATACAATGTCCTGGCAAGAGCCAAACTACTTTCTGTAAAGACCATGGCAAGGCACATATGTACTTTATGTTCTCTGCCCTGCTGTTCATCTGTAGCATAGCTTGTTTGTCTCCCAGTATATATTTTGCTATGGCCATAAGCCCAACCTCAGCAAGAAGCATCTGAGCAGTGCTTGGATGGGGAATTGTAACCAGGCATGGCAAACAGCAGCCACCTGGCTCATGTCCCAGCACTATTCCATTCGAGCAGCTCTGTTCTTTGGTGGCCACTTAGAACTGTATTTTATTTATTTAGTGCTGCTAAACCTCATCTTTATTTGTTCATGTAAATTGCCTGAGTGGCCCTGGACTGGGAAGGGAAACACATTTTCTTCCCTAACAAAGAAACAGATGATCTCACTGGCAAATGAGACACATACAGCATTGTGTTTACTTTAGAGTAAGTTTACTTACAAATCAAGCCACTTGACTTATCAAGCTTTTTTCCCCCTCCCTTTTCATTTATAGATAAGTCTCTGTCAATGAGAAGAGGATGTCCCTTCTTCACCTCACACCATTTCTATTCCACTGCCATTGGGGTTGCTGCCTCTGTTACCATGGCAGTGCTTTTAAGAGGTCTGATCCAGCCATAATGCATGCTGAAATCAATAGGATTCTGTGCCTCCTAATGAAGGCATGAACTTACAAGACAGTCTCTCCCTTTGTGCTCAATGAAGATCTAAAAGATCTAAAGCCAGGCTCACAGTGGAATTCAGCCAGGTTTTCAAAACTGCTCAGGCCTTTCAAAAATCCAGCCCTCAGCAGAGGCTCTGGTGACAGAGCACTTAACTTCAATTTGATTAAAGAGCTGAATTGTCTTGACATTTTGAGTACCTGGAAATCTAGTCCTTGGATCTGCACATACCAAATCCAAAGAGCAGCAGTGCCATCCGATTAAGGTAACACACACAACAAGCTACTACGCTATAATACTTCTGGAATATCTCTGCTTGAGGATGCTCCATCCATTGATGTCCTCCTCCTGCAGTAATTACTGCAAAAGAAAAATTCCTTGTGCTAACTCAGGAATCAGAAGTGGACATTACCTTCTGTTTCCTACATCCCAGATGAATCTAGCAACCACCAGGCAAACCATGAATCACAAAGGAAAAAGTTCCACGGTCTCAAATATTGATCCAACCAAGTTGAGGGTTTTCCTTACCCCAGAGAACCTGTACCATACATTCCCACAAGCCCCCATGAATTGACATTCTGGAGCAAAGGAACATTTTGTCACAAGGTTGTCATCCAGCTCTTGCCAGGAGACTCTGGCCCATTTCTGGATATTGGACAAGTGTCTTCCTGCCCCATGGAAAGCTCATGCAGCCATTTAAGTCCACAACTTATCCCAGCAACTCTGTTCAAAAGTTCAGAGAACCTTTTCAGTCCACAAAACATAAGGGAAATTTCCAAGTCCTTTTTCCTAATTTTTTAGGGTTTTTTTAGCTGATACTCCACTGACTGCAAATAAATCAATGGAATGACAGAGTGGAAGAAATCAAAGACTCATCACTGCTTTGAGCATCAAACAGCCAATTTTCCAAAAGGCCTGAGCAGGGAATTGTTTCAAAACCAATTCTCAGCATCCAGAAGACGTGACCACAAACACTCCTCTCCTAATTCATGACCTGTTGCTATGACACTCCACATAACCTCTGTTCTTAGCTGTTATTAATTAGCAGGACAGTTTTCAGCCTGGGGACTGCTGCCATGAGTGTTACCACAGCTCTGAGCTAACACATTTGTACACTCATAGCTTAATGAATTGCACATGCTACCTGGTAGTGCCATTAGTGTCCGAGGCTTTTTACAGCTTTTTCTTTTTTCCTTTTTGAGAACAGACTTCCTGCCAATAGTAGACCTGCTGATAAATCCATGTGAAATCTATTCACATGGAGGGGTGCAGAAAGGCACCCTGTTACAAAAGCTCCCAGAGCTGCATATGAAGTTATCTCCATGTGCTGATTCACTTGTTTATCTGAGCTCTCCCAGGCACAGAAATACGCGAACACGCAGGAATCCCATGTTTGTTTGTAAGGCAGCCCAAAAACCTGCTAGCAAGAGGAACAGAACCCATAGCTCCCCAAAGAACACAGCACAAGCCAGCTCTCTTGAAGGTCCTGAAAACAATTCTGCAGACCTGAACAAACCATAACACGAAATATCCTCTTGCAGCTGTCGTTCTGCCATGCTGAGAAGCATTCCCTGCAAAATATCTTTCTGTCAGACAATGTTACGGTCACTGCAATTCACCCTGCTCTTCTTTATTGCATTGCAGTAGCCAGTGGAAAATGCAAAGAGCAAAACTGCTCTGCTGCAGAGGAGTTGTTGTACAATGTCTTGGAGGCAGAGCTTGTAACACTGCTTTTATACATCCGCCTCAGCTTAAACCTGTTTCTGGAATTATGTGCACGCAGCAGAGAGCAGCAGTGTGAAAACAGCTATGAGTAGCAGTTGGGTGCATGGAGGGTGAAGGATGCCTCTCCACGGCATCACAACCACTTGTATTGTAAGAGTGCTTCAGCCCTGGTTGAAGCTAATTAAAGCCAACAGCCAGGTCTTCTCAACCACATGGTTAACCTACAAAGTCAAAAGAACAATCAACTGGGAACACGTTCTGCTGCACTATTTCAGTCGCATGTTCCAAAAATCCTGACTGATCTTCCACTCAGGGGCAAGAAAAGGGAAAAAAGGCAAAAGAAATTCCTGCACCATCTGAACTGAATATACAGCTATTGGCAGCTTTTGGTTTTGTGTTTCACCCTGAGCTTTCACTGGCAGGACACAGCAAATTCACAAGCTTTTCCTGAGGAACCCAAGAGAGGAGAGAGTCTGCTTGACAGAGTTAGATGTCTGGCGAGGAGCAGCACTGATAATCACTTTCACTGGAGATGCTGTAGAGTGGCTCATAATTCATTCCCTTTGTACAATAAATGCAGGACAATTAAATCCAGCTCTCTTCGATGCTATGCACAGAACGCTGGGACAATTCATCATTGTCTGTTTATGCACAAGAATACAGAATTAACCAAAACCCAGGAAAAGCCAATGTGCTTGGGTACACTGTCTCATCACATTTTCCCACAGTTACAGTGATCCAAGGCTGAACCAGACTGCACTCAACAAAGCCCCTTCCCATTTAAGACTCAAGATTTGTTTTCCTGTGTTCATTTCCTTTTCTCACCCAGCAGGAAGAGATTTTTCAACGCAATTGTGTTTGTATTTTGTTAACACTAGACTGGTGCCTTTGCCATACTGGCCTGGCACCCAACTGCCTCTCTGCTGGCCCCTTGGTGAGACTCAATCAACTACCTTCTTCGTTTCAGCCCTGTTTTGGCAAAATCTCCTTATTTCATTCTCTGGATCCAGTGGAAATAAATGAGGAGCAGAGAGCCTGTAGAATGCTGGACACTTAAGTTTAGGAGAAAATATTGTTCAAATACAGTTTTTTTCCTGATCAGTGGAACCAGCAAAGTATACTTTCCTATGGAGTCTGGACAATGAGCTCCTTTTCCAATACCTAGTAAGGAGTGAGTCTGAGTATACATCACAGTCTTTTCCTGAATAGAAATATTAACAGAAACTTCCTCCTTCTGCCAAAGCAACCTCTTTCCAAATAGGAATATAAGCATGTGAACTTCCACGTTCAATCAAAAGCAAGGGATGTTTGCCTGTGGGTTCAAATGATCCTAGCAGAGATGTGCAGAGTTAGGCTAGACCATCCGATGGGATACTGCAACTGGTTTTCTCCCTTACTACAGACTGACACCAAACTTTATTTTTCACCTCCTTATTGTACACTTCTCAGCTTGTCATTACTGGCCTCATGAGAAGCTGACCAGAGCACTTTAGTACCTGGATCTGAACAAGAGAGCTCTGAATATAGCAAGCAGACTCTTAATGACTCTTTGAAGAAATAAAAGATTGTAGCAAAAACCCAGTTTAAGGCAGTAGTCTTTGTCCAGGGGCCTTCGTTATCACTGCCAAAGGCAATGTTTTTCAGTAAAAATTCAAACCTGACTTGTTCGAGTGAGAGATTTTTGTCAGATGCAAAGAGGAGAATACAAATGAACCAGGGCCATGCAAGACTCTGTGCCACACATCTCTGAAACAAGACTGCTGGTACTCAGTAATCTGGAGATGAAAAAGCAGTAAGGAGAAAACTCAAAAGTATTCCTGTTCACAATTATGAAAAGTTTATGCAAGCATATTTCAGTCTGACTTCAACTTATTTGCAAGCTGTCAGCTCTGTGCTATTTGTCATTCATAGGATTCAATTAGTCAGAAACATCACTTAGCTTCTTGATACATTGACTAAGATTAAAGCCAACCCCCCAGAAAAATAACAAATAGAACAGCAACTAACAAGCAATAAAAGCACATCCACAAGCCAATATTTGCATTCATTAGAACAACAACATTAAAGAACAACTTTTTCCACTACATTGATATAATCACAGCACTTTTAAAGGATGGCAACCAGCGAGACAAAGTTTGTTCTTGTTAGTTATCACATGGAAGCAGTACTTCAAAACATTGCCATCCCCAGCTTATCAGAATGGACTTACAGACAATTTGAGATGGCAAGATGTATTCAACTAAATATTCTACATAAAGCAATGATGACAGAAATGGTCAAAACTACTTGATGTTCTCAAGTTGTGAAAAAAAATCTGCTGCATAAATATGGCAACTTCATTTTAGCCCTATTCCCAAAGAACACAATGCTAGCAGGATATACTTTTGTTTTATGAGCCCCCCCTGAAATATTCTGAACCCATGAGCAAATTTCAAATCTATTAGACAGAAGAGCAGCTGTCTCCAAGACAGTTGTTTCTTACATATTTTATGAAAACAGATGACTGGATAGAGACTCACTGATCATTCCTGAAAAAAGAAAAGTTGCAGGGTGAGCCTTATTATGGACATCAGAGACCTATAAAGATCATATCAACTCCCTAATTATTAGAAATTCCTCAGCTACAGTTCAAACCTTATTAGGCTGCTGGGAATCCAAGCAAATGACCTAAACCCAAGTTTCATTAATATCACTGCTCATGGGAAGTGTATGTGTTTGAGGATCAGCTCTTAAAGTCCAAACTACTCCACATAGACAAACCTTTAGTTCAAGTAGTTAATTATGCTGGCCTGAGATCTCAGTCACTCTGGGCATCTACTGCACCCAATACAACTAAGCCCTACCTGATAGTCTCTCTTGGGAATTCTCCATGTCACCGTCCTAACATTGTGTAACCGTAGCTGACCTAGATGAGGTTTGATGGGAAGTGTGGCCAACAGGGAGAGGCAAGTGATCCTCCCCCTCTAATCCACACTTGCAAGATCCCATCTGGAGTACTGCATCCAGTTCTGGAGCCCCTTTTACAAGAGGGATATGGATGTGTTGGAAGGTGTCCAGAGAAGGACCATCTTGAGGATGATCAGAGGAATGGAGCACCTCTGCTATGAGAAGAGAGTGAGGGAGTTGGGGCTGTTTAGTCTGGAGAGGGGAAGGTTCCAAGGTGTCCTTCTTGTGGCCTTTCAGTATCTTAAGGAGGTCTACAAGAAAGCCAGGAAGGGACTTTTGAGGATGTCAGGTAGTGACAGGACCGGAGGGAATGGAACAAAGCTAGAAATGGGCAGATTCAGACTGGATGTTAGGAACTAGTTCTTCAGCATGAGGGTGGCAAGAGCGTGGAATGGGTTGCCCAGAGAGATGGTGGAAGTCCCATCCCTGGAGGTGTTGAAGGTCAGGCTGGCTGAGGCTCTAGACAGCCAGATGTAGTGGGAGGTGTCCCTGCTCATGGCAGGGTGTCAGAACTGGATGATCTTTGCGGTTCCTTCCAATCCTGACTGATTCTATGGACAGTATAACAACATAATTTATTAACACCATCCTACAAACTAAGCTTAAAAAAACAAAACAAACCCAAGAGAAAAGTAGGGGCTTTTCTGAAAGCAGAAAAAGTGAATTGCTCCAGCCATCTTCAACCTTGAGTAAACCTCACCACACACTAAAAAGAGCTGTTTTGTCATTAATAGTTTATGCCCCAGTACTTTAGTTCCCATGTCCACACAATACTGAAGGAGATAAAAAACTGAATAAAAACAACCCACCCAAATCGTTACCTGTGTTACCAGGGTTTGAAGTTCAGACTTAAACACACATTATTAGGCTCCACAGAACAGGATGAAATTCCAGCTCAAACTGAACCATCCAATGGTCTCTTCCAGCACTAAAAGTTTTGATTTTTTTTTCAATTAATTGAAACAATCTTTCAAATATTTATAGTGATCTAAAACATGATTCATTTTTTTTACTCATTGTTTAAAAGAAAAAAAAAATCATATGAATGCAGAAGGAAATTAATCCTGGATTCTACTAAAACATCAAAGGGACTTTCACCAAATGTCAGTCTCCTCAAGCTGCGTGTATTTGTTTAAAGCATTTTGGTTACCAGCAGACCAAAGGGGCAACTTTCAGGCTAGAAGTTTTGCAAATATTTTAAGTAGAGTTTTAATTGACCCAGTTTGACATTAAAAGCACTTTTTAAACTCTTGATATTGTTAGCCATTTAAGATAAGTGGCAATAAATACAGATTAATTGTAACACATGAAATGAAATCTTCGAGCTGCGGTGGGCTGGTGAAAAGGGCCTTTGTGTGCTTGGGAGGTGGAAGATCATGTGTTGGGGTTAGGCTAACAGAATACCCCGTCAAGCTCAGCGAGGCTTTTGGTAGCTCATGCTGTGACCAACTGCAAAGACAACAAACTTTGGGTAAAGGCAAGTGGAGTGATTGGCAGGTACTAAGAAAAACAAAAAAAGGCTAGGAGGAAGGGCTGGCTTTAACAGTAAGCCAACACTGGAGGCTTTTATTGTGTGGGAGATGATTGAATTGAGAAGGTAAATTCCGGAAGGCAACTTCTAAGATGCTGATGTTTCAGGGAGGTGCTGAAGAAATACTATAGACTTGGTGAGTCTGCAGGGAAGACTGTCCAGTGAGTATCTCCGTAACACCAAAACAAAAAACCCACCCAGACATCTTCTTATTATTCCCCAAGTCTTGCATGCAAAAAGAGAAGCTATATCAGAAAGGGGGGTTCAAAGGGTGTCCAGGTCTGAATCACAGTACTCACACATTTGGCCTGGTTGGTGTGTTAAGGGAACAGCCTGCGTGAGGGAGAAATAAATCTGACACATAGGATGTCAAAACATTTTTTTTTTTGCTTTGCCTGTTTGCTTCTTCTCTTGGAAAAGATATAAATGTCCTTGATGAAGATAAACAAGAGCCCATTCTCTTATCAGCATTTCTGTTTCCCTTGCACAGCTCTAGGCAGGTTAGGTTTGTGAATGACTGCCCATGCACCACAATGATGTCCTCTCACTCCAGCCGTGGGGTGAGGCAAGATGGAAATGCTTTACACCTCTGCATGTCTGAACTGATCTCTTGTGTGCAATGACAGATGGACAGTTTGCTCTGAGTGCTGGGGCTCATGATGGGACCTGAGTAGTTTACAAAATGATTGGCCAACTTTGGGCTTCATTTGTACCACACAATGGGATGCAAAAGCTAGACACTGCTTTGGGGAGCTACATCTTTTCCTCTCCAGAAGGAAACCTTGCCCCTTGCCCCAGAGACGTTTTCCAGAGCAGGTGGCAGAGTATGTGCCTTACAGTATGTGCCAAGATGCTCTCCAAAGCATGATGGAAAGCAATCACATGTCAGTCTCCTGGTTGCAATTTTTTCTCAGGACTAACAAAGCTTTGCCATTGCCAGCAATAAAAACATTGCTCAGGGAGCTCTTAGTGCTCTAAGCAGCTTGCTCAAGGTCAGGTAGAGGTAAGGACAAAACACCCTGAATTTTTGACTCCTACTCTCAGGATTCAATTAATCCCACTCATCTGAAAGTCAGGCATGTGTTGGAAGCCAGTTTCTAAGTTTCCTCTCTAGTCAGTGGAAAGATGTCTCCAGAGAGCAATTATTTCCATTGTAAAACATGCATCTGAGATAAATGGGAGGATGTGTTCTCTGGGGGGTTGAAAAGATCCTGATGATCTTACAACAGAAGAGGCATTGAACTTTCAGACACCTACAGTTCAAGAAGGAGACTCCCACCTCAACAGTTGTCACTGTGGATATTTTCAATCTCAAGGAAAAAAAAAAATCAAACTAAGAACTAACTTCGGCTTGAGTTTTCTGATCCCCATCTATACTTTGGAAAGCTCTCAAATACTGTTCAAATCACAATGTTTTTCTGAGCATCTTCTCCAAATTCTAAGTGACAACCATGTTCTTGTCTGACAAGCTAACATTGAAAAACTACGTTATGCTTTACTCATTCCTTTTTTATTCCTCTTAGTTCTGTTCCCCTTTGCTAGCAAGTTGTTTCAGCTCTCAAGGGAATGACCTTGGTTTTGGGGAAGGTGTTCCTGAACTCTGCACACAGGAATGTTGCCCCAGGCTGCCTCCCGGACTCCTAGGAGTTTCTGATGCGCTTTCACCCCTTGGCTACTTAAGAACATTTTTGGGCATGGTTGATGGCACACTTGGCCAATTAGTGGTAGTGGGGCTGCACAGTTGGAGTGCCCACGACTCATTAGGTTTATAGAGAGTCCTGGAGCCATGCCTCAGTCACATTTATGACCCTGCTCCCTGATATTGCTCTGGCCTTGAGAATGGGCACCTCATTAGAGGGCAGCTCAGAGGTCACAGGTGGCTCCTGAGATACTCTAGATAATAAGTATTTGCTCCAAATGTCACTGTTTCATGCTCCAATCATGCCACAACTGATATCTGTACTATACACTACATCCTCCCTCTCGGGGAGGGATCAATAAAGTGCAGTTATCCATGGAGATGTGTCTCACTTCCCTCTCCCACAGTGATTCTCCAAGATGTAATAAAAGTTGCACTCATGCTGTGCTCTTTCAGTGGATGCGCACTATGAATTTATTTTTTCTTCCATCCAATCACTTATTTTCATGAAGCATGCAAGAACTTCTTATCTTGGAGACTCCAGCCATCTGTCAAGTTTGGTTATCATCAGCCAAGAGATGAAAAAATTACGAGAGGGAAAGACATCCACACACACACACCTATATACACACACACACGCCTGCTCACAAACACTTTGATTGCTTAAGCCTCATTTCCTTAGGAAATCAGATTAAAAATAGCATTGATGTCAATAATGAAGTCTTTATTTCTTTGGCAGATTTCTGTTCCTTTTAAACCAATCCTCCCAGTGAGAGGTACTGCAAAATTTTCAACTGGAACCAGACCAGATTGCTAAGTGATAAGAACCTCACAGCAGTTTCACTGTACCTCAAACACCTCAAGGAAAAATGCAAAGTGAATGTGAATTCTGTATAAATACTGAAAAGTGGTGCAGAATTTCATAGAGTTAACCCAGTAGCGGCATTTGATTTTTTTTTCCCCCTCTCCATTTCCCTTCAGCACATAAATACAATATTTAAAAGTTTGCAAACCTCAGTATTTAAGGTATTTCCCATAATAACGTACAGAGAAATCCTAAAAATACTCAAGTTATTTATTTTAGATACAAGTTACAGAGGTTTCAGTCCTGCAACGTTATTCCAGGAAAATGGTGGAGATTTCACTTTTGTGCCAGGGACAGAACCAAAGCTAAACTCCACCAAAATGTTGTTTAGATTATAAAAGGGTTTGGAAGTTCTCTAGCAGAAGAATTTTCAGTTGATAAATAACTTTCTCAAAGTATTTGGTAGGTCTCATAGAATATCTCTTGAAAAACGCCCTGAGAGAAGTGAGCTCTTGCAGCCTAAAAAGCCAACCAGATCCTGGGCTGCAGTAAGAGAAGTGTGGCTGTCAGGGAGAGAGAAGTGATCCTTCCCCTCTGCTCCACACAGGTAAGACTTGACCTGGAGTACTGCATCCAGTTCTGGAGCCCCTATTACAAGAGGAATATGGATGTGCTGGATGGTGTGCAGAGAAAGGTCAGGAGGATGATCAGAGGGTTGGAGCACCTCTGCTACGAGGAGAGACTGAGGGAATTGGGGCTGTTTAGTCTGGAGAGGAGAAGGCTCCAAGGTGACCTTCTTGTGGCCTTTCAGTATCTTAAGGGGGCCTACAAGAAAGCTGGGGAGGGACTTCTGAGGCTGTCAGGTAGTGATAGGACTGGGGGGAATGAAACAGAGCTGGAAATGGGTAGATTCATACCGGATGTTAAGAAGTAGTTCTTCAGCATGAGGGTGGTGAGACCCTAGAAGGGGTTGCCCAGGGAGGTAGTTAGGGCCCTATCCCTGGAGGTTGAGGCTCTAGACAGCCTGATGTAGTGTGAGGCGTCCCTGTCCACAGCAGGGGGGTTGGAAATAGATGATCCTTTTGTTCCCTTCCAACTCTGATTCTATGATTCTGCCACTTTGTTCTGCTCTAGTAAGACCTCACGTGAAGTACTGCATCCAGTTCTGGAACCCTCAATAGAAGAAGGACATGAACCTGATGGGCCACAAAAATAATCTGATGGTTGGAACACCTCTGCTATGAAGACAGGCTGAAGGAGTTATGGTTGTTCAGCCTGAAGAAGAGAAGGCTCTGGGGAGAGAGAGACCTTCCAGTACCTGAAGGGAGCCTACAAGAAGGATAGAGAGAGACAGTTTACAAAGGACTGTAGTAATAGGATAAGGGGCAATGGCTTCAAACCAGAGAACAGTAGAACTAGATTGGATGTTAGGAACAAGGTCTTCACTATGAGGGTGGAATACTGTAACAGGTTGCCAAGTGAGGTGGTTAAGGCCCCTTCCCTGGAGACCACAGAATGGTTTAGGTTGGAAGAGATCTCAAAGATCATCCAGTTCCAACCCCCTGCTGTAAGCAGGGACATCTCCCACTAGAACAGGTCACTCAAGGCCCCATCGAACCTGGCCTTGAACACCTCCAGGGAGGGAGCAGCCACAGTCTCCCTGGGCAACCTGTGCCAGTGTTTCACCACACTCACTGGAAAGAACTTCTTCCTAACATCTAGTTTAAATCTCCCCTCTGCCAGTTTAAATTCATTACCCCTTGCCTTGTCATCACAAGACTTTGTAAAATAGCACCTCTGCAGCCCTCCTGTAGGCCCCCTTCAGATACTGGAAAGCTATTATAAGGTCTCTTTGAAGCCTTCTTTTCTCCAGGCTAAAGAGCCTCAACTCTCATAGCCTATCCTCACAGCAGAGCTGCTCCAGTCCTGCTCAAGGTGAGGCTCAACAGGGTCTGGGCAACCTGATCTAGTTGAAGATATCCCTGCTTACTGCAGAGGAGGTTGGACTAGGTGATTTTTAGAGGTCTATTCCAACCCAAACCATTCTATGATTCTGTAAGTTCCAAGATAGATTCATCCAGCTTTTTCCTCATCTGTTTCCCCCTTGCACACTGCCTGCCTGGAAGCCAGTAGGATCCTGACAGTTCTGAAATAATAATTTACCACATTTCAGGTGACAACTCCTTACCAAACTTATCTACCAAGAGTTTGGAGGCTACTTACCTCCAAACCAGTCACTTGTGGGCTTCTAGCAGACATGTGGGTTTAGAGGTTCAACCAAAAGCAGAACCTCAGTGGCAGTATACAACCATTCTCCATTTTTGCTAATAATTCCCATATTTTCAATTTTTCTTACTAATCTTTTTTTAAAACAAATTTGAAACAGCAACAATTTCCACAGACTGGGGCTGCTTCTCACTCCCCATCACTCCAGTACAGACTCTGCGTTTCATTAGGTCTACTGCACACAGCAGAAAGGGTGCTGAGATTCAGTTATGAACCCAAACTTTTTCCAACTTCAGACAGCAGCTTAGCTATTGGACTTGGGCTTGAGCCCAGCTTTAGTTGCCACCAGAGCAGTTCAATCCAACAGAGCTCTGTTGCTTTCTACAATCCTCTATAATAAAGCTGAACAGTGGCAGAATTTGTGTTTTGAATGTCTAAGAGAAGTGAATAACTACAGTTTATGACATCTCTTCTTGTTGGCTGGAGCTCTAATTAGTTCCCTTCTGCTTCTCTCAGTAATTCTCTCTTCACATTACATTGCTGATATTTAAATGGGTATATTGCACACATGTTTTCTTTTCCTTAACACATCTCTTCTGATCTACCAGAAAAAATAACAATGGAGCTGGGATTTAATAGGCTTATAAAGAGGGCATTGATGTTTTCCAGTAATGTTAGAGTAGCAGCCTAGATTAAAGAACTGGGATGGCAAATAAGCGTTGTCTCATCCAGGTGCACATGCCAGTCACCTTGATGTCAGTTGCAGAGCTACCATTAACTCAGTGAGAATAGGATCTGATCCCAAACCCATAAATCCTTTCTTAGCGAGTTTGCTCCGATGGTATTCCTGGCATAGCCACGACCAAGAAAACCTGGAACTCTCACAAGAACGCCCATTTTAATGAGATTTCCAGTCCCAGTTTCCATACCAGTAAAAAAAAAACACAACTCAAGAAATCCACATAAATTACAGCCAGGTTTTTTAAAGCTTTCAGCTCCACATCTACTTTTGCAAAACAACTAACTCTAGCCAGCACTCATGCTCTGTCTTTCCCATGTATCAAGAAGATCACTAGTTCTTCTCCATACATAGTCCTTCTGCAATTTGGCCTTAAAAATGGTCTTAAATGGCTTGAACCTGTAGCAGGCCAACACCACAAGCAGTACAATCTGGTTCCTTGCTCTACTGAATTCCCTTCCCAGCTCCTGATCTAACTGCCTGAGGCTCTAACAGTGGAGCTGCAGGGGATACAACTATGGTGTTCTTGGGGCTGCAGGGGTTACAACTGTGGTGTTCTAGGATGCTTTGGGACATCCATGCCCTTCTCTCCTGGAGTAAGCACCTAGGCCGAAAGGGCAACAGAAAGCAACACGAACCCACGCCAAGCCCATCAACTTGCATTAGCATGAAACAGTGCTGAAGGATTTGAGCTAGCACACTGAGGATGCTGAGTAGCCAAAATTTCCTTCTGCTCTGGGACAATAACACACAGTAGCATCTGAATCACTGCAAGTAGCACACAAAGGGATCCAGGCTGAGACAAGATCCTTGGATCCTTTGCAATCTGTATCCTGTTTCCCTTTTCACAAATGCATCCCACAAAAAGCCTCAGTATTAGTGGAATGCTGACAGTCCTGGGTTCTTCACATTGCCCTTTTAAAATCTTCCCAATAGCAGTGTTAAAGCTGGTTGGGAATTTTCTGATGAGACACTTTTGGGATGGAAAGTGATGAATTATCTGGCATTCATATATTGATTTCAACACTGCTGTTATGAAATCAAGAGTTATATAGGACCTCTGCCTGGTCTCCTGAGAGCTTACAGGGTGGCCTGCGGATCCACAGCAAACTCTTGCATATGTGTGTGGGTGAAAGAGTATTTCATCCCACATTTACACCCATTCCTGTTCAGCAGAGTACTTAAGTTTGTGTGTAAATCTTTCATGAGTCTTTGCAGTTCTCAAAAAAGAGAAATTTTCTGGAATTATGTCTATGTTTTTACATCTCAAATGTTGATGAGAAATACAGCAAGGGCATAGGCAAAATCTCTTGATTATAGGACAGGAGGGGCCAATATAGATTTCTTTTCTTTGAGACTAGGGAGGCAGAATTAGACTTATGCAGTAGAACTTGGCACAGGCATAATAATAAATAGGATATGAAAATGTCAGGGACAGTAACGTATGCATTTCTTTAAACCAAACCCCCACTGCATAAGGGTAACCTTCCCCATTCCTCACAGGAAGAAGAAGACCAAAGACAGCTGATGCATGCACTGACATTTGCAAGGTCTGTTTTACTTGGTTTTAGCACTTACTTGAATACTTGCAACTAGCAAACATAACAGCTCGGGTTTGGGTCTGTAGCCTCCTTCAGAGGAGCACTGATGAAAGCATTTGTGAGAAGTGACCAGGCAGGACTCCCCATTGAATGAATTCTCCCCTGGACTAACAGAGGGAGTCCAGGGCTTGCCTGGCAACACATCAGGAGAAGCGGCAAAGTGCAAATCTAATCACACCAATCTGTTCCTTCGTTTGCTATGTCTCTTGCCTTCCTTGGTCTGTACAGTGGAGAACAGCCTCCAGATAGCTCTCACCACTGCATCTGCTATGCTGTTTTTCTATGGTTAATATCCTTATGCAACAAGAGTTATTCCTCAAATCAGAATTATGGGAATCAGCCTTTGGAATAGCAGTTCCCTTTTCACAATAGGGCACTGCAGGCAGGTTTATTTTGGCTTCCCTAACTCACGTGCTCTCTTTGCTGATTTAAGCTTCAGGTGAAAAGCAAATATTCAGGGGCTTCCAAACCTCCCTATTATAGAAAAATCAATGTACATTAAAAAGAAAAAAAAAAAAAAAATCAGAGGAACTTTTAATTATTATTTTCAAAAGCTGCAGGCTGGATTTGCACTTGGAACAAGCAGTGAGGCATCTTCTGATTTACAACAGCATGTCTGAGAAGAGAATCAGACATTGCCTTTTTAATGCTGACTTTTACATTAATCGGTGACACGGGTTTGGTCAAAATTTGCATGCAAGTCTATTTTTAAACAGCAAAGTGATACTTTGTCTTCAAAGCCCCAAAACAAAAACACAAACACTAAGAGTAAAAGAAGCCCATACACGAAAACAGGCTGGCCTCACTATAAGCATCTGGATGCCCAAATAAACACAGGCAGAGGGAATTCAGGCATCTGCAAACTGTTAATTTACCCTTTTCTTCTCTTTTGTAGGCTCGCCAAGTTCAATCTCCTGGTCGCCAACTTCTTGCTCCACTGAGACAACCCGTTGATGAACTGTGCTAGTGATGTCAGTAGCACCACTAATCAGCGTTGGACCAGGATGTCTGACCCAGGGGATAAAGTCTCTTTATACTGCAGTCTACAAGTGCTTTCTTCCCCCCTCACCCCCGCCCCTTTTATGTTTTACAGAGGATCCAAGACAAAGAATAGAGCTACACAGACCTCAAAGATGAAGGACTGGACTTCCCATGCTAGTTTGAGGTTCAAGGGGTGTAACTTTGTACCTGATTTGCACACAACAGTGTGTCAGCTGGGAGTGCAAACCAACTATTTGTATATTCAACATCTGTAAATCCCCCGTCCTCAGTGTGCAGTTGGATGGCTGCCTCCAGGCACTTCCCTCTTGAAAAACATGCTTTCAAGTAACATATGTGAACCCGAGTGCCAAATCTGGTGGCAGGTGCTAATGGCTTTCACAAAGGCTCTCTGGATTTTAATTACCTGTGTTTAAGCTGTGTATAGTAACCATCACTTCCTTTCCCAAACTACAGAGTAGAAAAATGGTTTCCAGTAACAAATGGGGAAAAAAAGCCCTGCACCTCCACCTCCCCCATTTTTCTCCCCTATCCAACTCAACAAGGATCATGTTCCATCTCAGTTGTGGTCACCTTTTTAGCCAAAGATCAGAGGGTTGGAGCACCTCTACTGTGAGGAGACTGAGAGAGTTGGGGCTGTTTAGTCTGGAGAGGAGAAAGCTCCAAGGCGACCTTCTTGTGGCCTTTCAGTATCTTAAGGGGTCTACAAGAAAGCTGGGGAGGGACTTTTGAAGATGCCAGGTAGTGCTAGGATTGGGGGGAATGGAACAAAGCTACAAATGGGTAGATTCATGCTGGATGTTAGGAAGAAGTTCTTCAGCATGAGGGTGGTGAGACCCTGGAAGGAGTTGCCCAGGGAGGTGGTGGAAGCCCCATCCCTGGAGATGTTTAAGGGCAAGCTGGCTGAGGCTCTAGACAGCCTGGTGTAGCGTGAGGTGTCCCTGCTCATGGCAGGCAGGTTGGAACTAGATGATCCTTGTGGTCCCTTCTAACCCTAACTTACGTAGTTGTCTTGAACATGAATCATAGAATCATCTGGGTATCTCCTCAGACTCTATTCAGTTTTTAGAGGAAAGAAAAAAATCAGAAGAACATTTCTCAGTGGTGATTAATAGCTACACAAGACCCAAATCACTTTGGAGATGCCTGTCACTTCTGAAGATGGTGAGTCCATTCTGATCTTTAGTGTTTTCTGTAACTAAAATGATGCATACTGACATTCCCTGTGGGAATCCTTTGTAGAGGGGACAACGGGAGAAAAGCCAGAGCTTTTCCTGACCTGAAGACAATTTTTATTCCTGCTGTGCTTTCACACCAACTCTGTCCTACAGAAACGTTGCACAATTCTCTCTTTCCCTAGTGAAAACACAGTAAAACTCCCTTCTGAGTCCCATTATGAAGAACCACCAGGTAACATTTACAAAAGCCTTTGGAAACAATATGCGATATCATTGTTTGAGAGGTTGGATTAGACAACAGATCTCCAACCCAAACTATTCTATGATTCCATGACTGCTATAGACAGCCTAATTTATGATTATCAGAATCATTATTGACCACTGCCTGGCCGATATTGGCTGAGAAAACTCAAGACTGAAGGGAGGGGGAAATTCACCTGTTCTAAGCAGAGCTATAACCAAAATCTGCTTCAGCTGTTCCTACTCTAGGATGAATTCCTCTGCTTTCGTGGCAGCACAACGACATCTACAACAGAGCTTATATCTATTTTACCAAGCCTGTATCTATTTTCCCTGCAGAACATCTTTGAAATTTAAACCTGATTTGCTGACAAGTAGGTACCTAATCTCAGCTACCGAAGCCTACAGCTGAGCAGAAGAGGTAAAACTGCCACGTGTATTGATCTCTGCTAACACACGCTGGCTTCCATCACACCACAAACAACAGCCCAGGTCTTCTCTGACCTCTCAGCTGCAGGAGGCTGCCTGGACCTGGTGGGGTGGGAAACTATGTGCATTCCTCCACTGCAGGACTGTGGTCCAGAGACAGTTTGATTCCCCTCTTGCTGTGAGAGATTCTATGGCACTTGCATTTCAGCCCTCTCAGCACTAAAAGAATATTCTCCACGATACATTTATTATTTAAAATAGCCAAACCCACTGCCTTAAAGCCTACTGATTTGGCTGCTAATAAACTTTGTGAACTGGAGCAGCATCCCAATTTCTAAGACAGTAAATTCAACTTCTCAGCAACAAAACTGACAGCCCTCATAAAAGAAAGAATGAAATGCAAGTAAGTAAAACATCCTAAAGGAAATTATCGTTCAAATTAACTGCAGACATAAATTTATCCATCTGTTATCGTAAGTGTTACTTGAAAATTATTTGCCTATAAAAATGAAATAAACCAGAGTGGTTTTTTTTTTCTTAAACATTGACTTCATGTGTATAGTCTTAGCTGCCAAAATATTAACTCTTTTTAACAGCCCATGTGCTCTTGGCTGCATCGTGACTGTAAATGGACCTTTATAACTTGCTTGTATATATCAAGTCTAAGGTGCTTCACTGTTATTACAGATTAATAATTCCTAGCAATCCAGGATGGGCTTTCAAAATATGAAAGCCCAGCAACCCCCCTCAGATCTTTACTTGAAAGTACCCTATTTAGCTACCTTTATTCATTCAAAGGGAAAAATTACCACGTCTGTTACCCAAAAAAAGTATCATTTAACTGTGCAAACAATAAATGCCATTTCATTACTGGAGTACGGTTACTGTGAATATAGGGATGGTGAGATTTTCACAGCAAGGCTGAATAAGGTAAACCCTGGCAGGAGAAGAATGAAGTGTACAGAGCTGGGTATAGAGCTGGGTCCCATTTTACCCAAAGCCTGTATTTTTCTTGGAGAGGAGGAAGAAATGAATATAGAATGAATAAATGGCTATTTTCACTTCTACGTGTTTTATAAAGGAATAAATTAAAAGCCCGAACTGCTCCGATGCATTTAAATTGTGAGTAATGCCATGGAAGGTGGGGAAGGAGGAAATCTACTGAAGAGTAGACTTTTTATTTTTTAAAAATGGCAGAAAACTGAAAAGCTCCATTTAGAACTGTGTGATTTTCTGTTTTAACAGCTCTGACTGGAATGAAAAATAATAAAATCTTTCCAATGCATAAAAATGCTTTGTTTCACTTTGTGGATCTAAAACCTCTTTTACCCCAGCTTGCCTGGATATTCAAAATGCCTGTTCCCTTTCCACTCTTTTCCTCACAGGACTTGTTTGGGGACTTTGAGTGTGAGGCTGTGAAGCATCACAGAACTTGCTCTGAGCCACCTCTCCTATGATGCACCCCAAAGTCTGTGCAGCTCAGCTCTAAAGAGCACACAGTAAAATGGTTTAACTGGGAAACCAGTTTACAGAGGAGAACAATGACACCAAGCACTTGAGGTTTTTATCAACACCTGCAAGAAGTGTATTTTTTTAGAAGTAAACAGAAAGATAAATTGTTTCCTCCAATTGCTCAACTTTCTACTGAAAAAAAAAAGCTATGAGCTGATAGATGTTTTTTATCCTGCATTGAAAGCAAGGCAGAGTGAAGATAATTCTGTGTACAAAATAGCTAAGAACCAGCAACATGCAAAGTTGCACAAGCCACTAAATGGATTGCCTGCTATATTCCAACCAGCCCAGTGGCCACAGCTTTACTAGGAAATAAACATTCACCAGAGAAACAACAGTGCTTTTCCCAGGGTGACTCCCAAGCGGCACCCTGCACCAGTTTCCACACCTTTATTCCTTGCACATTTCCAGTGTTGACCTGACCTGACCGATCTGGTGGGACCTGGAAACTATGATGAAGACTACAAAATCTGGAAGCAAATTCACAGAATCACAGAAACATCCAGGTTGAAAAAGCCCCTCAGGATCACCAAGTCCAACCTAGAACCCTTCTCTACAAGATTCACCTTAAACCATAGCCCTATGCACCACATCCAAACCACCCTTAAACACATCCAGGGTGGGTGACTGCATCGCCTTCATGGGCAGCTCATTCCAGTCCCTGACCACTTTCTCTGTGAAAAACATTTTCCTAATGTCCAATCTAAACCTCCCCAGTCTCAGCTTGAGGCCATTCCCCCTTGTTCTGTCTCCAATTACCTGTCAGAAGAGCCCTGCAGCAGCCTCTCCACAGTGTCCCTTCAGGTAGTTGTAGACAGCAATGAGGTCTCCCCTCAGCCTCCTCTTCCTCAAACTAACCATCCCCAGCTCCTTCATGTGCTAGTTTGAAGCTAGCTAGAATGTTTTGGTGAGAAGAACTAGATAAAAGGCTGGAAAATGAAAACAATAGTGTTGTCTACTTCGCTCACAGACTTGCTGAGATGTGTAAAGAAGAAAGGCAAAACATTAGATAAAAGTCACTTTTGCTCTGCACTTTGCTTGGGCACTTCGTTCTGAGCTCTGCTCTCTTCTGCTTTGCCTGCTGAGGAGCTCGTGGCTGCTGGCTGAACTCCATCTTGCTTTCTAACCTCACCCTCCATTTGCTTTTGTGGCTGATTCACCTTTGCTTCTTAATCCTCTTGGCTGAACCTCCATGCTTCCTTGGGACTGGGGGAAGGTTGAGAGGGGAAGGGGAAGGTGAGGGGGTGGTTGAGAGCCCCTCCTGGGGACTCAGGTTTCTGGGAGGGGAGTTGTGTCTGTATTATCTTTTTTACATTGTATATTTCTGCATATATCTGTATATACTGTAAATATCTGCTTGTAAATTGTGCCAGCTGTAAATATAAGCTTCATTCAAATTTCCAGAGCTGGCTGAGTCTAGTCTGGGTGATTTCTAAAGTGTGGGGGGCGGAGGACACCCCAAACCATCACACTTCAGTCGCTCCTTTTAAGATTTATTCTCCAGACCCTTCCCCAGCTTCACTGCCCTCCTCTGGATCCACTCCAGCACCTCCACATCTCTCTTCTATCACGGTGCCCAAAACTGAACACGACACTCAAGGTGTGGCCTCAGCAAAGCCAAGTCCAATTCAAAACATATAGTTAAACTATTAGTCATTCATTAGGTCCAACATCCTCAACATAAACACACACAGAGATCATGCTCAACACACAAAAGGTACCTTTTGGACTACAGACTTCTGAATGTGTTTTCCAAATTATTTCCCCTGCATCATGTTAGTCCTAAATATGCAGAATCTTTAAGGAAGTGAAGTAACTTCTGCACCACTCCAAGAGCAAAAGCACTCCTGCAGACTATCATGCCTGTCCTTAACAAGAGTGCATTCCTAAAATCTGACACTTCAAAATTCATGACATGTGAAATCTTAGCTTTCACCAAAAATACCTTTTCCTTCTATAAAGAGAAAAGTCAAGCCTTCAAAGTTTTAGCAAACAATTTGAATTTATGACTCATTCACAAGTGGGAAAAAACAAAACAAGCAACAAAACAACCAACTCTTAAAATTTGAGAAGTAGAAATAGCAATGCAGACAAATTTATTCATCTGTTATTGTGTTACTTATGTAATGCATCAATGGAAGGCACTCTTACAATTATGTGTGTGAAAACAATTTAAAAAAAAAAATCAATGAAAACCTTTAGAGAGAAAAATTGTATTTGTACCATCAAAGAAAATGAATTTGTTTGTGTTTTTGGCCACAACAAAGCATTTTAATGGAAAAATGAATAATTTTCTCAGTACTTATTGCATGATGGGAAAAAAAAATGAACACCCCAGAGAAGAGTAAGAATTGTACTTAAAATAGGGATGGTCTTCTTTAGTAAGAAAGGCCAAAAGGATGTTGGAACAAAGAAGTCATACAAAAAAACCTTTTCCTGGGTGTGTCCTGCATCCTGGTTTTCAACAAATCATAGGATCAACCAGGTTGGAAGAGACCTCCCAGATCATCCAGTCCAACCTATCACCCAGCCCTATCCAGTCAACTAGACCATGGCACTAAGTGCCTCATCCAGTCTTTTCCTGAACACCCCCAGGGACGGTGACTCCACCACCTCCCTGGGCAGCCCATTCCAATGGCAAGTCACCCTCTCTGGGAAGAACTTTCTCCTAACATCCAGCCTATACCTCCCCCAGCACAACTTGAGACTCTGTTGCCTGGCAGAAGAGACCAAACTCACCCAGCTATAGCTTCCCATCATGTGGTTGTAGAGAGCAATGAGGTCCTCCCTCAGACTCCTCTTCTCCAGGCTAAACAACCCCAGCTCCCTCAGCCTCTCCTCACAGGGCTGTGTTCCAGGCCCCTCACCAGCTTTGCCGCCCCTCTTTGGACTTGTTCCACTACCTCAACATCTCTCTTGAATTGAGGGGCCCAGAACTGGACACAGTAATCAAGGTGGCCTAACCAGTGTTCAGTACAGGGGAAGAACAACCTCCCTTGTCCTGCTAGCCACAGTATCCCTGATACAGGCCAGGATGCCACTGGCTCTCCTGGGCCCCTGGGCACACTGCTGCCTCATGTTCAGCCTACTATTGACCAGTACTCCCAGGTCCCCTTCTGCCTGGCTGCTCTCCAGCCACTCTGTCCCCAGCCTGTAGTGCTATTTGGGGTTGTTGTGGCCAAAGTGCAGAACCCTGCACCTAGCCTTGCCCTGTCCCAAGGAGCAAGCAAGCAGAGCCTGTCTCCCCATTCCTGACCCTCAGCCCTCAGATATTTATAAACATTTATTAGATCCCCTCTCAGTCTTCTCCAAACTACAAAGCCCCAGGTGCCTCAGCCTGTTCTCATCAGGCAGTGTTTCAGTCTTCTAATCATCCTCATAGCCCTCCATTGGGCTGTCTCTCAAGCAGATCCTGTCCCTCTTAAACTATCCTCCCAGCTTCAGTATATACTGGTGAAGGGACTTCCAAAACCGGAGACTACATCAAAACCATCACGTCTGATCACGTCTGATAAACCCTGCTCCATGTGTTAGATAAGCTGTTTTTTATGACTCCCTGTCCAATTACGACTCACCATGATGTATTTTCCTACTGTAAAAACAGTTAAGCAAAACTGCTTGGACAGAAATACCAGACAAGCTTGAGATTAAATAAGCTTGGGAAAACTCACTCTGGACACACTCAAAAAATAAATACATCAAAATGCATATATCTCTGCTAAACCCCACAGTCTTTAATCAAAATTCCCACTGAAGTGAGTAGCAAAAGGCGAGTTGTTGCCAAAGTTCATCATGACAGCCATGGGATGAGAAGCAAAGATCTGTCAGAAATGAGAAATTGTCAAGAGGGAACAGGAGGAGAAGATCAGCTCTTGGCAGAACAATCTCAGGCTGCCTTGAAGTCAAGTGAGCTCAAAGAGTCACTTAAGCTGGTGCTCAGGATCCTTGCTGAACAAAGGCCTGAGCAGTTATCATTTATATTCTTATCACACAGAAATGGGAAATTTTCTATTGAAAAGGAAAAGGAGCAAAAAGGAGAGAAGGGACAGTAGCAGTGCAGCCACAGATTCTCAGAGGTACTGTAGGCATCTTTGGTCTGCAGACTTCATGGAGAGATTTTAAACAGGCAGTAAGACACATTGGATTTTTAATTAATGACTTAATTGCTAGTGTTTAAGTACTCACATATCTTGTGCATGTGTGCAGGCTCCAAAACCAGCCACTCTGCACAGACACACACACCAAAACAGCTAAGCACCCACTGAGAAAGTCTAACTATAGCAACTCCAAAAGGTTTGAAAGCCCAGGCACACAATGAGCCTCAGCAAGGCTTCTGTTCTCACAGCCACTACCATCACTACCTCAGCCTACAATTCAGAGGCACCTCCACCACCTCTGACACCAGCAGTGATGCACACAACCAGGCTGTGAACATAATCCAAGCAGCCAACAGGTTGGACTGCAAAGGGAACAAACACAACAGGATAAAGACCATCAACAGCTTCACATTTCTACAACCAGATAGAAAAGGATTACAGCCTATCCACTGCCTGGTTGGATCCTGACCCAGTCCCTACATCAATTCACTGCCTTTTAAAAATAGATTTAGGCAAACAAAAGCCTTTCTGCTTTAAAGGGAGTCATACCAAGAAATTCTTCTATAGGACAAGAAGGAAAATCCTGAAACACTCCAATTCATTTACCTCTAACCATGATAACCTAGTAAAACAGAAATCGTTTTGCCATACCTGCTCCAAAGGCAAAGAAGAAGCTCTTGTCTGTGTTCTCCCTTAAAAGTGCCATGACTCTCTTCCCCATTCTCTCATTCCTTTTGTAGATGAGCTCCTGTCTGAAGTAGCTGTCTATCTCCTGAGCCGTCACCTGCTCATGAGGTGGGAGCGTTGTGTTGATGAAGTTAGGGACCTAAAATGGAGACAGGAAGAGGGAAGAGAGACTGCAACTCAGGTGATAGTACTTAAGTAATCACCCAGATACCATCTGCTTTCATCTAGCCTTATTTAAAACTCCTGAGCATGACTAGCCTAAAAACCCAGAGAAACAAAATCAAACAAAAAAAAACCAAGCCAAACCCCACACAAACAAATGAAAACCCCCTCAAAAAACCAAACCCCCAAACAAAAAAAAATAATCAAAAGAGCAAAAGAAACCCCACAAAAAAAAAAAAACAACCATAAAATAAGATGAAACAAAGGTTCCACCCTAGAGGATGACAGCTTGTGAGGTTCTGAGAACTCTGCAAAGAAAAGAAAAATCACCAGCCAACATACTTTAAAAAAAGAAAACAGTCTTTTACCAAATGAAACAAGTTCACTTTGACTTTTCTCTCTTCCTGCAGCAGAATGTAGTTTTAGGTGTTACATTTGGGTGAGTTACTAAAACTATTCTCTGCTTGTTCAGCAAAGTTAATTGGCTGTTTCACACCAGAACAAGAACTGTGTTCTCAGCCAAGGTCACCACCAACTTGAATAAGGACTGCAAGATTTGGCTTGTATGTGCTCATTTTCAGTAACCTAACAGTTAAAAAATTAGGAAAGGACAGCAAATCCAGCTTTAAGCATATATAAACAGGGTAAACTCCCTCATTTTTCTTTCAGCTTTAGAAGCTACTAGGTCTTAACAGAAAAAAGATCATGCATTGCAACATATAAATTCCTACAACATTCCTGATATTTCTGAGGAAGGGATTTTCACAAGAAATGCTCTTTCAGTCCATGTTTTTTTTTGAGAATCATAGAGTCACAGAATGTCAGGGGCTGGAAGGGACCTCAAAAGCTCATCTGGTCCAGCCCCCCCTGTCAGAGCAGGATCACCTAGAGCAGATCACACTGGAGCACATCCAGATGGTTCTTGAATATCTCCAGAGAGGGAGACTCCACAACCTCCCTGGGCAGCCTGTTCCAGTGCTCTGTCACCCTCACAGTGAAAAAAATTCTTCCTCAGGTTCCCATGGAACCATAGACACAGAAGAAATGTTGAAACCCCCAGGACAATTCTAGTCAGGACAGCAGACCCAGGAATGACCTAACTCAAGCTACAATGGACAGACAAGCCAGAAGTCTCTGCATATGAGGACAGGCAACTTGAGATGGTGAAGGTCCAAGGTCTGTCATGGAGCTTATGGGCTCAGCAGAGATGTGTTGAAACTGGGCAGGACCCATGCACCTTGGACCTCCTGCTAGGAGGTTCCCATGTGCCTTCTGGTAATGTTTTGTGCTTCACCACTGGCAAGCATCTTAACGTGCAAAACTCAGATTCAAGTTTGAGTGCCCAGGTACACAGAATCATAGAATCAACCAGGTTGGAAGAGACCTCCAAGATCATCCAGTCCAACCTATTACCCAGCCCTGTCCAATCAATTAGACCATGGCACTAAGAGCCTCATCCAGTCTCTTTTTGATCACCTCCAGGGATGGTGACTCCACCACCTCCCTGGGCAGCCCATTTGGTGGGATTTCCAGTGTTAATGCGAACTGGTGGTAATGATGTTCACCCACAGTCGATAAGGAGAACATCCCTCACACACTGCTGCAATACTTGACGGCAAGAACTGTTACAATATTTACTTCTTTCTCTGGTTTTCTATTATACTAAGTTCCTGTTACTCCTTTTCTAAAGCTTGCCTTTAGTCTTTGTTTTTTTTTTTTTTCAGCATACTTCTTACCTCCCCACTTGGCCACATGATTTTATCAGAACAACTCTCAAAGTGTCTTATGTAAAGAATTGATTCCATCTTCCCAGCAGCTCTCAAAGATTTTTCATTGTAGCCTCATCTACAGCTCTCCTAATATGCTGGGAACTGAGCAGTGGAGACTTCTCCCCGTGCATTATGCAGCAGGACAGATCTAGGTGTTGCTCTGGATTTCCACCAGAGGTTGTACTCAGCTGTAGACGAAAAGGGCATCACATCTGAGTCATGGAATCCCATGTGGCTAGAGTTAATACTGCTGCTTGAAGTGACCTGCCCCACCTACTGGTCCACACGAAACAGCTTTGGTTGTCCAAATGACTTTGCAATCTGCTTTGCCAAATGACCATATTTCTCACACCAAATTCCATCTTAAGGGTTCAATTGCACTACCCTGAGTCATTCCTTCCTCCAGACTTTCCAGCATGGCTTGGCTTTGTCAGTGTATCTTGTGAACTCCTCAGAGCATGGCAAGTACTTTGCACCTTGTTTTCAGTTTAGCCCTTTGCCAGTGCTCAACAAATAACAACTCCCATTAAGCCAGACCTATTGGAGACACCAGTATCCTGTTACTACACAAGGAAGCTGCCTCCATGTCTGGTAAGACTGTTTGTCTCCGAGGAACACAGGAGCCTGCTAGCATCAAATGGGTAAAAGTGCTGCTGGCTACAACAGCAAAGGATTTGATTCCTGGTGAAAGGCAGGGAGAGATTTTTATTATAAGAATAAAGTCTGAGGCACGAGCTGCCATTTTACACTTGAAATAACCTCTGCAATGCAAAGCTGTGAATCAGGTAGTCCAAGCAGGTATCACAAGCCTTTGTATCTCCTTAGTACTGAGACTCTGTGTTAAATAGGTTGAAGTACCCAAGTCAGGGGAGCAGTCAGAGACCAACATGGAAGGTGACATTTTATGGCAACATCTGAAGGCTCAGCATAGAATCATAGAATGTCAGAGGCTGGAAGGGACCTCCAAAGCTCATCCAGTCCAACCTCCCTACCAGAACAGGATCACCTATACCAGATCACACAGGAATGCGTCCAAGCAGGTTTTGAGTATCTCCAGAGAGGGAGACCCCACAACTGCCCTGGGCAGCCTGTTCCAGTGTTCTGTCATCCTCACAGTGAAAAAAATCCTCCTCATGTTTAAATGAAACTTCCTATGCCTCCACATAAAAGAAGTCACTTCTTCATTCCTTTTGGCTTGAAGGGAAGTGAAGGCTGGGAACTGAGTGGACCAGGTCTCAAATACCCTGAGATGCTTTGGGGAAAGTATGGGACAGCATTGCCCATAAGGACAATCTGCTCTCACTAAAAGCAGGAGCAGCAATGCTAGGGGATCAAATGGCTTTGTGCATCCCACTCCCACCAGGGGAAGCTCTAATGCTGGAGGTCTAGATAGCCTGAGCACAGAATTTGTGCTCAAACCTTGACCAAGAAAGTTTCTGCCATGAAGGAAAGCAGTTTCATTCAGCTTGTGTGACTCCATCACTTGCAATCCTACATCCACATTCAACCTACAGTTTGTTCCTCCTCTTTATCTAACTTAAAATGCAGTCTACAAAAAGAAGCCATTTTCCCCTCCCTTTTTTTCTTTTCTGTGGGAAAGTGTTGGCCAGTGACAGAGAGATAAATTTAAAACCAAGTGCTGGGTTTTGTCAACATCTGTCATGCTTGTCCAAAAAACAAGACAAAGGAAGGCATCACCTCCAGAGGCACATCATCGGCTAGAAGCCCTCCCGCACCTTGTGGAGTCCTCTATTGCTAATGACTGCCCCAACACTGGCAAAGATAAAGCATGCATGCATGTGTGTGGCAGAGGAGAGAAGATAAATGCTTGAAGTAAGTATGTCCACACACAGTAGTGCAACCAGACTGTGAGCTATGACACTGGCCCCATTAATCACCTCCTCTCCATTTTGTATCGTGGTTCCTTTCCACAGTTGGTGACACACACCATGCCTGCCTTCATGAAAGCAGCTGCTCCTGTTGATTTAAGAAACTCTTTGGGTTCCTAACCACCAGACAAGAATCAGGAAGTCAAGAAACAGCCACATGCAACTGCAACCTGAATTTAAGGACTGTTTTCTATGGAAACAAACAAACAAACAAACACAACAAAACAAAACAAAAACCCAGAAAATGTTCTTTTAGAAAGATGAGCTAAAGAATGCACTGGAGGTATGCACCCTCTCTCCTCCACTTAATTAAATGTCTTTGGCTCCGTTCAGAGTAAATTCTAATTTTAACAGTTTAATGACAAGTATTTGTTGTTTTGAATTGAGTGAATAGATGAGACATCTGCTGTGCCAGCAGGTGAGAGACTGAGCTCCTGGTAACAGCTGAATACTGCTGCTAAATGTATAGGAGGACGATGTGACTGCTGAAAAGCTTAGCTTCTAATTTTGCTGCACATCTAGGACAGCAGCAGCTAGATCAGCAGGAAAACACAGTGCTACCCATCACCTGGAAGGCACTCACTTTGTCATGGGTACACATGATGAGCGAAATAGGTTCTTTCTGTCCAGTCCCCTGTAAGCCAGGCAGTTTTCTGAGAATTCAACCAATTCATATATATAAAATTAATACACAAACCACATATTTCTCATGGAAACTCAGAAATACATTTCATTCAGAGGTGTTCAAAAGAAAGAATATTTTGTTTGCCTGAAGCAGCTAGAGCTCTTTTTTTCCCTGTTCCTATTTACTTTGAGTTACAGCTCTCTTATGAACAGTACAGAGGGACTCCAAACTCAGTCATTAGGTACACATAGTTAAGCTTTTGAGGTTAAAGGAAGAGAATGTGAGGAAAAAAAATGAAATTAAGTCCCAGCCTTGCAGAAATTTCTTCCCCTCTGCACTGCCTGTGTAATTTTGCTCGAATCAGTATCCCTGATGGAATGTATGTGTGGGTAAACCTCTGCACACACATCTGAGCTCATAGTGCTGTGGGATGCGGGCCATAATTCTTCACCTTTGAAGTCAGTGGGAGCTTGGGGAAGAAAAAAAAGAGGAAGGGTTGTGGAGTGGTTATGACACTAGCCTGAAAAAATGGTTTCGTTCCCATGGGCAATACAAATCTCTTGCATGAGCATAAGAGTGTCACTTGGGTTTAGACTTTCAAAGGAAACTCAGCACTTAACCTCCACTAAGTATCTTTGAAGTATTTGGCTTTATTTCTCCTGTCTCTCAAAAGTCCATCTGTAAAATGAGGACAGCAAGACTTTCAGATTTGATGTTCCATACAAAGCACCACTTGAATTTAGCCATTGAAGGACCTAAAGGAAGATCCAAAGACCAAGATGATGCTCAGTGGTAACCTCTCTTCCCACAAAGGTTGGGATTCTGCTGCAATCATTAGCAAAAGAGCTAACTGCACACTTTAGCTTAGAAAAATGCATTGGCCATATGTCAAAATCTATGCTCTACTCTCAGTTCTGTCTACAAAGAAATAAATTTAAAAAAAAAAAGAAAGTAAGATAAAAGCAAAATATGTCAGTGCAGAGTCTTTTATCACATTTAGGGCTTGCTGCCAAAGTTCGGCTGAAAAGTCGTAAATGTTGCACTACACTTAACTACATTTTTTTATTTACTGTTTTTTTTTTTTAATATTCAGACAAAATATGCTGGGCAGAGGCATGGTGCCACAGCTGTGAATATCTACCTGAAAACAACTCTTTGGTCACGGTGTACAGTTCCGGAGCCCCAAACAGAAGGACATTGAATTGTTGGAGTAAGTCCAGAGGAGGCCATGAAGATGCTCAGAGGGCTGGAGTAGCTCTGCTATGAAGAGAGGCTACCAGAGTTGGGGCTCATCAGCCTGGAGAAGAGAAAGATTCAAGGAGACCTTGGAGTGGCCTTCCAGTATCTGAAGGGGCCCTACAGGAGGGCTGAAAAGGGACAATTTACAAGGTCTTGTAATGATAGGACAAGGAGTAATGGGTTTAAACTGGCAGAGGGGAGATTTAAACTAGATGTTAGGAAGAAGTTCTTTCCAGTGAGGGTGGTGAAACATTGGCACAAGTTGCCCAGGGAAGTTGTGTCTGCTCCCTCCCTGGAGGTGTTCAAGGCCAGGCTGGATGAGGCCTTGAGTGACCTGTTCTAGTGGGATGTGTCCCTGCCTATGGCAGGGGGGCTGGAACTAGATGATCTTCGAGGTCCCTTCCAACCTAAACCATTCTATGATTCTACATAAGCACCGTCAATTTTGGTTACCATTTCCCACCCCCTCCTTTGGACCTATTCACTCTAGATTCAGTCCAGTATCAAATCACAATCAAATGTGGGGGAGTAGTGTTATTGTTCCTACTCTTTACATGCCATTTTCCAATCCTCTGATGTCCTTTAGCCTTGTTCTGTTCCTGTGATGCTAGCCTATTTCTGGAGTGTGCATTCAAACTGTAAGGTTCTATCACTGAAAAGCCAATACTGCCAACATTAGCCTAAAGGGCTGCTATGCCTTCTCTTGCCTGCATGCAGGCACTGGTGGTCTTTGGCCACAAGTCTATCTGCAAATGGAAAAGAGGAAGCTGAGATGGGGAAATAGGAAGCCAACCACTGCCATAGTGATCCTAAAATCTTTCCTGACATTATCTTCCTATAATTGAGTCAATGATCTTGGTTTCTGAGACTCCTCTCTCCTACTGTCTCTTCACTGGCAGATAACTACCAGCGGCTTTCCAATCTCAACTCCTGCACAATGTCCAAACCCCAAACTGCTGCAAGTAAAGTATCACTCTTTCTTGTAGGGGAATCTCTCAATAATAAAAGCCTTGTTTCTCCTTCTCTCCCCAGAGGATTCACAGATGAAATAAATATGAGGTTGGACAGCCTGGGTCACAAGGGACATCCATGGCAAGGAGGAGAGTTGGCCGTCAGCTTCCCGCATTCCAGACCAGCACCTCCATACAAAGGCCATCCATTTTTCCCTGACAGAAGGCTCAGTGCTAGCAATCCTTATCTCCAGTTGTTAGCAGGGAGTTCTTCCCAGATCACTCTGACTACATTAATTATTTTTTTTTAAGTATGATGAAGGTTGGGTTCTCTTTATTAGTCTTGTAGTTTATGAGCTTTACATGGGCAAAGGCCAGGAGACAAGTAAGGGATCATTCTTTGAAGGATTTTCCCTCTACCACATGGGTCAGGAACTTTTACAAGGTTGACAGCACTATGCAAGATAAGGATCGCAAGAGCTGACAGCAGTTGCTTGCAGGGGTGCCACGGAGCCAAAGCAGTACCCTGGAACCTATTGGCTCCTGCAGCAAACCGAACGGCCCTAAATTCACACCAGCCCTTCTTGGGTCAGAGGCTGACATGTGATGGCCAGTTATCATTCCTTTATGAAGGGAGGATACTCTCCCACTAACCAGCACTGTGGATTTTACTGCAGTGCTGCAAAGCATATTGCTCTGGACTGGGAAGACACCTGTTTCCTTCTGATTTATAGACCCTTCTGGCATCTGAGAGAGCAATATCCGCTCACTGCAGCCTCTGATACAAAGGATTCAAGTAGTGTGATGTGAATGGGCTGCAAGAGCAAACATCTCCACAAGGAGGACGTGGCTGCAGCGGAGGTGAACACTGCACTCACTGGATAAGGAATTGGCTGGATGGTCGCATGCAGAGAGTGGTGATCAATGGCACAATGTCCACCTGGCGACCGGTGACAAGTGGTGTTCCTCAGGGGTAGGTGCTGGGACCAGTGCTCTTTAACATCTTTGTCAGTGATATGGACAGAGGAATTGAGTGCACCCTCAGCAAGTTTGCAGATGACACCAAGCTGTGTGGCACAGCTGACTTGCTGGAGGGCAGGGATGCCATCCAGAGGGACCTGGACAGGCTGGAGAGGTGGGCCCAGGCCAACCTCATGACGTTTAACAAGGCCAAGTGTAAGGTCCTGCACCTGGGTCGGTGCAATCCCAGGCACAGATACAGGCTGGGTGGTGAATGGCTGAGAGCAGCCCTGAGGAGAAGGACCTGGGGGTCTGGGTCGACGAGAAGCTCAACATGAGCCGGCAGTGTGCACATGCAGCCCAGACAGCAACCCTGTGCTGGGCTGCATCAAGAGCAGTGTGGCCAGCAGGGCAAGGGAGGGGATTCTCCCCCTTTACTCTGCTCTCCTCAGACCCCACCTGGAGTACTGTGTGCAGTTCTGGAGCCCCCAACACAAGAAGGACATGGAACTGCTGGAGCGGGTCCAGAGGAGAGCCACGAAGATGATCAGAGGGCTGCAGCAGCTCTGCTATGAGGACAGGCTGAGAGAGTTGGGGCTCTTCAGCCTGGAGAAGAGAAGGCTTCGAGGAGACCTTAGAGTGGCTTTCCAGTATCTGAAGGGAGCCTACAGGAAAGCTGGGGAGGGACTATTTACACGGTCTAGTAATGTTAGGACGAGGGGGAATGGGTTTAAGCTGGAAGAGGGGAGATTTAGACTGGATGTTAGGAGGAAGTTCTTTACAGTGAGGGTGGTAAGACACTGGCACAGGTTGCCCAGGGAGGTTGTGGATGCTTCCTCCCTGGAGGCGTTTAAGGCCAGGCTGGATGAGGCCTTGAGCAACCTGCTCTAGTGGGAGGTGTCCCTGCCTATGGCAGGGGGTTGGAGCTGGATGATCCTTGAGGTCCCTTCCAACCTAAACCATTCTATGAGTCTATGATTCTATGATTCTATGCTGCTAACTCAAACTTCCTCCAGCACTCCTGAGTTTCCATCCTGACAGAGACCTACAATAGCTATGGAGGGGAAGTTTGTTTCATCTGATTTAGCCTAAAGTTGGCAGCTGCCAAGAAGATGAGCTTCCATATTTTTGTGGGAAAGGGAAAGCAGGAAGGAGCTCTGCAGAACAGTGTGGAGTTCCAGCATGATGCAATTAAGCCATTTTTGCTTTCTTTGAGATACCAAAATGTAAAGTAATGTATAGATAATATATAACTAGAAATTAATACTTCTTCACAGAGAGGATTATCAAACATTGGAATGGCCTGCCTGGGGCAGTGGTGGAGTCACCATCCCTGGAGGTGTTTAAGCAGCCAGTGGACCTGGTGCCTAGGGACATGGTTTGGTGTTGACCCTTCAGTGCTGGGTCAAAGGTTGGACTGGATGATCTTTGAGTCTCTTCCAAATGAATGTTTTCTGGGATTCTGTGATATTAGAATCTTGGTTGGAGTATAAAAGGAGCCTTTGATCATCAGGACAAGTCAGTTCTATCACCCCTTTCCAAGGGCAAACATCTATCCAAAATGGGACCTGAGAATATGTTACAGGCACACCCAGCATATTTTGGAGGCCATGGTCAGCATAGCTATGTTGATTTGGTGGATTTGGGTCTGCTAAAATGGTTTATTAGAAGCATACCCTCACATCAAACTTGGATACAGACTCAGTGATTTGAAGTCATAGAAATTGTAAATATATCCCTAGTCTGTGCTCATCCAGTTGTGTTCCCACCCCTTTACAGAAAGCAGAGCAGTTCCCCAGCTCACTGCAGCTGGACGTTTGCAAGTTTTGAGCTCATGTAACAAAGCCTGTCACAATTCTCCCACTCATGCTCATCCACCAACCATTCTACCACAGCCACAGAGCCCTTTGGGAAGTGCTTTTGGGGCTTGGACCAAGTCAGCATTTCCATGGCTGGAACATTTTCCATCATGTCCCTTGGTTTAGCAGGAGTGTGTAGTGTCCCAAACCTCCAGGAGCAGAGAACAGCCCTGAAAAAATACAAGGCAAAAAGCCAGCCAGCGCTCCATTGGTGTAAAGTGCAGGCTTGTGAACCAGGAGCCCAAGAGAGAAGAGCTCATGAACTCTGAACTATTTTCCAGCTTTGATTCACTGCAACTGGGATTCATTGCTGCAGTTCCCTGCTGTATTTAAGCAGGCTTTGTCCTCTCTGAGCTAAAGGCTGACAATTCCTTTTGCTGGGTTGCACTGCACTGACATAGCCCCTATTCCCACCATGTTGGGAGTGCTCAATCTCCTCTAGGTCAGGGTGTCTCACACCTCCATGCCAGAAAGCCCAAAAGATCTGCTCCAACATATTGTCTCCTTTGCTGCTTTAGAGGACAGAGGGACAAGGCTAGAAGCCCCAGCAGTATGTCTGTACCCTTTTCCCTGGAAATCTCAACAAAGAGGAAGAGAAGAGTTTACTCTCACGAACCAAATATTATAGGGCATCAGAAACCCACAGAAAATATCTGGATGAGGCTGGAGACAAAAACAAATAAATAAACAAACAAATAAATAAATTATATTTTTTCTTGAAAGGAAATGAGAAAGAAAAGAAAGTCTGAGAGCATGAGGAAAGACAGTGTAAGAACAAGCACAATCCTTGGGACCAGCTCTGAGAGACACTTCTGTCTATGAGTTAACCCCTGCCCACCCACATTACTGCCCAGGGTCCATATATGTAACAGATACATTGCAGTTCATGCCAGAAAGCTTTCAATAATTGGCCCACCTGTTTTAAAGCGAGCTTGGATACCTCTCAGCATAGTCTGGAAACCTGAGTGTGAAAATGGAAGTCTCTAAAACTGAGTTTCAAACTAGTTAGCTCAGATCTATGAGCCACTGGAGCATCTAAATTTGGAAACAAATGAAAATCACCAATAGGAAAAGGCATGGGTGGGGAAAGCAGGCTGAAGGCTAGTGCAGTCTCTATGGATTGTGCACGAAACTTAAAAAACAACTCTGCAGCTGGCACAAAAGCTGTAGGAGTCATTAGAAGTATAGAATCAACCAGGTTGGAAGAGACCTCCAAGCTCATCCAGTCCAACCTATCACCCAGCCCTATCCAGTCAACTAGACCATGGCACTAAGTGCCTCATCCAGGCTTTTCTCGAACACCTCCAGGGACGGTGACTCCACCACCTCCCTGGGCAGCCCATTCCAATGGCAAATCACTCTCTCTGTGAAGAACATTGCTGGCCCGAAGGGCAAACTTGCCTGCAGGCTGGGTGTGCAGCAGCACTCAAGAGAGCCTGGATGTCTGTGTCCATTCAGATTCAGCCCCTACCACATGGAGACTCCTCCTGGGAGAGCCAAACCTGTCCTGCCACTGCTGTTCTCCCAGGTGGCATCTGGGCAAATGTCGGTCATGTACCCTGCCTGGTTTTGCTCTTTTCCCATACATTTGGGTTGAAGGAAAGCACGTCTACCAAAAAAAAAAAAAACAACAAAAAAAAGAAAAAAAGAAAGTGAAAGAAACCAAGCAGAAAGGCCACAGGGATGGGCTATGCATCTATGCATCTCACCCACTGCCTGGGGGGTGATACTTCTATCTCTGTTAACAAAAAGAACAGACTTTCAGCAAAATCTCTGAGAAGTCATGACCTTCGTGTGTGTTTTCTATTTGTTTTTCCACACCACTTCAATTGTTGCTTTCCAAGCACTTAAAGAAGGAAAAAAAACGTACAAGCAACACCAACCCGTCCCCCAAGGCCTCCCTCCCCACCCCAGCTCCATCCTTTCTCCCCTTGGTTGCGATGCCAAAATATGCAGCCAGCCTCTCTATCTGAATGAATGTTTTGATTAAAGAAGTCTTAACAAAACACAGTCAGAACAATGAGCCCGGCCTCCTTTCTGCAAGCTTCACCCAACTATGCAGTGTATATTTAGGACCAGATTACATAGACCTGTTCATTAATTGAATAAGGATGACAAGCCTGCAGTGTATGCAAATAATGGTTTAGGTTTCAGTGGAGAGGGTAAATCTTACCTATCTAATGATACTCTTGCCCCATTTAAAAGTTCTTTAGCATGGGTATTTTTTTTGAGGCCAGCTTTCACAGGCTTGCAAAACATATGGAAAAGTTCAAGCTTTTCTATTTTCCTTCCAAATGCTTTGTTTCCTTTGACAAAGAATTTTTTTTCTTCATTCTTACACTAAACCATCACCTATTATATTGCCATGACACCCAAGTAAAGATACTGTTCAAAGGGCAAAGCAGAGCAATAAAGTGAAAAAAAACTCCGGGGCCAGAACACTTGGGTTTGGGGGGTTGGTTTAATAAATCATTGCAACTTTTTCTCCAAAGATATTTGGATATTCCCAAGGATATTTAGACAGCGGGAGAACAGCTGCTTAGTAGTGGGTACACATGCACATAGCGGGTACACACTCCGCTTTGGTTGTTAGGGCTCTTCAACCAGCTTCTTCCCATCCATATTTAATTAGATGCTAGGGAAAGCCTGAATGCTTATGTGAAGCTTGCAATATGACCTGAACTCAAGACAAGTGTGATCCTAAAGACAAGACCTGCAAAATACTTAGCAAAGGGCAAAAATCTGCTTAAAACAACAGCAGACCTCTGGAGCTGACATCTCAAGGCAGGTGTGGTGTTGGCTCTGTCCTCCTGTTCAGTCCTAGCAAAATTCCAAGCTACTCCAAATTCAATCGACTTAAACTTTCTAGTTATGCTGGCATCTGGAACAAATTGGATGATGGCTTTTGAACTTTTTTTTTTTTTTAAAGGTGGGGTTGTTTGAATGGTCTAGCATGGGATGTAAAGTTGCAGAACATGTCCAAGAAAGCATCTAGAAATGGAATGGAGGTCAGTCAGGAGAAAAATAAGGAATATTTCAGATGAAGTCAGCAAAGTAGAGACAATTAAGTTATCCTTGAAACTGATTTCTTTGCACCTAAGCAAGGTATAAACCTTGAATTTGGATTTATCAGCAGTCAGCTCTCCCAGAAGAGAGAAAATTCAGGTCTGAAATCACCATCAGAGAGCACAATCTCTTTCCACTGGAGACCCTGACCTACAGTGTTCGCTACAAGGTAACGTACAACAGTGCCAGTCCAAGAAATGTTTTGTCAAGCAGTACCCAAGAACAGACTCTTTTCAGATAATCACAGAATCACAGAATCAACCAGGTTGGAAGAGATCTCCAAAATCATCCAGTCCTACCTATTAATATCTAGCACTGAGGCTGTCAAGTCAGCCAGGACAAACAAACTGCCCCCTTGTCTTGCTTTTTTTCCCCCTCTCCCTGTCAGAATGAGCTGACAAATACATCTTCTGCATAAAACATAAAGGGAGAAAAAAACGTTTTGTACATTCAACCCACAAGATATTGTTAAAAAAGCTAACAAGTCTTTTTCATTTTTCCTGAACAAGCCTTTCCAAGAAACACTTCATAAACCTGCTCTTTTAAAAGAAGGGATAGTAAATGCTTTACAGCTAACATACAGCAATGTGCAGAAAGCAGCATGCTACTGCCTTGAGCTCCAAATGCTTTTACCAATCATTCTTTCATGCTCTTTTATAGTTTATCTCCTTACTAATAAACACAGGTAGTCAACAATGCTTAAACATTTTTCATGTCAACCAGCCTTTTTCTGTAGGTGAATATGTTCCTTTTCTAATAACGCAGCAGCCTTCAAAAGAAAAATCTTTGCTTTTAAACCGCTTCCTCCAATGTCTCTCTGACTTTCTCCCCTCTCCCATTGCTTTCTCCTGCCAACTGGAAAGAGGAAGGAAGGAACTTTCAAGGCAAGACAACTGTAAGTGCAAAGATGCAATGAAAATTTTGAAGTAAGGAACATAGTTTCAAAATCTGCAGCATGAAAATTATCTGAGCGTGTTCCAGACTATTACAAAAAGTCATCTCAGCGGTGTTTTCCCCGGCACTGTCATCAACAGCTAGATATAACTCTGGATCTGTAACCAATTTTCTGAAACACATAAGCCAAAATATAATATTGCTCCAATCTGGAATTCTGTTCTGACATAATATGAAAATTAGACTCTGAAACTTTTGGCTGCATTTCTGTTTTTTTTTTTTTTTTTTTTTTAACTTCCAAATGCTCGCAATAGACCAAGGCACAAATCTGTAATTCAGGTGCAAGTGGAAAGAAAGTACGGTCACACCACAGCAGGTCAGGAGCTTTTCTGAACTATGGGAAGGCAACTTCTCTCCAGCAGCACCCTGTGCTACAGCCCAGAGGAGAGAAGGTGGGAGACGTGTTCTGCACACTACAGGGCACAAGTGGCGATGAGCACACATGTCACCAAACACCCAGGCGGTGTCCAGACTGCCAGCAATGTCACTGGAATAAACACGCCTGGGAGTGCTACTGACCCTTCACCTGGACCCAGAGTGAGAAGCTCGTGGGACTGGCTCCCTTGGCTCTCAGGACAACCTCACACTTGCTTTGCTGGAAAGTCTGTAATCATTTTCCCTGGAAGAACGTGAGGCTGTGCCAGTTTGCCTGCACTTTGTTATAGCTGAAAACGATAAGATGCTTCCAAAGCTTTGTGTTACAATAGCTGTGCCTTCACTTTGTGGATTTATCTTCATTTGCCCTAGATAAAACTCCATTCCTTGGACAAATTAGGCCTGCTTGTCATTCAACACTCTACCTAATGGTCTTAGCTGTGTGTTTCTGCAGTTAGTGAAGCTGAGGCATTCCACAGATAGTTTTTATTGATTTGAGAAGTGAGTCAGAAATCGAGTTGTGTTTTATCCAGAAGGAGAAGAGGGCAAGTTAATGATGTCATCAGAATCACCAAGAACCTTAAAGAGAAAAGTTTAAACACAGGATGATAACATTTTTAAAGTGGAACATAACACAACCTGGTGATTTACAAGCAGTGTGCTAGTTTGAAGCTAGCTAGAATGTTTTGGTGAGAAGAACTAGATTACAGGCTGTGAAAGGAAAACAAGGCTGATGTCTACTTTGCTCATAGGCTTGCTGAGATGTATAAGAACAAGAAATAAAAACATAGATAACCACTCTCTCTTGGGCTGCTGGCTGAGCTGCATCTTACTCTCTAACCTCACCCTCCCTTTTTTTTTTCTTTGGTTAATTCACTTTGCTTCCTAACCCCCTGGCCGAACCTCCTTTCTTCCTTGGGACTAGGTAAGGTTGAGAGGGGTAGGGAGAAGGTGAAGGGGTGGTTGAGAGCCCCTCCTGGGGACTCAGGTTTCTGGGAGGGGAGTTGTGTTTCTGTATTACCTTTTACCTTGTATATTTCTGTATATAACTGTATAGACTGTAAATATCTGCTTGTATATTGTGCCAGCTGTAAATATAAGCTTCATTCATATTTCCAGAGCTGGCTGAGTCTAGTCTGGGTGATTTCTAAAGTGGGGGGCTGCAGATAACACCCCAAACCATCACAAGCACCAAGTGAATTGTGAAGAGAGTCACTAAACCTTTTCCTCTCTAGTTTAGGGAGGCTGGCTGCTGGCTTACCACAGTGATTTCTAATATTCAGAAGGCAATACCAACTGCCTAAACATTGTATGCCCACAGGAAACCATGAAAGGCAACTCAAGGTATGGATGACATCATTCTAGCAAGTTACACAAAAAGCTCAGTTGTTTCTGATAGACAAAGCTTGTAGAAGGATGCACAGCAACCCTTAAGCACTTGAAACAGGGTTGAGACATGAACCTGCTTTGGTATTTACCCTCTGGAGGTAAATAGTTTTGCAATTTTGCACTGGCAGGTTTTTTGCATTTTAATACATCTGGACCTACTGCCCTACACCACGTTTGTGAAAGCATCAGACAGAACACAGAAGTTAAAGCTACTGATCTAATCCGATACAGTTTTGCTTGCAGGGAATTATTTTTTTCAAAAGGAGAGAAAGAAACTCCGACTTCTTTGAAGGGAAAAAAATCTGGAGCAAGAGCAGGAAATGTGCCTGTCCTATCTTACACAGAATTCTTTCTCTTCAGTATCATTTTGACTCTCTGCCCAGAAACTCCAACATAAGCCTCTTGATTGCAAAAGTCACAAGAGTATCAAGTGTTTGCAGAAGGCTGTAGAAGATGGAGAGATGTTTCCTACTCCACTTTTGGGTCATAGTCTAACTGAGTAAACTCAGCCTCTTAAAGTTTTATTAAGTTTAAATGAGGATTTATATGTTTGGAAAAATGGTGCTTGGAAACAAAATTTAAGAAAAAAAGAGAGAGAGAAAGGAATGAGGAATGTAATATAACCACAGGAGAGCAAAGGTGTTTCCCCCTCTCACTGTTCTTAATTAAATAAAAAAACCAACAACGAACCACTGAAACTGAGAAGGACTTCTTGGCTCACCACTGTCGACAGGGAAGCATCGGGGATTTGGGGTCCTGCTCACACTCCTCTAGTTTGGACGCCTTACCCTGGTTAAGACAGGCTTCCCAATTACAAGATGGACAGCATCTTCCTAAGGCAGTCCTGTCTATGTCCCCGTGTGTCAAAGGAGCTGTCCTCTGATGTGGTACTCAAGATCTGACTTTAGTCTGGGAAATTAACTTTGCCTGTACTTTTCCTCGCAGCGCCATCCCTTCTGTGCATCCCTCAGGTACAGACCTGGTCCCAGAAGGACTCTGGCCTCTTGTCCAAAACGCTGGAGGAGTCAGCTGAGAAATTGCACACTTCTCAAACTCCCTTGGAGGGGCCAAAAAAATTGAAGAAACCCACATGTAACACCTCAAGTCAGAAGTGTTAGCATTTCTACTACTGGTGTTTTTTCCACTCCAGGGTGAGTTTTGCTCTAAAGGCATCTCAGCACCTTGCAGATGACTAATGAAGCTGCTCTGTCTCCCAAGTTTCACACTACAGTAATTTAGGAAGTGACTGCACCTAGACAAATGCTCCCCATCACAACATATCCTCAGCAATGTTAGACCTTCTCAGCTACTCCCCAGTTCACTACAGTGACCTAAACCAATGACTCTGAATTGGGGAACTGATGGACAGGTTCACCTTTACTCTCAAATTCCTGATAATATTCAAGGGACAAGCAGACACCAGTAACCTTATAAACAATCCTCAAGAAATGAGTTACAGCCTTCTGTGGGACTTCCTGGCCACATGGGAAAGAGCTGAGCTCCTGGCTTCCACTATTAACATAAGCATTGGCTCTTGCAACTCCATTTTGGATCTTTTGTTCCTTTCGATTTGATATTTCAAAGTTGTGCTAACAGCACCATCTCCAAGGACATGCTAGACCTCTGAAGACCTGGGCCAGCAGCTGGAAGGAGCACACCTCCTAAAAACATTTTGGGCACTCTTGTCTCCCAGCCTGCCCTGAAGTCTAAGTAACAACACATCTCCCTTGTGATATTTATAGTTTCCTGCACTTGTAGGCCAACTGTCACTCGATGAGACCTGCCATATCCTCTCAGCACTCAATAAACCCTTGTGTCTATATTTAATGTCTCAAGAGAAAGATCCCATGGGGAATGCTTAATATTTAAACCAGGCTAATATCATTTGGTAATCTAGAATCACAGAATGGTTTAGTTGGAAGGGACATCAAAAAAACAGCTCCAGAACCCTGCCGTAGGCAGAGACACCTCCCACTAGAAGAGGTCGCTCAAGGCCTCATCCAACCTTGAGCCACCTCCAGGGAGGGAGCAGCCACAACCTCTCTGGGCAGCCTATGCCAGTGTCTCACCACCCTCACTGCAAAGAACTTTTCCCTTACATCCAGTTTAAATCTCCCCTCTGCCAGTTTAAACTCATTCCTCCTCATCCTGTCATTACAAGACCTTGTAAATAGTCCCTCCCCAGCCTTCCTGTAGGCCCCCTTCAGATACTGGAAGGTCTCTTCCAAGGCCACTCCAAGGTGTCTGTCCCAGGTTGAGACTCAAGGGTTAAAAAATCTTCTGGGGACTAGAATTGTTATTCAATCCCATAATTCTGCTATCTCTTTACAAACTCACAACAAGGTCAGTTCGCTCTCCTTTCCTCCTCCTCCTGCCCCGTGTGTGTGGCGGGAGCCTCTTTGTCAGGAAGAACATGTAAGCAGTAGGCCTCCAGAGGCTTCTTTAGGCCTCTTTCGATGGCAGAGGCATTTGTGGGGGGGATTGGAGCACTGGGGAGTATTAGATTTAGTTTTTGGGATGGGGACAAAACTCAAGGGGGTTTGCCAGGGATGTGGTAATTGCTTTGTAATGTCTATCTGTATTTCTCTCTAAATATAATTCTGTATTTTTTCTCCATTTGAGAGTTTAATTTCTGTCGCTATATGTAAAAAACCACGAGAGTGTCCTTGAAGCCTTCTCTTCTCCAGGCTGAAGAGCCCCAACTCTCGTAGCCTGCCCTCATAGCAGAGCTGCTCCAGCCCTCTGAGTATCTTTGTGGCCTCCTCTGGATGCACTCTAACAGTTCCATGTCCTCCTTGTGCTGGGGGCTCCAGACCTGCACACAGTACTCCAGGTGGGGCCTGACGAGAGCAGAGTAAAGGGGGAGAATCCCTTCCCTTGCCCTGCTGGCCACACTGCTTTTGCTGCAGCCCAGCACAGGGTTGCTGTCGGGGTTGCAGTCACACTGCAGGTTTATGTTGAGCTTTTCATCACCTCAGACCCCAAGGTCCTTTTCCTTAAGGCTACTCTCAGCCATTCACCACCCAGTCTGGATTTGTGCTTGGGATTGCCAAATGGCAAAGACTCTCTATAGCATAGAGAGTCTGTCATCCTTGCACTAAAACATACAGAAGAAGCTTTGAAATTACCACGACTGGCAAAAGTTAACCTGAATAGGGAATTTACTGGGGGGTTAATTTTCTGTTTTGTTCTGCTTGCAATCAAAAATAAACTGTGTTAATCTGCTTTATAAACCAACTACCAAACAAAAAAAGCCTCTTTACACAAACTAAAAACAACAACCCATGAGAAGAAAACACTCCACAACATTTAGAGTTCTACAGGGACCAGTATAGGTACAGGGATTTTAATTTTCCATGGCCTGTAAGTATTATAATCTCTATCAACTTCAGGCACTCTGGGACCATGACTAACAGCAGTGCTTGAACTTCAACTGCTTGTTGGGCTCTTTCTTCTCTCCTTAACACTGCTTTCAAACTCATAATTGAGCCAGAAAGTTGCAGGGATAAAAAAAATATTTAAAGCAACTTGTTTTTTTCAAGTCTAACCCACAAACCTGTTACAGGCCATCATACCAACAAATCACAGATGTCTCTGAGTCAGCTCAACCAGTGTGAACGACCACAATGTGTCTCGGGGAGGGGGAAGGCTTTATTCCTGGAGATATTAGACAGAGATTAAAAAATAATAGAGGACATTTGGAAGCCAGGACTCTCTTCATTGTTTTAGCTATCAGTAGCCCTTCCTTTTCATCCATGGCAAATATACCATTGCAAAAATTATTTCCCCAAAATCATTCTATATTTATCTCATCTTCAACACTGCAAGAGTAGTTACAATCACTGGCTTCTCCAGGATCCTCTGAAGTCATAAGCTCTCTGTCTTCTCCAACTCACATACCTCATACCTTTAGACATTTATTTCTATATGAGTTGCTTTCCCCCCCTATTTTTCAGTGCAGGCCTGTCAAGAAGGAACAGCTCTGGCAGCTTTGGAAGTACAGACTTCTGTTTCACTATAGCCACATTACTGGCAGCTTTGGAAATACAGACTTCTGTTCCAGTATAGCCACATTAAGCATCCCATTATGTTCTGCTTGGTCACACTAAGACAATGCTTTGGTTTCTAGGAATGGATTAACTGGGACAGCAGAGTTTCTAAACCATTCATTGCTATTAACCACCCTATTATTTGAAAATCATGACCAGAGAGGGAAAAAGAAGAGACATGACTATTTGTCCAGAACTTAAGAGCCTCTGATTGTGCAAGCTGTTGTCTTTGTGCTCCTGTTAAGGGGCAGGCTAGTTCTCTGATAGGTGTTACGAAAGAGGTCCAACTGCTGCTGGGTGTCTTTTATAGTTCCACCTCAAACTTCTCAGAGAGGCATACAAGAGCTCTGGGAAAATACCCATGCTGTGGAGTGTGGCTGGGGGACTTCTGTTACTTTGCATCCAGGTTGAGGCCTTTCTCATTTTCCCAGCTGTTCCTCTGAGAAATAAGTGACCCCCAGAGCCCTGTGCAACTCCAGACAGCGATGGCAAGATAAGATGTCTCAGACATCTGCCTCACTGAGCAGACTGAGCTTACCCTATCTCGGTCCTCTCCTGAAGTCACATAGCCATCCTTGATTTGCATTTGCTAAGGGTAAACTGCTATCATGAGTTAATAGGCTTTTACTGGCAAAACATATGTAACACTGTGGCTGCCAAAGTTTATACAGGTTCCCTCCAAGTAAGTCACTATAGCTGAGACAGGAACCTGGGAATATGTACCCCCACTCCCCCAAAAAATCCCAAACAAACAAAAGAGAGAGGTAGGAGATGATATCCAAAGAGCAAGTTTTCAAAGAACTAATGGGAAAGGAGAAAAATGAATCTATGTAGTGAATGAGAATCTCAGAGATTGCCATAAACTATCAGATTGGTCTGGAAAGCAGATTTCTACTACATTGAGAGTTTTTAATAGCATTGGATAACTAAGATAAACAAAGACTGAAGGGCTGCCAGAGACACAGACAAAATTATTGAATTATGACATCTTCAAGAAGTTATTTACTTTATAGAGTATTTACATAAGGTTCACTTCCTCTTCACATATAAGCTCCAACATTACAAAGATTATTTTTTCCCACTAAATATGGGGTTACGTTCAACAGCCTCACAAACATCCATAATTAACTTTCTTTCAGGCACATTCTTAGGCAAGTTTTCCAGGCAATTCCTTTCCTTGTTCCAAGTAACAAGCAATAGGATGACAGGAAATGGACTGAAGTTGCACCAGGGAAAGTTTAGACTGGACATTAGAAAAACTTCATTGAAAGGGTTGTCAAGCACTGAAACAGGCTGCCCAGGAAAGTGGTTGAGTCACCATCTCAAGAGCTATTTAAGAGATGTGTAGATCTGGTGATGAGGGAAATAGTTTAGTGGTGGATTTGGCAGTGCTGGGTTAAAAGTTGGACTTGATCTTAAAGGTCTTTTCCAACCAAAATTATTCTGTGATCCTATGATTGCCCAGAGCCCAAGAAATACCAAGGAAACTCCATTCTCTCACCAGGCAAATGAAACCTGTGGAAAGAAAATACAGAGCATCAAAAGGAAGAGGGAAAAGAAGAGATGGAGTATAAAGCGATGAGCTGGACATTGTTGTTTAAGCAGCCAATTTGGTTTCAATTAGCTGGCCCATCTGCAACATTTTTGCTTACTTGAGAAGTGTCATGGTTGAATATGACAGCATTCAGGTCTCCACAGTTATAATGCTTGATGAGATCTTCAGTGGTATATGGAGCCTGCAAACTCCCTGCTCGGAGGCTTTCATGTTGGAGAAGAGTTTGGTTCAGAGCAAAGAGCACCTGCAGAAACACACAAGAAAAAACAAGGAAGGAGTTAAAAATATTATGAATCAAAACCTAAATTCTCCTGCACTTGATGTCTATTGAATCATTCTGACCTACAGCAGCAAGACCTGGTCATTAGGTATTCCAAACTAGAAGAGGCATCAGATGCAAAGTCCCCTACTAGCAGAATACCCTAGAATTGAATCATAGAATCATAGAATGGTTTAAGTTGGAAGTGACCTCAAAGATCATCTAGTTCCAATCCTCCACCAGAGGCAGGGACACCTCTCACTAGAACAGGTCACTTGAGGCCTCATCCAGCCTGGCCTTGAACACTTCCAGGGAGGGAGCAGCCACAACCTCCCTGGGCAACCTGTGCCAATGTTTCACCACCCTCACTGTAAAGAACTTCTGGGGAATAGTCCCTCCCCAGCCTTCCTGTAGGCCTCCTTCAGATACTGGAAGGCCACTCCAAGGTCTCCTCGAAGACTTGTCTCCTCCAGGCTGAAGAGCCCCAACTCTTGTAGCCTGTCCTCATTGCAGAGCTAGTCCATCCCTCTGAGCATCTTCGTGGCCTTCTCTGGACTCACTCAAACAGTTCCATGTCCTTCTTGTGCTGGGGGCTCCAGAACTGTATGCAGTACTCCAGGAGGGGTCTGACAAATCCTTACTATACATCACATGATATTCTATGTAAAGCACAACTTCACAACACATGTAGTGCTCAGAGGTCATGGTCTCAGAAATTTGAGACTATCTATGCTGACTACTTGGCTATATGAGAGACACTGGGATGAAGAAGCCCTTCAATTAGGAAAGTTCTATTGCCTCTGACTGTTCCCTCTCTGCTAGCTTAAATCCAAACTCCAAACTGAGCTGGAAGATGTTTGACAGAAATTAAAATCTTCTGAAGTTCTGAAGGCACAGTTGTATTAGGTCTTTCTGCATGTCACTAGTAGTAGAAACTTTAGGAAGTTCATTATTAGTGTCCCTCTTCTGTTTTTGTCCCCCTTCATAGCCACTCTTTCGCAAAGTGAAGAGAGATCACAGAATCACAGAATGTTAGGGGCTGGGACAGACCTTGAAAGCTCATCCAGTGAAGTCCCCCTGCCAGGATCCCCTAGAGCAGATCACACAGGAATGCATCCAGGTGGGTTTTGAATATTTCCAGAGAGGAAGAGTCCACAACAACCCCTCTGGGCAGCCTGTTCCAGTGTTTTGTCATCCTCTCAGTGAAAAAATTCCTCTTCACGTTTACATGAAACTTCCTATGCCTCAGCTCCTACCTGAGATACTGAACTCTAACACTGTGCCAGCAGACCAGTCAAGTGTCCCCACATACAAATCTGTAAATATCAAAAAGCCAAAGCACTCCTTGCTATGTAAATTTAGCTTACTGAGTAAATAAATGTCCTTAAAGATGATATTCCTCTCCTTGCATTACCAAAAAGATACTAAATTTCACATTAATTACCTTCTTTTTCTTTTGGTTTTGTTTTTGTTTTTTTCCCCAAACACTTGTGACAGACTGTGGCAGTCATTTTTACCAGTTCTTGAACCATCAAGTCTGGGCTTTCCAAGAATATTCCAAAGAAATTTGATAAAAACCCAAAGAATAAATCAGGAGAAAAGCAGTTAAGACAGGTTGTCACAAATTATATACATAAGCAAATGCACTTTTCCTTAATTAAAGTGTCAAACAGTCACCGTCCCTGGAGGTGTTCAAGAAAAGACTGGATGAGGCATTTAGTGCCATGGTGTAGATGACTGGATAAGGCTGAGTGATAGGTTGGACTGGATGATCTTGGAGGTGTCTTCCAACCTGGTTGATTCTATGATTCTATGACTGGAAATCCAGAGTTCTGAAAAATGATTGTGATGGCCTGGTTTTGTTTTCCTGGAAAGACTCCTGCATCCCTCAGCCTTACCTCTCACCACATTTTTAGCTTCTCTAATTTATGAGAGCAGTGCTCTATCCACCCCAAAGAATAATCACCATCTCAAACTGTGGGTAAGTAACCCATGCTGAGCTCCAGCTAGCCCAGATAGGCTGCAGTCTGTGACACACACACGTCCAGAGGAGGGCCACGAGGATGATCAGAGGGCTGGAGCACCTCTCCTATGAGGGAGTTGGGGCTGTTCAGTCTGGAGAGGAGAAGGCTCTGAGGTGACCTTATTGTGACCTTTCAGTATCAGAAGGGGCCTACAAGAAAACTGGGGAGGGACTCTTTAGGCTGTCAGGTAGTGATAGGACTGGGGATAATGGAGCAAAGCTGGAAATGAGTAGATTGAGATTGGATGTTAGGAAGAAGTTCTTCAGGATGAGGGTGGTGAGACCCTGGAATGGGTTGCCCAGAGAGGTGGTGGAAGCCCCATGCCTGGAAACGTTTAAGGCCAGCCTGGATGAGGCTCTAGACAGCCTGATGTAGTGTGAGGTGTCCCTGCCTATGGCAGGGGGTTGGAGCTGGATGATCCTTGAGGTCCTTCCAACCTAAACCATTCTATGATTCTATGATTCTATGCTTATTATTGTTATTATCATCATCATTATTGCTGTTGAGGTTGTGGTGGTGTTTGTGGTTGTTGTGGTTATTATTGATGTTATTATTATTTAATAACAAGTCAATAAATACATAATAATATAACAACAACAAGATATAACAACAACAATAACAATAGCAATAACACTACTACCACCACTAATGTTAACACTAATAATACTAATGCTAATACCAATACTACTACTACTAAAGACTGCCAATACTACTACTACTAAAAAAGTTACTCCTAAGTGTAGCGATACCTAACATTACACCCAGGGCACTGACAGGCTGTCAATACAAAGCTATTAGATGCTAACTGACCTATGCAAATAGGGTGAGGAAAGAAAATTTCATGTTTCAATTTACTTCTTAAAAACATAAAGATGGTTTTTCGATTGACCCTGTTACACCTTAGGTCAGCAATCAGTTCTCCATTAAGTTCTAAGCATAAAAGATTTCCTTGCTCAGATCTAAGGGTCTCTTCAGGCTTTTCTACAAAGAGATCAGTCTGCCTGAGGACCACAGCCTGAAGTTAAGCATCTTCCTAACTTGGTTTTCCTCTAATTTAAAAATAATCTGAAAAAAAAAACAACCCACAGTCTGAAAAATTCCTAACCTTTGAAAGGATCTGAGCTTTCTTCTTTTTCCCCTAAGGGCTATGGCTCAAAGAGGAAACTCTTCATCCCAGGATTTCCTGGGGATTCTAAACAGTTTGGCTAATAAAAATAAAAGCTTAGAAAAACGTCGACAGGAAAACGGAGAGCAGAGGTTTTCCCAAAATGCTTTTAGTAAAATCCTGCTCATTTCTGATTTTTTAAACAATGGATGTACAAAAATATGTATACACACAGGCACACACATATACAAATCACTGACAAATCCTGAGGATAAGACATTATTTGATTTATAATAAAAGATTAAAAAGCCAATGAACAAATCTTCAAATGTTTTTTGTTGGTTTGGGGTTTTAGTTTGGTTTGGCTTTGGTGAGGTTTTTTTGTTAGTTTGTTTGGGCTTTTTTTGTTGTTGTTGTTTTTGTTTTTTCCTGTAATTTTGGTGGAAGAAAAGCTCAATATGAGCCCTCAGTTTGTTCTTCCAGCCCAGAAAGCCAACCATAGCCGAGGCTGCATCAAGAGAAATGTGGGCAGCAGGGAGAAGGAAGTAATCCTCCTCCTCTGCTCCACACTGGTAAGACCCCATCTGGAGTACTGCATCCAGTTCTGGAGCCCCTGTTACAAGAGGGATATGGATGTGCTGGAAGGTGTCCAGAGAAGGGCCACAAGGATGACCAGAGGGCTGGAGCACCTCTCCTATGAGGAGAGACTGAGAGAGTTGTGGCTATTCAGTCTGGAGAGAAGGCGGCTCTGAGGTGACCTTCTTGTGGCCTTTCAGTATCTAAAGGGGGCCTACAAGAAAGTTGGGGAGGGACTTTTTAGGCAGTCAGGTAGTGATAGGATTGGGAGGAATGGAACAAAGCTAGAAATGGGTAAATTCATGCTGGATGTTAGGAAGAAATTACTCAGCATGAGGTTGGTGAGAGCCTGGAAGGGGTTGCCCAGGAAAGTGGTGGAAGCCCCATCCCCTGGAGGTGTTAAGGGGCAGGCTGGCTGAAGCTCTAGACAGCCTGATGTAGTGTGAGGTGCCCCTGCTCATGGCAGGGGGATTGGAACTAGATGATCCCTGTGGTCCCTTCCAACCCTGACTGACTCAATAAATCTATGATTCTTTCCAGTGAAACCAGTCCTGTGCACTAATGCTCTGGTTTGCACTGTCTGTCTGTCTCTTTCTGATAAATTTGACATCTATTACTTGATTTCAGTCACATTAACAGAGGATTAGAGGTCTTAAATAAAGCAACCTATATGTTCCTTGAAATAACTGCCAGGCTGCAGAAAGGCCCACAGGATGAGTTCACTTCTTGTAAGACACTAAAGACTCCACATGCCTGAAAAGCAACTTGAGATTTTACTCTAGGAGGGTAGCTAAAGGAAAACTACAACCACTTATATGGTTTGTAGTGAAGTCTTGCTTAATTAGGTCATAACCACCATGGGTTTTGGTCAAGTGCCTCAAAAGAAAATTCATGCAATCATAGAATGGTTTGGCTTGGAAGGCACCTTAATGGTCATCTAGTTTCAAATCCTGTGATACGGGCAGGGATACCTTCCACTAGGACAGGCTGCTCAAAGCCCATCCAAACTAGCCTTGAACATTTTGAGGCTGGGAACATACACAAAACTTCTGGCCAATCTGTCCCAACACCCCATCACCCTCGTAGAGAAGAATATCTTTCTTATATCTAACCTAAATCTACCCTCTTTCAGTTTAAAGGCATTACCCCTTGTCCTATCACCACATGCTCCTGTTACAAGTCCTTCTCCAGCTTTCTTGTAGGCCCTTTTTAGTTACTGGATACTTAAAGAGAAGCAGGATCTCATCATCACAGCTGCCTGCTTGTTGGCTGGATTTGAAGACCATTTCCTTTCGAGTCAGGTTAAAGCCATCTTAAAACCTGAATTTATTTTTCCTTGCTGTTTAGATACACCACAAAACCAATGCTGTTTCCTTTCCTTTTCTTTATCTTAATATCAGTGACCCCACGACCTCCAGCCTAAACCTCTATCTGAGTTAATCTCCCAGAGGTGCCTGAGATTACCGAACAACTGATGACTTCAAAATAAACACACTTAGAGCAACTGCCTATACACAGTCCCACCTAATAAATAGAGCAGACAGTATTTATTCTGGGAAGTGATGGGAAGTTATGACTTTGGCTTTGGAAAAGTGCATTTTTATTCACACAATTTACGGTCTCCATGTCGGCAGGCTTTGAAAGCCGTTTTTACGTGGCTGCCTCTGGCTCCTGTGTGTGACTGATCAACCAAGGACAACAGAAAGGGATTTTCGCTCTTCCAGGAGGAAGCCTTTTTATCTGAGTGGGGTCATTCTCTCTGTAGAACAGCAGCCCAACACAGATTTTATTTGGGTATCTGGAGACACCAGCTCAGCCCTTAGGGCAGAACTATGGGTCCTGTTTTACCGCCTAAGAGAGTGGGTGCCATCAGTCCTACACAGTGTCTGAAACCACTGGTCCAGAATTTTTAGAAGGTATTTTGCACAAACTGTGGCCATCTCAAACATAAGATGGCTGGACCAGACATTTCTGGTATGGGAAGGTCAGAAGGGATGCAGTGGAACATTCATGCATCGTGTCCCATACAGCCCCATATCACATGTTAGGGAAAAGTTCTTTCCAATGAGGGTGGTGAGACACTGGCACAGGTTGCCCAGGCAGGTTGCGGCTGCTTCCTCCCTGGAAGTGTTCAAGGCCAGGTTGGATGAGGTCTTGAGCGACCTGTTCTAGTGGGAGGTGTCCCTGCCTATGTCAGGAGGGTGGAACTAGATGATCTTTGAGGTTCCTTCCAACCTAAACTATTCTAGAATCATAGAGTGCTCAAGACCTCATCCAACCTGACTTTGAACACCTCCAGGGAGGGAGCAGCCACAACCTCCCTGGGCAACCTGTGCCAGTCTTTGACCACCTTCACTGGAAAGAACTTCTTCCTAACATCTAGTTTAAATGTCTCCTATGCCAGTTTCAACCCATTACTCCTCATCCTATTGTTTCAAGACCCTGTAAAATAGTCCCTCCCCAGCCTTCCTGTAGGCCCCCTTCAGACACTGGAAGTCTACTACAAGGTCTCATTGAAGCCTTCTCTTTTCCAGTTGTCATCCAAACAGACACACTGGTAGAGAAAACAGGACTAATTTCTTCTCTCTGATAAATGAGACAACTTCCTCACTCCAAGGTCTCCTCGAAACCTTCTCTTCTCCAGGCTGAGGACTCCCAACTCCTGTGGCCTGTCCTCATAGTAGAGCTGCTGCAGCTTTCTGAGCATCTTCATGCTCTTCTCTAGACTTGCTCTAACAGTTCAATTGCCTTCTTGTATTGGGGGCTCCAGAACTGCACACACGACTCCAGTAGCTGGAGTTACAGGACGAGCACACATAGAACCACGATTAATAACAATATCACAAAACAAAGTACTTAAGTTTCATACTGTGGCATCAGCTCTTGGGCAGGCAACTACTGTTTTCCTTTAAGCACTCTTTTGGGCACATGGCACCACAATGCAAATACTATATAAGCATTACTGGAAGCATTTGAGTGACTATATTTTTCAGTGTCCAAATTCTGGAAAAGAAATGGCCACTCTTCTCCTTGGTTTAAAACAAAATGCAACATAAATATTGAGGTATATGGTTCTTCAGTGGCTCTTTTGTTCCTATCCTTCTCAATACTCAAATGGAATACCAAATACACAGTTTCGGGTCAAAAAAGTGGCCTGAGGTAAAAACCAAACCAAACCAAACCCAAGCAAATAAAAAAAGAAAGTCAAAGATAAAAAGGAAAGAAACTCCCAAGTCCATGATTTTCCAGATTAATTAAAAGCAATAAAAGCATTTGCTCAAATCTGTTCAGTTCCACTGCCTTCCAGAAGATGAGTTTCCCCTTCCCTTGAATCTCTTGCGTTGTCGCTAGGAATTAGTGAGCTGTGAAGCTCACCTAATGAGGTCAGTATCAGGAAACAGCTCGGAAAAAACAGGTCCCAAGGGATCAACTAAAAGACTCCCCCCGTGTCCAAATGAAATCCTGGATGCATCGGCACATTGTACAGCCCAGGCTGTGGGAGGAACGCGCCCAACTCTGTTGTTGCTGTTCCTATAAAGGGACAGCTAAGGAAAGTGAAACTATTAACTCATCCACTGGAATTTCTGCTCACAAACCGTGCCCCCTGTTAAAGCTCCTCATAAAAGCCTTTCAGCTAGTTGGTTCCATATGTTCCCCAAACCCACAGTTATTGCTTCTGAAAGGCAGGAGTAGTTAACAGTCTGCGGCTTGGCACTGACCAGGGAGACCCAAGGACCTCACTTTTTCTCCCTCCTTTTTAAACTGCCAATTAACCAGTTTAATAAAACAGTTTGAATCTGATGAAGGTGCTTGGAGAAATTCCCTACTGCCTTAGCCATGACAATGACACCAGGCATGGCCTGATGCAAAACGGTCACACAACTGATGTTCAGCCCCAGGACTCAGACTGGTTTTCTTGATGTCGAGAAGGCTGCAGGGAAATTGAGGATCCAAGGCTTCAGTCCAGCATACCCAAAGCTCCTGCTGAAGCTGACTTCAAACACCTTGACTCTTTAGGAAGAAGTTCTTCACTGAAAGAGTGATTGCCCATTGGAATGGGCTGCCCAGGGAGGTGGTGGAGTCACCATCCCTGGAGGTGTTTAAGAGGGGGCTGGATGAGGCACTTAGTGCCATGGTTTAGTTAATTAGCAGGATTAGGTGATAGGTTGGACACAATGATCCTAGAGGTCTTTTCCAAGCTATAACTTCAGCCCCAACTTTCCTCTTTATGCCATGTTCTCAAGCTGAACTTGCACCTGCTACAGTAAGCATTCTTAAAATAATTGCCTGTGTTACATTCAGTAGTCTTGAACAGGTCCATCTCTCAGTTGTGCTGAGTTCAGCAGGTTAACTTTGATAACCAAACCTTCCTAGAAGGTCAAATACTTGTACGGAGCTCATTACACTCTGTGCAGTTTGATTCTGCATTTTTCTGGTTGAAGTGCAACAAGTTCCAGTAGTCAACAAGTTCCAGTAGTCAGCACCTTACCAACAGCTTGCAGGTCTAAACACCACCAGTTAGACTTCTGGGCATCAGTCTTACCTCTTGTCAACAAAGAGGTAAACAGACAATAAAATCAATTCATGCCTCTGGCATGAGACCACACTCCTGAAGAGAGACAACTTCTCTTTTTCTTTCTTCTTTATTGCTGAACCAAGAGTGGTTGAAAAGAAAACATTTTCTCCCTGGAATTCACCTGAGCAATTCTGTGATATGACAGAGGGGTTTGTCAACACGATAGATCACAAAACATTGCATATGAGATGCCTAGCAGCAACCTAAAAATCCCATGTAAGTTTTTATCCAAGTCATGATGGAGTTTTGTGCGTGCTAGAAGTTTGTTGAGAAGGCTTGCAGAGAAGAGCAGCACTCCTGGAGACATGGGGCTGCAGTACATTGCTCCAAAGGTGTTGTTGGAACAAGAGCAGTCATCCCAGATAAGTCCAACACTCCCAAAAAGAATTTGGTAACAGATACTTTGGGAAAGAATGTAAGAAATGAGGTGAGCTGAGGGTAAGCTTTCCTCAGACAACACTTCCCATCTTTTGGAAATCTGCCAGTTGGAGAGACTGTGGTTGAAAATACCTCTTCTATCACTTCTTCCCACCCATCTCCCTGCTCCCTGTGTCTTTACTTCTAACTTATCACTGTGGTTGCACCACTCTCTTTAAGAGTAGCCAGCTGTCTGATCTAAGCACAGAGGAGGTCACAGCCTCCTACTCTGCTCAGCAACTGCATTCCCCAAATCGATGCCTGGCATGATGCCTGATGGGCAATGCCCACAGTCACTTTTCCTCCACCTTAAATGGGCACATTGTCCCCACTTTCAGGATCATCACCTTCAAAGGGACATGTGAAATCCTTCCCAAGAACCTGAAACCACGTTTGTGCTCTTGATTCACAAGCAAAATTGTTACTGGGCCCATCTGGGGTTTCGATTTTACTTTTTTGTCTCCATCGTAACAGGAGAAATGTGGGAACATGCCCCGAGCAGAGCCTACCAGTTGGCCCCGGTGATGAGTGAGCTGCAATGAAAGGGGCACCCTCACAGAAAAAAAGCAAAGCTCTGGGGGGTTTGGGGAACTCCTGGTTTTAGGCACCCAGCCTGAGATTTGGATTTTTAAAGCCTAGCTTCATGATATGCTAAGCATCCACCCAGTGAAAAAGGCAACTGGTCCTGGGTGTATTTAATTTGGGGTTTTATTCATATTGCTGCTTAATTTTGAACTGTTTCCTTTTAATTACCAGCTGAAGCTACATAGTAAAACGGACTAGCCCCACAGGCATGTTTTTCTTTCTATTATATTACAGTGAGGCAGCAGATTAACTCCTTCAGCCATCCCAGCTTAACACCTCACAATGCCAGCCCGGCCCCTTTCCAAACTGCTGCTCCTGCAGCAAGAACGGCTGAAGGGGACATAAAGATATATGTTCTGAATTTCAACTACCAGCCCTGGATACCAACACAAACAGGTGCCAATTTCAACATACATCACCATGCTGGAGTGTAAATCACTGCCCATCAGGAAGGGGAGCACTTTCCAGTGAACCAGATGGAGCTACAACCTCTGGCCAAGGGCAAACACTTTGGGACAACAAATGTCTCGGCTTTCTAGTCTCCATGTGAGCATGACCAAGTTGGCAGCTGTAAGAAAGGGAATGTTTCCTAAGCCTGAAGGTGAGTGCATCCTCATGAAGTCAGCAGGGAGAGAAAAGAGAAAAAAAAAACCCCAAACAAAACCAAAAAATCAAACCAAAAATCCAACAACAAAAAAAAAAAACAACCAGTGGGGGCTTGGAACAGGCTAAGAAAAGGAAGCCTTCAAGATGAAGCAGAGTGCTGAACTCATCAAGGATAAGCATTTAACTTGGGTTGGTTATTTTTTTAGCTCAGGTTGTTTTTTTTTTTAGCTTAATCTCAAGTTTGGCTTGGGGGAACTAATGAATGAGCTTGGGGTTTCTTATAAAGCACAGGGCTTGATCTATAGGTCTTCCTCAACTAGAAAAACACCCATGACATTAATGAAGACAGCTCATGGGATCTCACCTGTACCAGTTGTTATGGGGCACAGCGGTCCCCAGGTAGCTTCACCAGGGCAACTCCTCTTTCCCTCTAGAAATTCATAGTTATATCCTCAGGATCAACCTTGGGGTTGTAATGCAGACCTTGTAAGCATGGAGATTTGAGGAGTATTTGCAGCAGCTCCAACACTTCATGCTTTGATGTGGCATCTCTGAGACCTGCCCAAGAGGCACATATCGGCAGCCCAAGAAAAAGGCTCATTTCCTTAAAAATATCAGAGGAAAGAGTCCAGCACAAACAGCATCACTTGGGAGTTGGTCTCTTCTTCCAAGCAACCAAGGACAGAAGTAGAGGACACAGCCTCAAGCTGCACCAGGACAGGTTCAGGCTGGATGTTAGGAGGAAGTTCTTCACAGAAAGAGTGGTTGGCATTGGAATGGACTGCCCGGGGAGGTGGTGGAGTCACCATTCATGGAGGTGTTTAAAAAGAGGCTGGATGAGCCACTTGGTGCCATGGTCTAGTTAATTAGAAGGTGTTAGGTGATGGGTTGGTTTGGACTGGATGATCTTGAAGGTCTTTTCCAATCTGATTAATTCTGTGATTCTGTCAATAAGGATGTTGCACTGGCCCAAGTGTCCCTGGACCCAAAAAAGAAGGGTTTGCCCTGATCCTCCTGCTGATAATGAGAGGGTTTGGGTGCAGAAGCAATGTGCAAGTGAACAGCCCATGCCTTAGGTCACCTGCTGCGCCAGCAAAAGGTCAGGACAATTAGGTAGTGACATTATGGCCCTGGGTTACAACAGATGGCCACAAAAATCTTACAGACAACTGCTCGGAGCTGTATTTTATCAAAGCCTGGGAAAGGGCACTGAAGGTGATCAATCATAATTCACTGGGAAGACAAGCAGGCACTTTGCAGGAGGGTAAGGTTAGAGCTATACCACCATGCTCCCCAAAGGCAGCTTGGTGGGGCCTGCTGCCAAAACTGACCCTTTAAAATGCTCTCACCACTCCTCACACTGCGGCACGGGGCTGCAACTTTCTCCGGAAGCCCTGTCACCAGCTTGCACTGTGCTAGAGAAGCAGCAGCCACCAACCTCATCCCCAAGTCTTCTGTCATAGGGAACAGAAAGGGAAAACTGCAGACATAGCTAGGAGGTTAACATGGAAAAACTACAACAACCCCATGTTCGGCTACTCCTCTGGTGGAGGTGCAGCAAAGGGCAGATGTAGAGGCAGAGATGCCCATAACAATACAGTGTTAACTTTGGGGTTCAGGGTACACAGGCAATAGGAAGAGGCATCAGGTCATAGAATCATAGAATCAGCCAGGTTGGAAGAGACCTCCATGATCATCCAGTCCAACCTATCATCCAGCCCTAGCCAATCAACTAGGTCATGGCACTAAGTGCCTCATCCAGTCTTGAACACCTCTAGGGACAGCAACTCCACCACCTCCCTGGGCAGCCCATTCCAATGCCAATCACCCTCTCTGGGAAGAACTTTCTCCTAACATCCAGCCTATACCTCCCCTGGCACAACTTGAGACTGTGTCCCCTCAGTGCTGCTGCTCTTATGGGCTGGGGAATGTTGTACACCCCCTTTACAGAGTTACAGCCCTGTTGCAGTCTACAGGATTTTTGCCTAGAAGTAGCAAGTTACATAAAAAAAAAATATTCAAAATCCACCCATGGAAAGGATGTGACCTACCCATCAAATCACAGCAGCTCAGATTTCTAATATCATCCACTTGTAGCCAGGCACTTGACTCAAACTAAGCAGAGGCCAAGAATAATTCACAAAATTATTTACATTGATTTTTCAGCAAATAAATTCAGCTCACAAATAGCTTCGAGGAAAATGCAATCTATTCACAGTCAGACTGCCAAGACAGAGGAGTTTTATATAATTAATTATTTGTAACAAGCCATTCTGTTAGCTTTCAAGGTTAGAATGCTAAATTCAGGCATTTTATTTTCCATTATATATCAGGCTCTCTCAATGCAATTCTGTTGTTTATGAATTATGGCAGGTTATCTTTCAAGAGGCAGCTCTAACTCCTACATTTTCATTATCATTAAGGGATCATATTGTTTGAAGCTGTTTTGAGCCTAGGCTGAAAAGTGTCCACTCCAGTCAGAGAACACCTATAAAACCAGCTACTGGAGAGGAGATGCTGCTAAAGAATCAAGAATGGTGTTCACAGTGTTTTGCTCCCTGCTTTGAGTGAGGATCAGATGTTGCTGTAAAATATTCACATAGATAGGCAAATTCTGAAGAAAGCATTTCATTGAAGCTACATTTTGCTTTTCCTTCTTTCTTCTAACTAGGAAGAAACGATCTAGAAGACTTCTTTGCTTCAAATATTCCTGAAGTGGTATTTCCTCACATAAATAATAGTAAAAGAGGTAACTAATGCTGTTTTCAAGCACAAACCCATACCATATACACAGAGAAAATACAAGAGAGATGTGGAGGTGCTGGAGTGGATCCAGAGGAGGGCAATGAAGCTGGGGAAGGGCATGGAGAATAAATCTTAGGAAGAGCAACTGAGAGAGATGGGGATGGTTAGATTGGAAAAGAGGAGGCTGAGAGGAGACCTCACTGCTGTCTACAACTACCTGAAGTGGAGAGGCTGCCGCTGGGCTCTTCTCACAGATAGTTGGAGACAGAACAAGGGGGAATGGCCTCAAGCTGAGACTGGGGAGGTTTAGATTGGACATTAGGAAAACGTTTTTCACAGAGAAAGTGGTCAGGGACTGGAATGAGCTGCCCATGAAGGCGATGGAGCCACCCACCCTGGATGTGTTTAAGGGTGGTTTGGATGTGGTGCTTAGGGCTATGGTTTAAGGTGACTCTTCTAGAGAAGGGTTCTAGGTTGGACTTGGTGATCCTGAGGGGCTTTTTCAACCTGGATGTTTCTGTGATTCTGTGAATTTGCTTCCAGATTTTGTAGTCTTCATCATAGTTTCCAGGTCCCACCAGATCGGTCAGATCAGGTCAACACTGGAAATGTGCAAGGAATAAAGGTGTGGAAACTGGTGCAGGGTGCCGCTTGGGAGTCACCCTGGGAAAAGCACTGTTGTTTCTCTGGTGAATGTTTATTTCCTAGTAAAGCTGTGGCCACTGGGCTGGTTGGAATATAGCAGGCAATCCATTTAGTGGCTTGTGCAACTTTGCATGTTGCTGGTTCTTAGCTATTTTGTACATAGAATTATGGTAGTCCTGAGGGTCTTTTCTAACCTGGATGTTTCTGTGATTCTGTGAAAATACCTGAGAGAAAAGCCTCAGGTTCATCTCCTGCTCCTTTAGCCACATCTCCCCACCCGTTAGATGCACTCCCAGAAGCAAAACCAAAAAGCATTCCCCCTCTTCTTTTTTTCCTTGCATGTTGAATATGGATGCTCTGCAAACACACCCACAGATAAGCAAGTACAGAGCCATCCCTTGAAACACTCCATAAAAGTTCAGCAGATTGTTCTTTCTATTGCTGTGCTTCACCAGAAAGAGTCCCAGAAATCCTACAGGAACTGAAGACATTGCATTTAGGAACACAGCTGAGAAATCTTGGAGACCAGAAGGTGAACACCAAGAGAAACCCTCCAAAGCAAACATCTTTGCTGTTGCCCTGGAGTAGTGCAGAACAACAGAATCATAGAATCAGTCAGGGTTGGAAGGGACTACAGGACCATCTAGTTCCAATCCCCCTGACATGGGCAGGGACACCTCACACTACATCAGGCTGTCTAGAGCCTCAGCCAGCCTGCCCTTAAACACCTCCAGGACTGGAGCTTCCACCACCTCCCTGGGCAATCCCTTCCAGGGTCTCACCGCCCTCATGGTGAAGAACAATGGCAGCCTCTTTCACAATCGAGACTGTGAGAGTTCAGAGGCTTCAGCCCACTCTTCCACCTCAGGACAGTAGGGAAGATATCAAACATGGAAACCCAAAGTATTGGTGTGGGTAGTAAGAATGGAGATGATTACTTCTAGGTTTGACAACTTCTTAAGCCTAAATCGTAGGAGGACAAGGAGCTTCAGAGCCACTCTCAGCTGGTATAATTTAGCATCCTTCTGATGATTTATACCCGTTGAAATCCTGTCTGTATACCTGGAGGAGGAGAAACGGATGAGGCAGGAGGTAGGAAACAACATCCTCCACAAAACTGGAAGAACAGCTAATTTGGAAGACAACATCTGTTCTGCATTTTTTTCCCTCTTAGTGATCTTTTTTCCCTTCCATGAAGTAGGTAAGAAAAGGGTAGGTTCAGGTGGTTTCATAGACCATGTTCTTTGAAGATGGAAGTTGGCCAGCTTAGTTTGCTTCAATCAAGCTCTGCTAATTCACTTGACAGGGAATTTTACCTCCTGTTTCTATTTTGTCCAAGGGCAATTATGTCTGCCCTTTAATTGTTCCTCCAATTTTGCAATACATTTATAGAATTCTAATAAAATTAGCTTGGATTTTGAATAGCAAATTCTCAGAACCACCTAGAAATGAACTGTAGGTCTGGAATTATTCAGTAAATTACTCCAATCCATGAACACATCTGAGAAAAATGTCAGACAGTTAATATAGAGAAGCAAAAATTGAATAGATTGCAAAAGAGAAGTTACTCAGTAAACATTCTTTACTGAGCTCTGTTAACGAAGTTACGGGAACCAAAGCATGAGGATACAAACATTAGTAAGACAGAGACTTCATGGAGTCTTGTTTAAAATGTAAATTCTGACTCTTTTTTTCTCATGGGGTGATCTCTCCTCTTTGCTTTTAGGAAGCTAAATTACATTTTGGTTTGCCTGTTTTCATCACATTTTGCTCCGAGCACAAACGACTGGGAGAAAAAGCTCTGCTCTTTCTATGTTGATAGAAACTGAAAAGGGATTAACCAAAAAAGCAATAAACTATTCCCCTTGAATTGCCAGCCCTACATTTTCATATTAGTGTCTACCCACACTAATTTGAAAGTCAGCAATGCTGGTTTTCTCCAAAGCTGTCAGCTGAAATAAGCTAGTCCTGTTCCTTACAGGCTGCATTTGCCAAAGCTCTTTCTGCTTTCAAAACACGCTCCCTCCACCAAATACATCAAGATTGTTGCCCTTTTCAGAATTTCCCATAGGTCCACAGTGACGTTAAAGAGGGAGTAAAACTAGCATGGCATTTTTCAAGCTATTATCACGGGAATGCTTTGTACACAAGAATGTCAAAGCAAAGTCAAGCCTTGCGAGCAGCGCTGAAGGTAGATGGATGAGTGTATGAGTCACGTTACTCACAAAGATCGCAGACCTAAGCCACTAAAGAGACTCATGCTAGGAGGTGAAGGACCCCTGATACAAGAAGATAGTGGTTCTGCAAAAGACACACAAAATATCACTCAGTTACAATGGGAATTGCTCAAGAAAAGCAATCCACGTTGTCTTTTCTTTGGCCTTGGCACGTGAGCACTGGGAATGGCAGAACAAAAGTCCCCATAGCATTGTACAAAAGCTCCAGTCCATCTCGAGCCATTCTTAAGGCACTTTTGCCAGTCTCCTCTCCAATAAAGTCAGAAGATCTGGCACCCAAAAGCTGATACTGCAGGCACTACCTCTGGTCCTGTTGACTCAATTGTACTGCATGACCAGGAGACTAGCTCCTGCCTGGCACTGGCATTTCTCAGAAGTGGCCCAGCTGCCTACCATGCAGTCATGGGCAGAGCTTGACCCTTTGTATTCACAACTAAATGCTACCAGATGGACACATCAGTTCAAAGGCTGGTGGAAACAATTAAGATTGCAGGAAGCCGCATTTATCCTTCCACCTATGGCACTGAATTAATCACAGCTGATAGGGATCTAAACAGAGCAATGAAATCTTGCCTTCATGTCCCACTCAAGCCCCTGATTTATATCACTGCCTGTCAAGAGATGGCAGAAGATTGCCCAGTAGCTGCTGAATGCTTCTCTCCCACCCTTTCCTTCTTCTGGGGAGACAAATATAAGCCAGGACATTCCTGCTCTGCTTAGGATGCCATGAAATCTAACCTCATGTTGACACAAGCATTAGGCCCCAGGACTGTATAACAAGTCATTGACAGAAAGATATAAGATAGAGCTTCCAAATTTGGCTGGCCACACACAGGCAGCACTGGAGAATGAGTATTGCTGGCTCTCTGAGCTTACACACCTGTGAGGGAGTCTTGGTAGCTAGCAGACACCCACTCATGGGCACAACACTTGTCAACCCAGTTGCATCTTCTGGTGAGTTCAGTGGCAAATGCTGCTTTGGATTTTTAAGGCTTCTACATCAGGTATTTACTTACTAGGCCACACAGGTAGGATTTTGTCCTAAACACGGGAAAAATCCAGGGGCCACTGAACAGCTACATCCCTATAAAATCATAGAACCATCAGGGCTGGAAGAGATCTTTAAGATCATTGAGTCCAACCATGACCCAACTACCATGACCACTAAACTACATCCTGAAGTGCCACATCCTACCTATAGTTGCTGTTAAAAGCACTGTAAAAAAAGGAGTGCCAGAACCCACCCCTGCTGTATAGGACTGAGACTTTGGGTGTCCAGGTGTGAATTTGAGTATTTGTGCTCAACAAAAACTAAGTTCAACCTTCAGTGCCCATCATCAGAAATCCTACATCAATGACCCAAAGGTGACTCTCAGGATCTGTGCTCAGTGCTTTCTCTGAAAGAAGATCTCCTGATGTCTGGTTCCTTCTTCCAATGACACACTGATACCCACATATCACATTAACCATGAGAGGGGAATGGATCTGCTACCACATGCCAAGCTTTTCTCTCTTTGTGGGAGGCAAAGCAAAGACAAACAAGGAGGCTTGAGTCAAAACAAGGGTTAACTTAAGAATTGAGCTTGCTTAAAATAAAAGTTGTCACTGACTGAAAAGAACAAGTAGCCATTGAAGAGAAAACTGTTGAGATTTATGGACCCCATTCTAGAGACATAAAAGGGGAGTCAATCATCATTTGAAGTTTATTTTTTTAATAAGAGCTCCTCAAACATTCCCTACACTTTTCATTGCCAGAAATGTAAGCTTGTGGCTGTTAAAAAGTTAAAAATTAGGGGTTTCCTAAGTGGGAGCAGAATGCATGGTTGCTCTGTACGACCCTGGCTACTCTTAACAGCTACTGCTAATTCCCAGGGGAAGCATCAATGGCTTGTGAAATAGACTCCTTTCTTTTCTTGTACAAATTATTCCTTTATATTTTTGAACTTCTGAACCTCTGGGCTTAATAACAACTCCACAAGAAAGAAGGAAAATGATTGAGTGTTTATAACAACATGCATCTTTTTTGATTATCATTCCAGGTTGTGGCACTTCCAGTTTAGCAAAGCCTTCAGTGTAGCTGCTCTGCAAAGTGATTCAGAACTGGGAGGAGGAGAGGAATGAGAAGGACATCTCCTTCTAGGCAGGAACTGTGGTCACTACACTGCTAGAAAACCTGAACATTTGGTTTTGCTGTCTTCCTCTCATTCCCAGAACTATAACTTACTCACATTCTACCTGTGTGAGCTATAAGCAGAAATTATACACTGGCTGCCCTTGTGGGCTTCAGCCTTGCAGCCTTCAAATGAGCTGCACACATCAGAACGTGGGCTATAAAACATTGCAAAACGAAGTAAGACAAAAACTTTAACAACACACCCACACATGCAAGCAAAGAAAGAAGCAAATCAAGGGGAAATAATAGGAGTAAACAGTGTTTCTAATTTGTTTTTCCACTTATAAAAGGAAAACAATCTGGCAGGGCTGCAACAGATGACAGTCTATTTATTTTCTCTGAAAGATCTACAGTTGTTGGATTCTCCACTACTTCCCAAAAGGTTTACATGACTTTCAATTAAAAAAGGCTAACACTAGGAAATGTGTTTCACTGAACAGAAAATGGCAAGGTCAGGCTCAGGAAGTGCTCATCTTCCTCCAACAGTCAATTTAACAAGCATTAAATAATTATTTATTACATTCTAGATCCTTTGCTGTCCTGTACCATCACTTTGTTGATTAATGTCATGCTAACTCGTAATTATGAGATTCATTATAGTCTGCTTGGTAACTCACATTCTGAACTAGATCCTCAGCCAGGACACAATCCTGTACCCTCTCAGGTCAGTGGTGCAGCACAACCCAAACCTTTTAAAGGACAATTGTGACAAATCTTAAAATTAGGAGAGGTTTGTAAGGACAGGGCAAGGAGTAATGAGTTTAAACTGGCAGAGGAGAGATTTAAACTAGGTGTTAGGAAGAAATTCTTTACGTTGAAGGTGGTGAAACCCTGGAACAGGTCACTCAGGGAGGCTGTGGATGCTCCCTTCCTGGAGCTGCTCAAGGCCAGGTTAGATGAAGCCTTGAACGACCTGTTCTAGTGGGAGGTGTCCCTGCCTATGGCAGGGGGTTGGAGCTGGATGATCCTTGAGGTCCCTTCCAACCTAAACCATTCTATGATCCTATGATTCTATGACATGGTTCATATAACCCAGCAGTGCTCAGCTCTAGAGCTGCCACCAATTATACTTGAACAAAGCCTACCACTCAGAGGCACATCTTCACCAGACTGTCAGCAAGAAGAAACAGAGCCTGATTCACTGCAACAATAAACCCCATCTCAGACCAATACAGACTTTGCTAAAACTGAGCTAAATCAGAACTCAGCATCCTTGAGGTTTTCAAACATTTGCCTTTACGATGTTTCTTCATGGGCAATATTTTCTTCAGGCTCTCACTAGCATAATCCTTCATGCTGATGGATCTGCACCCAGATGCCTTACTCCATTGATTACCTCACAATAGTGAGGGTGTCCTCTCCTCTTTGCCTATACATTATAACAACTGATGAAAGGGACAAATTGACAAGGTCCAGTTTTAACAGTTTCTCATAGCTGATGGAGATATTTCCTTCAGAGACTCAGATTTACTTAGACATCTTTTCTTTCTACTTAGTGGAGGTTCATAAATGCAGCTTCAGAAATCCCAGAGGCCAGGCTAAACCCCTATAAATTTGCCTCATTAAGTGAGGTCCACTGTGGCTAGAACATGTACTTGCTGCAGGATTTGAGGGGCAGCCGCCGCCTGCCGCTATCCCAACCACTGGCATTTAAATTGAAGCCTATTCATCACATGCCTATGGTCAGATCTAACCCTAAATGAGGTGCTCCAACTTTATTCTAAAATATTTATTACTTCTGAGTTAGAACATTAAGATGGAAAATAAAAATCCAAACAAGAAACACGACACATGAATTCTCTCAGAAGTCCGAGCAGGAGAGTCTTGGGCTACTGCTCACATCTGTACAGGATATGTAAAGGATCCCTCTCATTTCCACGAGCAAACATTTATCCTACAGGCTGCACAAAGTTATTAGTACAAGCTGTCAAAAATATGATGCAAACTATAAGCTTCATTAACTAAACAGGGTTCAGAGAAAAATAATCAGGGTTTAGGGAAAAAAAAAAAAGGGGGGGCAAGCAAAAACTTCACAAAACCTCAAAAGATTAAACATTCCTGAGTTTAATTTGGGCTTTGTATTTACTGAAGTAAGTGGATAGTAAGCATCCTATTTCTTCACCCTTGAAAATAAAGTGTGTAAGGCATTTGAATCCTGAAGGGATGAGGACGCATTTGTCCCTGTGTTAGTTTTGCAGTCTTCTTGTTCAAGGCTCCTGAAGTTACTACCTCTTCTTAGAATAGGTGATGGACACAGTACAGGTCCCCAAGCAACTATGTTCCTACAGGTCCTCTAGCAAAGGGTAATGAGGTAGAGATGATGCGAAGAGGAGGCTGAGCAGCAAACTCAGCTGTCAAGGAATCCATCCTAGAGACACAAGTCCTGCTGCACTTCGCTCTGCTCTGCACAGGCAATGTGTTTGAGCTTCACAGCTGGGGCTGGATTTGAGGTACGTTCAGGCAGACTGCTAGCAGGTGGCACATTTTGTGTAACTCCTCACACGTAATCACGCGACCAGATCCTGACATGCCACAGAGCTCAAAATTGCATGGGTGGCCCAGAGCTGCAGTAGGTCCTGTGGTGGTGAAGGCTGTGGAAATCCCAGTAGATTGCAGGATATTGAATGCCAGAGTTTTGAAGTCTCAGCTAATGAAAACTAATTACATCAGCTCAACCACTCATACAACTTTTCTGCTGTTCTAGCCCTAATTGAGGGCGAGGAGGATGACTGGGGGACTGGAGCACTGCTTGACGAGGAGAGGCTGAGAGACCTGGGGCTTTTTAGTCTGGAGAAGAGAAGACTGAGAAGAGATTTAATAAATATTTATTAATATCTGAGGGCTGGGGGTCAGGAGGGGGTGAGGACAGGCTCTGCTGGGATAGAACAAGGAGCAATGGATGGAAGCTGCAGCACAGGACCTCAACACAAGGGGGAACTTCTTTACTGTAAGGATCACAGAGCACTGGAACAGGCTCCCCAGAGGTGGTGGAGCCTCCTTCTCTGGAGGCTTTCCAGAATCCCTTTTGTTAAAAGTGAGACAAAATGGGTTTCCTTCTTGTGAAGGAGTGACAGGAAGATAGAGATGAGTCACACGGGACAGCCTCATGAACTCACGTCCCAAAGGACTGAGATGCACAGAGGTGGGAAGAGTCAGTCATAGAGAAAAGCTGTCTTCAATTAGTGCCATATTTTCTGCCACTGTATTGCTGCCTTCCAGGCTAAAGCCTCAGATACTTCACAGTAATTGGTTATCAGATGGTGGACATCTTATTTCTTCTGAGTAGTCAAGTGGTGTATCATCACACCAACCTTTCCACTTGCAAGCCGAGTGAGAAAACTTTATTTAGCAAGTCTTCAGATCACTTTTCCTCCTCATGTGCCATTAAAACAATAAAAAAGTCACAGCTATCATTTCTCAGCCAGTAACAGTAAGGAAAGAACATTATGGAAAAAAATCCCAACACAAAAAAGACAACAAAAGTGGTTTGTTTCTCATTATATAAATTGTTCTTTTAAATAGAGTGGGCAAAAATCCACATAAATGAGGCAGAATAATAGGAAACTTCTGCAATTGGGTCCAATTTCTATTAAAGTATATGGCAGGCCTAAGATTGGTTTCTATGGATCTTGGATCAGGCCCATACAGAGAGAATTCAGCACTTTCCAGGTTAGAATAGAAGCTCTACAAAACCACCTTCCCATAGTTCATACCAGGTTTTGGTTTCTGAGACGTGATTGAGAAGGTTTTCAACAAAGTTGAAATTCCCATCCTGAAGTCCAAAGGGGAAAATGAAAAGGGGTCCAAACAATTTCAAGTGAAAAAGAGAGAAAATTTGCTGAATCAGCCACCTCTATGCCTCTGCTCTGCGCTCCAGCCCAGATTTGTATGTAAGTTGTGTCCATAAAACCAAACTCTATTTTCTGTAGCCCTGCTGAAGTCCAAGGGTCATGCTTGCAATAGAATCTGAGATCCTTCAATTATTTTCAGTATTGCCTTCTCTCCAGGGCTTGTTCCCCCTTGTCTTTCACTCTCACTCTGTTTTCCAGCTCCTTTTGGGCAACTAAACGCAAACCTCATTTTTGTGACTCAGGGCCACCTCCTGCCTCCTGAGGCCTCGTTCAGGGAGTGCTCTTGTTCTTTCAGACCTCGCAGCTGTGCAAGTTTTTATTTCTCTTCTGTGCTGGCTTTGTGGGCTATGACCGGATATGTCAAGAGATTGATCCACAGACTGTCCATGCAACACTGATTTCTGTCTCTTTGGGTGGGATTTCTGAGGAGCGCTCAGAGCTGGCCTCACAGGGAGCTGAAGTCATTGAGAGTTTGCTTAAGAAGCTGCTGGATAAGACCACCAGAGAGATTTGGTACGTTCTGCTCATCCTGTTTCTCAATTCTAAGAAGCACTTGTATAAAAGACACCACCAAAAAACCACAAAGCCACATAAACCCCACAACCAGTTGCCTTTACCACTACCACCACTCCTGAACAGCATAAAGGTAACTTCCAATAACTTGTTAGCAGCTTCGTACTGCTCTTTTCCCACTTTCAAACTCAGCCCCATGATGGTGTCTACCCCAAGACTTTGAAACACTGCAAGACACCTTGTAACTCCTTAATTTCAATCTCTGTCACTGCCTTAGCCCTGGCTGTTATTAGAGCCATGGTGTCTGGCTATGATCAGTGCAGCATTACATGATGTATCACTGGCTGCAGGAGAAACTCTCCTTCCCTCCCTCCCCTCCATCTCCTGTTCCTTCCAAGTGCCACTTTTACTTGACCTTATTGCAGCAAAGCACAGCCAACCGAGCGCACTCCATCACGCAGCACAGGGAGACCAGCTCCAGCCTGCCCTACACGCCAGGGTTTTCCTGACTTCCTGACACTTCTGATCTGATGGATTTTGTAGTGGTCTTGTAAACGGGAATTAGTCATGCCTAGAGGGTCAAGGTTGTCAGACCTCACGCTGACGTGCACATGTATTCCTGAAAGGAAAACTAACAAAAGCAGATTCTGTGCCACGCTAAGAGAGGAAAGAAGATATCAACAAATTGACAGAAAACAGCTTCTGTGACTTTCCAGCCCAGCAAAGACCACATGGCAAGGCTGGGAGGATAAAAAGAAAGGGAAAAAGGGAGAGAAAAAGGGAGAGGAAAAGGGAGAGGAAGAGGAAAAGGAAAAGGAAGAGGAAAAGGATGAGGAAGAGGAGAAGAAGGAAAAGGAAAAGGGGAAGGAAAAGAAAAAGGAAAAGGAAAATTCTCTACCACTACTCAAAGTATTGAATAACATCAGTGAAATAAATCTTACTTTTGGCTATGGCAATCACATACTAGCTAATCACTCAGGATCCTTTACTAATGAGGAAGGATTTAAAAGCTTTGGAAGACTTGATGAACTCAGACAGTCTGGCTAATATAATCCTCTGGTCTTGCAATAATGCTGTTATCACAAAATATATTGATAAATAGGAGTGAACATGAAAATAGAGATAATGAAGTAACAACAGACAGTGCAAGTCAGCCTCGGTCAGCTAACAAGTCAAAAGACGTAATGATGATAATATTCCATAGGTCTTAGTCCAACTTCACAGCCTCTATGCAAGTGAGCAAATCCTGGCCCTGTGAGCTGCAGTGCAGCTCACACTGACTACAGTGAAGCTATGTGAAAAGAGTTTCTTTTAATGTGTTAGACTGAGGAGGGCTTGGGGAAAGCTATTAAAAAAATCAAAGTCTGAATTGGCTACATTGGCAAGCAGTGTGGCCCAACAGGTATGGACCAGGAGAGAAGTGGGGTTTGATACAAACATTATATACATTTCAGGAGTTTATTTTGGCTTAGCAGGAGGCTGGTCCCATGGACTGAATGTCTGTGGAATCCACAATAAGCACCAAGGTGCAAGAGGGGTAAGACAGGAGTATATTTCAAAAGCAAGCTCCTAATCCAAACTAAAAGCTGATGTGCACAACCCTGAATTTATTTTCATGTGGAGACCAGCTTAAGTCTGCTTATAGTTTATAAGCATTTTGAGGAGGGATGGGGTAGGAAGGAGTCTCATGTGCTAAGAATGCAAACCACAACTGAAGTTACTGCAACGCAGCAAGTTAGTCTGTAGGGTAAAGTGCAAATAGCTGTCCACATGCCAACTCTTAGCTTGCCACGACTGCAGGTAACTTGACTTAATCATCATTTGAGAGTGTTCATGCAGGCTGTTAGGGAACTCTGCAGGCTGGCAACAACTTACCAAGTTCCCAAAAGTCCCATATACCTGAACTTCTAGATGTTACTTTAGATTGCCAGTGCTAGAGGGAAAGATTAATATGAGAGATCCTGACCTTGCAATAAACACTCAACAATAATTCTTCCTATTAGAGCTTACTTAAACTTATTCTGCTTTATCTGCTGAACTACCACATTTGGTAGGTCCTCTTAGAGTGAGAAGATAAAGTTTGATCATCAGGAGTTTTTCCAGATGCATGCCAACTATTTACTCATGGACAACAAGTCAGAGCAACTGCTAAAATCTGTTCCACACAGAGATCTCCTCCAGCCTTTGGGGAGGGTATCAAGTCAGAGCAACTGCTAAGAGCAGAGATCTGTTCCACCCATAGATTCCCTCCAGCCTTTGGGGAGAGTTTCCATGCCCTCCTTGTACAAATGCTGCAGCAGAATTACAGGGTTAACAGACAGCCCCAGGGAAAAGGTAACTGGACTTGAGCTCTTATCTAGTGAAAACACAAAACAAAACCAACACGGCAGAAGCTCAGGCTGTCACACATTGTTTTATTGTGGTGCTTACATTACCTTCATATCACCATTTCTGCCCAGTGCCCTAGTTGGCACTGCTGGGAACACCTTGAGGGGCTTCATTGGCCAATGCCCACTGTATGAGTTGTGGACTGCATGAATGAGTCCACTGAAATGTGCAAATTTCATCTGTCCCATTCACTCTTCCAGTAACAATATAAGAGTAATAAAGATGATCTGGAGTGCCTTCTCAGAGAAGAGAGACAGGTTGTAACCCTTTTACCCAGAACCACTTAGGAAGTCTGTGACAGACCATAACTCACACAGGATCACAGGATGTTGGGGCTGGAAGGGACCCAAAGAGATCATCGAGTCCAACCCCCCTGCCAGAGCAGGACCATACGATTTAGCTGAGGTCACACAGGAACGCATCCAGACAGGCCTGGAAAGTCTCTAGAGGAGACTCCACAACTTCTCTGGGGAGCCTGTGCCAGTGCTCTGTGACCCTTACAGTAAAGAAGTTCCCCTTTGTATTGAGGTGGAACCTCCTGTGCTGCAGCTTCCATCCATTGCTCCTTGTCCTATCCCAGGGAGCAAGTGAGCAGAGCCTGTCCCCCCTGATCCTGACCCCCAGCCCTCAGATATTCATAAACATTTGTTAAATCCCTCCCAGTCTTCTCTTCAACTCCTTCAAGACTAAGACAGAACTGACAAATCTTTACTTTCATGGTGTAACAAACTATAGCAAAACATCACTATCTCTCATTTACAGCTGGGTTTCATTGTGCAGGGGGTTCCATCAGTTTCATCCTGGGACAGAGTGCCACTTCACTGTCAGAGATGTGCATACTACCTATGAAATGGGAGGATAAGGCCAGTACTGAAGAAAAGGATTTTCAAAGAGGAGGCAAGGCTATGTAGGGGCTTGATGCATCTGTGGCAACAGTAGGGTACTCAGCTATCTGAACTCACTTTGAATACCTTCCCAGTTATGAACCACTCAATGGGCTGTCAAAAAAAAAAAAAGGAAAAAGAAAAAGGAATTGTGTCCTGTGAGAAATCCCAGTCCTCTCACACCTGCTTTCATGCTGATATCACAGAATCACAGAAACACGGAATTAATCGGGTTGGAAAAGACCTCTAAGATCATCGAGTCCAATCTATCATATAACACCTTCTCATTAACTAAACCATGGCACTAAGTGCCTCATCCAGCCTCCTTTTAAACACCTCCAGGGATGGTGCCTCCACCACCTCCCCAGGCAGCCCATTCCAATGCCAGCTGCTCCTGCTGTGAAGAACTTCTTCCTAACATCCAGCCTAAAACCTGCTCTGGCACAGCTTGAGGCTGTGTCTTCTTGTTCTGTCACTGGGTGCCTGGGAGAATAAACCAACCCCTGACTGGCTACAACCTCCTTTCAGGTAGCTGTAGAGAGCAGTAAGATCTCCCCTGAGCCTCCTCTTCTCCAGGTTGAACACCCCCAGCTTCCCCAGCCTCTCCTCAGAGGGCTGTGCTCCAGCTCCCTCACCAGTCTTCGTGCCCGTCTCTGGACATGTTCAGCACCTCAACATCTTTCTTAAATCAAGGGGCCCAGAACTGAACACAGGACTCAAGGTGTGGCCTAACCAGTGCTGAGTACAGAGGCAGAAGGACTTCCCTGGTCCTGCTGGTCACACTATTCCTGATAGAGGCCACGACGCCATTGGCCTTCTTGGCCACCTGGGCACACTTCTAGCTCATGTTCAGTTGCCTGTCAACCTGTACCCCCAGGTCCATCTCTGCCTGGCTGCTCTCTAGCCACTCTGTCCCCAACCTGTAGCACTTCATGGGGTTGTTGTGGTCAAGAAATTGAAAGGGACAAATTTTCTACTCCCAAATGTGACAAAAGAGTGAACATCATCTTCTCCGGTGGCAACAAAGTGGGCAAATTCAAAACAGCCTCCTGACAGCTCTCACATTGATCTGCCCAGGAGAAGCATTTCTCTTTCCTAGGGTATTAAGTTTACCCTGGAAAAAGTTCAGCCTAATCTGAAATAGTCTCCTACAATCAGGCCACAAGACACTGAAAGAGGGAGGCTGAGGTACCCATGGGACTCTCACAACCGAAATAATAACCGTTTGTTACCAGCCACACCAGAAAGCACCAACTGCCCCCCTCCCCCACTGCAATGCCACACTCCCCATCCTTCTGCTCACAACCAGACCCAAAGGTTTCCTTGAGCTAAGCAACAATCCCAAGCAGACAGATCTTAAATGCAAGAGGGTCCACCTGTGCCTGTAAACTGCATTGAGGCAAAGCTGCTCATGCTTATCAGCGGTGACTGTCAGAAATGGAAGCGAGGCCCCTGAATGGCACAAGTGTTCCTGCTTTGGTCACAAAGACATCATTTCCCTGGATTTTATTTTATTTATAGGTATGCTTTTATTTTAATAGCCTTTTTTTTTAAGACTGTAGGGTAAGATGGCCTTGCTTCCCCAGGGGTCTCACTAAAAGGCAAACTGCACCCGACTCACCAGTGTAACTTAAAAAGTTAAGCAGTGGTTAGGGACAAGCCACCTCATTCTTTCCAGCCCTGGAATCTTAGTGCACATGAATTTTGGATACTGCTGCAAAAGTGGCACATTACAAATTAGCAACAGTTTAGTTTATTAGTCCCCAAGTGGATTTATTTATGACATAGAAAATATTGCTATAGGCTCTCTGAGACCGGGAGCGTGACATCACTGAAATTAAAAAGGATTTCATGTGGATGGCTGTGCCAAAACGGTCTTATTCCTATTGTGCTTTCAACATGTGGTATTGTTTTACCATACACTTCTTCAGCTTGATGACTTCACACCTTACAAAGCAGCTGATGGTGGACTCCGATGGAAGTAGAGGGAGCCAAATATAATGAGAACCCGGACTCTTCAGCCCTCCTTTCCCTTCTGGGGAAGGCCCAGGAACAGGCCAATATCTGCTTAAAATTTTCAGATAAAAATATGGTGGAAACACTTTTTGCTTCACCTAGTTTCTTCTTCAGGTAAGAAGAGTAAACTGCTTCCTAAGTCATGTAGGCACACGTAGAAATTGTCTCTCTTTTTGTTTTCTTGCTTGATACCTCCATTCTTACTGAGGCGTCAGCACTGTTTGCTATTCACATCAAGGATTTGGGACTTGAGGTGTCATCAACTGCTCATAGACAGCAGGGTCACATGCATTTGTTAGTGGCGAGGCAGATGGAAAGTGGTTTCTAACCAGGAATTCAGCTTAGGCAAAATCTAAATTACAATAGTTAGAGCAATTTTAAAAGTTCCTTTCCTTTTACAGCTGGAGAAACTGAGGCACACAACTCTGCTCTAACCACTGCATTAAGGAAGCCATGCTTCTGGTTAAGCAGCACATTCAGAGGCTGTCTCAACAAAGTTTCATTCCCCTGAATTTTCTAAGCGAGGACGCAGCCAGATTCTGACAGAGTTTTCTACAACACCAGAGCAAGCAGCTCCAACATCCAAGAGTCAAAACAGAGTCCTTCACCATCATGAAGCATATATCCAGTAACAGAATGAGCTCTGGACAGAGTTAGGAGCTCCTGAAGCAGATTAACCTCCAAGCACAGCTCCTGAGTGCTGCAGAGAAGAAAGGGGAGCCAAGGAGATTCATCATCCTTCACTCCCATGCCACCAGAGAAGCACAGAAACGTTCAGGTTGGAAAAGCCCCTCAGGATCACCCAGTCCAAACAATAACCCTGCTCTACAAGGTTCACTCCTAAACCATATCCTCAAGCACCACATCCAAACACACCCAGGCTTAGTGACTCAATCACCTCCCTGGGCAGCCCATTCCAATGCCTGACCATTCTTCCATGAAAAAATTTTCCCTGATGTCCATTCTAAATCTACTCTGTGGAAGTTTGAGGCTGTTCCCTCTTGTTCTACTACTAATTACCTGTAAGAAGAGACCAGCACCACTTCTCCACAACAGCCTTTCAGATAGTTATAGAGAAAGATGGGGTCTTCACTCAGCCTCCTCTTTGTCAAACTACATGCCAGACCTGCTGCAGTACTGGTCTGTGAACAAGCTGCAGCTCCTGCTACTTGTTTCCCTCTGTCCTAGCACTAGCTGTAGTTTGAAGGATGTAAAGAATCCTGTGGGTTTTAACTCGCAGTGTGGGTGACAAACCACTGCTCCTTTGGGAACGATGTCTATCAGAGAGCAGACCCCAATTCTCACTTTGCAGTTAGACAACTGAGACCTTTTTTATGTCACTGCTGTGACTGGACAGACTATGTCAATGTGGCCAAACCTGAGCAATTTGGTTTAGTGGAGCAAACAGCATGTTTCCCACAACTCTCAAGGCTTGGTTACATTTAGTGTAGAGCCCTAAGTGATGATGGAGAAGGGTAGTAAAGGTGCAGTTCTGTTTTCTACAGCCTAGACACACTCCTGGTCAGAAAACAGCCTCTGTTCACATGCATATGCAACGTACTCATTGGTGTGGTTTTAAAAGCACCATTAAATATGATGTTGGCAAAGGAGTCTCTTCTGAAAAGGAGATTTTTATACTGCCATACCTGTGAGCAAGCCTCTAAGAGGCCTTTCTTCCACTGAATTCAGTTAAGGTGCAGACTAGGAACTGGAACTGGTATCTGAAGCATTATATAGATGCAGAAAAAGTGACTGAAAGAGCCTAGTGCCTCTAACAGCTCTTTCTAGTTGACATATCTCGGCACAGCCTCCCCCTTCACTCACCATGTAGCATCCTATTATTAATGCAATTCTTTTCTATCAGTTAGATTAGCTCCATGCTTGTCCTGAAAGAAATAAGCCAATATATGAATTTTCAGTAGTTATCTTTCCAAAGAATTAGCAAAGACCAACCTGTGAACTCAGCATGTCTGGGACAGAAAGTAACCACTGCAGCATTCACATGTTACACCCTTCCTTCCCTCCGAGCTGATAGCACAAATGGTTGTACTGATTAGAAGACAGTACTGTTTATCCCAGCTGTGGCTTGGCTGGCCCTTCAGCAACACAGGTGTCACTGCCCCACCCAACAGTAGGAAAAACTGCTGTGCTGCAGAGCTAAGGGAGTCTTCCAAGGCCACACACTGAGGAAACAGCAATGCCAGGACTAGAAATCAGGAATCCTGAGCGCCCGACCACAAGCACAATCCAGCAAGACCACAGCCGCCTGACACAGCCAATGCCCACCCTCACCGACTGTAATAAAATAAGTTAAAAAGCAGAGTATGGTTTTAGGCTGGGATGGCCTTGCTGGGGCCACCTCCCAGGTCTGGAGGAGGCAGAGGAGAGAACACCAGGACTTGCAGGGGATGGAGGGAAGGTGCCATCCTGGGGTGACAGCAGCCCAGGATTGCCCCATGCTTGTTGCCGTCTGTGCAGACCGAGCCCATAGAATCATAGAACGTCAGGGGCTGGAAGGGACCTCGAAAGATCATCTGGTTCAGCTCCCCTGCCAGAGCAGGATCACCTAGAGCAGATCACACTGGAACACATCCAGATGGTTCTTGAATATCTCCAGAGAGGGAGACTCCACAACCTCCCTGGGCATCTGGTTCCAGTGCTCTGTCACTGTGTCATGAATGAGGTCACCCCTTAGTCTCTTCCTCTCCAAGCTAAAAAGCCCCATCTCTCAGGCTCTCCTCATAAGGAAGATGTTCAACTTCCTTCACAATTTTTGTGGCTCTGTGCTGGACTCTCTCATGTCCATGCAGAGCTCCATACGATGGGCCTGTGCATGGGCCTAGCAGCAGGAGAAATACAGGGGTAGGCTATGATGGGAGACCATCAGGTTCTGGGTCCCTTGACAGCTATGTAGAAATATCTGAGGGGTGAGTGTCAAGTGGCTGGGGCAAATCTCTTTTCAGTCATCAACAGCAGTAAGACAAGGAGCAATGGCTACAAAATGGAGCATAGAAGGTTCCACCTCAACATGTGGAGAAACTTCTCTACAGGGAGGGTGATGGAGCACTGGAACAGGCTGCCCAGAGAGGTTGTGGAGTCTCCTTCTCCGGAGACTTTCAAAACCTGCCTGGATGTATTGCTGTGCAGACTACCCTAGAGGATTCTCCTTTAGCCTGGGACAGCAAGACTTGACTGAAATGTTGGTCTTCATCCCCTTCCACATGAGCCAACTGGATGTTCTCGTTTCAAATAAGGTGCTTCACTACATCAGTCTTCTTCGGTTCTGAAACAACTTTTGGCATTATGCAGTGCATCTGTTTCTAGCACCTGAGGCCAAGATGCTGATCACCACAAGGCTAATTTCAATTATTACCTGGCATGTAGAAAACAAAAGCAACTACATGTGCTGTTACCACAAGGAGGGGAAAAAAAGTAATACCAAAACTAAGCAACAAATCTGAGAATACTGTTTTGGAAGAGGAATCAAACCTCCCTCTAATCATTTCTCCCCTTCTGTGTTTATGTTTCTCTTTTTCCTAGGGGCTATAAAATTTAGCATACTAGGAATTGTGGGTTGCTTTATGAAGCAAACAGTTGGGTTTGCTAGAAGAATTTGGCTTAAAATGAGCACTTCTTTCTGATGGCTACCTGGCTACTCTAACTAGTTTGACACCTGTGCTTTATTCATCTTTCTTCCCAGAACGCATGCAGGTCAAAAGCAGCAAACCTAATTCCTCTGAAAATTTGTGCCTGAACATGCAGTTCTTTCTGCTGAGAGAAACATGAAAATAAAGCTATGCAGTCTTCAGCACCTGCCAAGGAACATCGACTCCTGACCCCTTCGGAATTATTTTGAACCAATGCTCTCTCTGTCTTTTCCTCCACTTCTAGATTCGGATCTCTCTGTTGCTACAGAAATCAGAAGCTGGCCTCTTGTTTTGCTAACTTTTCATTGGCTGAGAAGAAGAAATTTCTCATCCAAAAACCTGTGGTTTGGTCCTGTTTTGTCTTATTGATGTGGGCAGATTCACACGCCCTGGAAAAAATCAGAACTCCCTCTCAAACAGATAAAAGATGTGTTGTTGGAGCCTGGCTTCAGCTGGTCTGCTTCTGGCCCTTTCTTCCCCTTGCACAACCATTTTCAGTCTCTCTTGATTATGACCTCAAAAAATCAGCAGTGTTTGCACCTCCACTCACCAGAACTGGAGAGCTACGCGGTACCTCTCTCTGCCTTCTAACTCTGCTCAAGGACATGGAATAGTTGGAGCGAGTCCAGAGGAGGCCACAAAGATGCTCAGAGGGCTGCAGCACCTCTCCTATGAGGACAGGCTACAAGAGTTGGGGTTCTTCAGCCTGCAGAAGAGGAGGCTTCGAGAAGACCTTGGAGTGGCCTTCCAGTATCTGAAGAGGGCCTACAGGAGGACTTGGGAAGGACTATTTACAAGGTCTTATAATGACAATATGAGGAGTAATGGGTTTAAACTGGAAGAGGAGAGATTTAAACTAGATGTTAGGAAGAAGTTCTTTCCAGTGAGAGTGGTGAAACACTGGAACAGGTTGCACAGGGAGGTTGTGGCTGCTCCCTCCCTAGAGGTGTTCAAGGCCAGGCTGGATGAGACCTTAAGCGACCTGCTCTAGTGGGAGGTGTTCCTGCCTATGGTGGAGGGCTGGAACTAGAGCATCTTTGAGGTCCCTTCTAAGCTAAACCACTCTATGATTCTATGATTCTACAATTCTTCACCTCTTTTGTGGCACCAAGTAGAGCAAAAGGAGTGGGCAGCAGCAGATAATTGCTTTAAAACATAAGGAGCGTAGGTTTTCTTGTAACAAGACATGGACCAAATGGATTTGAATTCTAATTTGTGTTCCGAGCATGTTGGGTTTTTTCCAGACTTTAAAATCTGTTCACCTGGAGGGCTTTTTCTCCAGAGATGTCAGCATCACTTCATTGTTTGTTCTCCCTCTGCCCTGCAAGGAAGCCACATTTCTGCTCAGCTGGCGACCAAGCACGAAGCCTGTCTTCATTCCAAATGGAGAACAAAGAAGGCAAGTTTTCAAAATTTCTCCTGGGGCAAAATTTGGGGAATAAAAAGAAACACAACAACAAACAGCACTGTGAACAAAAAGCATTTTGAACCTGCTGAAGCATTTCGTTTCACTTACAAAATTGTTTTCTCTTGCTTTTATAGACTAGGAACAGATAAATCTAATTCTAGTGCTGGAGTATAATAGATGAAGATATTTTATGTCAAAATGAACAAAATCAAATCAATAAAGCTAAACTGTGTTGTAGCATTAGTAAAATGCAACACAGACATTCATCTGCCATCAAAATCAACACAGGTCCATGAGGCATACTCAGTGTCAATGAATGTGCCTTATTATTAACAACAAAAACTTGACAGTCAAGATTTAATTGATCAGTTTGCACCACTTCTCAGATCCCACTGGCATTGACCTATTTGTGTCTTAATAAAATAATGCCAGCATTAACCTTCTTTTAATATTGCAAAAGTACATGGAAGGTTTATAAGCAGAAAAGGTTTTGATGGAAGAGGCAATCTCTTTTCACTGGAACTGCTGTACTTTGAAGAAATAAGCAAAACATTTGGGTAATCAAGCTCTTCCTTGACCATAATCCTTTCTTCCCCCTAGATTCACAGATTTAAGGTCAGAAGTGATTATCAGATTATTTGATCTGACCTCCCTTTTGAGTATCTAAACCTGAAATAACCTGAATGATTCTACTGGTTTAATCATAGTATCATGGAATTAGTCAGTGTTGGAAGGGACCGCAAGGATCATCTAGTTCTAACTCCCCTGCAATAGGCAGGGACACCTCACACTACATCAGGTTGTCTAGAGCCTCAGCCAGCCTGACCTCAAACACCTCCGGGGATGGGGCTTCCTCCAACTCCCTGGGCTACCTCTTCCAGGCTCTCACCACCCTCATGCTGAACAACTTCTTCCTAACATCCAGCATGAATTTACCCATTTCTAGCTTTATTCCATTCCCCTCAGTCCTAGCACTATCTGACATCCTCAAAAGTTCCTCCCCAGCTTTCCTGTAGCCCTGCTTAAGATACTGAAAGGCCACAAGAAGGTCACCTTGGAGCCTTCTCCTCTCCAGACTGAACAGCCACAACTCCCTCAGTCTCTCCTCATAGCAGAGGTGCCCCAGCCCTCTGATCATCATTGTGGCCTTTCTCTGGACACCTTCAAGCACATCCATATCCCTCTTGTAGCAGGGGCTCCAAAACTGAATGCAGTACTCCAGATGGGGCCTCACGAATGCGATGCAGAGGAGGAGGATCACTTCCCTCTCCCTGCTGCCCATACCTCTCATGATGCAGCCCAGAATCTGGTTGGCTTTCTGGGCTGAAAGATGTCCTGGGGTACCCCAAATTCCTCTCTTCTCCCTCTCATTCTGTGGGTTTGAATGTCAGAAGAAAGGCCTGAAAACCTGCTTCCTCACCCCAGCCCTGCAGGCTTGAAAGGGGGCAGCAAAAGGTGCCTTTCTGTATGTGGGCTGATCCGTGTGGAAGCCTGCACTGGAACTGGGCTGGTGGTTGGCTGTGTTTTCATACCCAGTATAAATGGTGAATGGACACTTTGTCTAGAAAAAGGATTAATAGAGTAAAGGTTCCTGCCTTGAGTGTTCCCATCTTGAGTGTCCCCTGCCACTGCAAAGGACAGGTTCCTGTCATGACTGGACCATCCTCGCTTTTGGATGGCTCCTACCTTTTGTACGGCTCTTGGTTTTATCCCGTCCCTGCTTTTGGACGATTCTCCCCACTTTTGCACCCTTTCGTGCAAACCTGCAGGGTTGGCAAGCCTGGGGTCCTTTGACAGAGAGCTGGTAGCATCTGGACTGCCCTCTCTCAGACCCTATCAGTAGCCAGCTTCCTGGCTGCCTCCCACACTGGGGGACACTAGCAGTTTTGGCGCTCCCCTGCTGCTGTGAAGGCAGCATCGTTCCACAACCACCCCACTCGGGAAGAAGTGCTTGAGACAGTTCTGAGTTTGGCAGCTCTGTCACTGCCTCGAACTTCTGTGGCATGGATCTCTATTATTGGATATTGCCTGCAACATCAGAAGGCTGCTCCTGCAGAGGAATCCAGTAAGAGATCATTGCCAAATGTCCATCTCACCTCTGAGTAAGCTTTTCCCTTAATCTTCTGCTCAGCCTGATTGATAGTGGGGTAAAGCTCTGTTTATAGCTTAGCCTTTTCCATTTCCTGACTTCCTAAATATCTAAATTTGTCTACAATATCCTTTTTTGGAAGATATTCCCAATTGAACTGAGTCTGTTAATAAACTAAATTAATTTTTGTATATAGTTTCGGGGACAGGGTTCCAGGAAAACAAAATAATCATATATTTATAGTTCCTGACTTGGCCACAGTAATTCCTGTGTCCATGACACAAGAGCGCACTGAGGAGTCATACTGAGCTTCTCAACCACTCCCAAGTCCTTCTCCCCAGGGCTGCTCTGCAGCCAGTCACTGCCCAGCCTACATTGGTGTTTGGGATTGCCTCAACCCAGATGCCGGACCTTGCACTTGGTCTTGTTGAACTCCATGAGGTTAGCTTGGGCCCACCTAGCCAGCCTGTCCAGGTCTCTCTGGACAGATGCCTTCCCTCCAACCTGTCACCCTCACCACATGGCTTGGTGTCTTTGGCAAACTTGCTGAGGGTACACTCAGTGCCATTGTTCATGGTGCTGACAAAGATGTTAAACAAGACTGGTCCCAGGACTGATCTCTGAGGGACTCTGCTTGTCAGTGGCTTCCACTGGGACATGGAGCCATTGACAGCCACTCTTTGGGTGCGTCCATCAAGCCAGTTCTTTATCCATTGAGTGGTCCACCCATCAAACCCATGTTTCACCAGTTTGGAGATCAGGATGGTCAGATAATCCTCTGAATTGGAAGACATAATCAGTTGCATAGTAAGCAGCACATAAACGTTCTATTTCAAATCTTGATAGTCTAACCAAGGTGGTGACTGAGGTTCATCACATCACAGTCGGTCAACAACTTTGCTCATTATCTACAACATCAGCCTTTGCTTCACCTCCTTTGTCAGCCACAAGTTTCACCAGAGAGAAGACTGGGGATGTTAGTTATGCAGTTGTATTGAGTTGAGTGGGTCTACATGGATGATGTGGAAGAATGAATGAATCAGTCATCAAACAGGAGAAATTCCCACTGGTGGCATAAAAATGTCAGGACTATATCATACTGTAAATGTCACTTGTTTCTGCCAGTGTCTTTCTATTTGCATTGTTTCCTGTATAAATATCCTTTTCTAAAAATGTCAGTGAGAAATGCCAGTTAGTTTCTGACAATGATGACAAAGAGAAGACACATGGGAAGCTAAGTATGAGAGTTTCCCAGAAAATCATAGGGGATTTTTCTAATGGAAAATATTGCACTTCTGTTGAAAAATCCCTAATCCTTTGGCCACCCACCAAAGTCTCTTGGAATGAGCAATATTAGGGTTGGCCAATGGGCTTTCGATAGGGATCCAACATCCCACAGAAAACAGAGATATTTGGGTAAAAAGAGAAAATCCCAACAAGTTCTACCCTCAAGAAGTCAGCTGTCCACCATCAAAGTTTTGATAGCATTTTTTAAATGAGCTGTATCAAATAATGTGCCTAGTATTGACACTAGAGTCAATGAGCTCACTCCACCATAAAGCATCTAGCCCAGAGAACACCAGGGATCTTCTCTGATCTATAATTCAGCCTGGCATTTTGCTGATGAGGAATTTGCAAGAGAAAGCTGTGACCTCTACTGCTTTGCTTTAATGTTGCTGATTTATATATATATACATCTGTGTATATATATATATATATATATATATATATCTTTGTATTTTGAAGTGTTAAATTTCCTTTATTTATCACAAAGAACTGTCCAGAAAACGGTTTATTGTGGTTATAAATTTTCATTCAGGACTTCACTGCTTTTATAAGTAACTATATATGAGATTAGCACTTTAGAGAATAAAAGAAAGCTTTATGAAGAGCTGGATTATCCTTGGCCACTGCAAAGTCTGAGCTACAAAGCTTCAAGTTCTTCCTACCTGTTATGATTAAAGATAAGAACTTAGATTTGAATATTTTTTTTCTCTTATCCCATATTGTCTTGTTTCAACAAAAATAAACATTTTTGATGATTTTTTAACTCCAAAACCTGATTTTTCTGCCTATTTTGACTACAAAGGAGTGCAGGGCTAGGCACCCCCCTGTGCTAGTTTGAGCCTAGCTAGAACGTTTTGGTGAGAAGAACAAGATCATAGGCTGAGAAATGAAAACAATGGTGATGTCTATTTCCCTCACAGTCTTGCTGAGATGTGTAGAAAGGAAAAGCAAAACATTAGATAAAGGCACTTCGCTTGGGCACTTTGCTCTGGGCTGTTCTCTCAGCTCTTTGCCTGCTGGGGAGCTGAGGCTGCTGGCTGAACTCCATCTTGCTTTCTAACCTCACCCTCCATTTGCTTTGCTGATTCACTTTGCTTCTTAATCCTCTTGGCCAAACCTCCATTCTTCCTTGGGACTGGGGTAAGGTTGAGAGGGGTAGGGGGAAGGTGAGGGGGTGTTTGAGAGCTCCTCCTGGGGACTCAGGTTTCTGGGAGGGAAGTCGTGTTTCTGTATTACCTTTTTACCTTGTATATTTCTGTATATAACTGTATATACTGTAAATATCTGCTTGTACATTGTGCTGGCTGTAAATATAAGCTTCATTCAAATTTCCAGAGCTGGCTGAGTCTAGTCTGGGTGATTTCTAAAGTGGGGGGGGTGGGGGACACCCAAACCATCACACCTCCAAAAATTCCCTACAAGTGAGATATGCTGTTTGTGCTGTGGTGTAGTTTTTGCACAGAGAGAAGTAAATGTTTTACTAAATGCTACGCTGATGTGTTTGTCACATGCTGTCTGTGGTGTGTGGTATGCCAGCCTCAAGAAAGAGTTTACAGAAATTGTAAGTTCTTTGTCGTGTTTATGAAAATCCAAACACCGAAAGCAAATTGACAGAGCCACAGAAACGTTCAGGTTGGAAAAGACCCTCGGTATCACCGAGTCCAAGGTTATGCCTTTAAGACATAACCTTTTCTTTCAGTGATACACTCCAAAACTGGGTAGAAAGGGGAGGGGTGTGGGGGGGAGGGGAACCCTCTGTATTTACAAAGTACTTAATCTCAAAGATCTTTCTTTTTGCCTTTTTCCGTTAGGGCTGAGAGTAGTTGATGGTAATACAGCCTAAAGATCGGGTGGGCAGAAGCAGAGGCAGAATAAGTCCTTCATGGTCACGAAAATCCCATATAACTCATCCTCACAACTTTTGGCACCATGCAAGGAAAAGAAGCTGTTGCAAGGTATAACCCAATGTGTCAATGTATCTCAGCCCCTGTGAGGAAAACAACTGCTCCTAATTTTTAGCGATGCATGGATGTGAAAGCAAAAAGGCAGGGATTATGCTCCAAAACCCTCTCGGCTTCTCAGAATCCCCAGTGTTGTCTTTGAAATGGCGCCATTTCTTTGGAAAAAGGCACATAACTCTATCCAGCTCACTCTCAGCAGCACCTCCTAAAGTACTCCAGCTCCTAGGAAAAGCATGCTTCACTTTCACAAATCACCATGCCTATCTTATTTCAGGCTCTGAATGTGGAAAAAAGAGGATGCCTATGCTTCCTGAGGTAGAGAGTCATAGAATCATAGAATCAGTCAGGGTTGGAAGGGACCACGAGGATCAGCTAGTTCCAACTCCCCTGCCATGGGCAAGAACACCTCACACTACATCAGGCTGTCTAGAGCCCCAGCCAGCCTGCCCTTAAACACCTCCAGAGATGGGGCTTCCACCACCTCCCTGGGCAACCCCTTCTGCACTCTTGCCACCCTCATGCTGAACAACTTCTTCCTAACATCCAGTCTGAATCTACCCATTTCTAGCTTTGTACCATCCCCCCCAGTCCTATCACTATCTGACATCCTCAAAAGTTCCTCCCCAGCTTTCCTGTAGCCCCATTTAAGATATTGAAAGGCCACAAGAAGGTCACCTTCGAACCTTCTCCTCTCCAGACTGAACAGCCACAACTCCCTCAGTCTCTCCTCACAGCAGAGGTGCTCCAGCCCTCTGATCATCGTCATGGCCCTTCTCTGGACACCTTCCAGCACACCCATATCCCTCTTGTAGCAGGGGCTCCAAAACTGAATGCAGTACTCCAGATGGGGTCTCACCAGTGTGGAGTAGAGAGGGAGGATCACTTCCCTTGCCCTGCTGCCCACACTTCTCTTGATGCAGCCCAGGATCTGGTTGGCTTTCTGGGCCGCAAGAGCACACTGAGGGGTCATATTGAGCTTCTCATCCAGGCACTGCACCATTGCTGCTGCACTGCTACATGGCTGTGCATAAGGAAACCTCCAGCACACAGGATCACTCTTCATGTCGAGGTTCCTTTCCCTCTGTGCCAAGTGGAGCTGACCTTGTGTGAAAATTAAACAGAGCTGAACTTCCCACTGAGAAAAGGCAATTCTGACAAGGTGAGCGCTTAAATCCCCCCTCCTGGTAAAGCCATGCTGTCCACACCTGCCGATTAGGCTGCAGACATGTTGAGATGCCATATTCCCTTGGCTTGCACTCCTGCCAGGCTTTGACACGACCATGCTCCAAAGCCAACTCCTCACCAAAGATCTCTTACATTCAGCTGAAATCAAAGAGCCTGAACAGATGTCTCTAAATATATTTCCTCCTTGTAATGATGGCAAATAAAAGCAGTGTCCCCTAACACGTTCTGTGCAGTGTCTGTAACGCTAGTGCTGCAGAGGGAAATCAAAAGAAATGGGGTAGGATGTTATGTATGCTGTGTGCTCGGAGAGTATTTTAAACTCCCTTAGCCTCTGTAATGAAAACCACACTGTCTGAAAGTGAAACACTGCTGATTGTTAACTGTAGTTCTGTTGGAAATAAAGTGAGGGACAGAGGGAAAGGGAATTTCACGTAAATCTAATTTCTTCTGTGTCAAGCAGCGCTACTGTATTTCCTTCCATCTGCAAGGATACCCTGTGAAATGTGGGTGAATGTTATTACAGTCTGCAATAAGCAGAGTTCAAAGCAGGGAAAATTTGGTTCAGATTTGGATTCGGCAGCTCAGAAGTCTCTTCACACTTTCTTCAAACGACCCAGAAAGGAAAAAAAAAAAATCACAAGCTCTGAGTTGTCAATCTTATATAAAAACCTTTATGTGAATCAGGTTGCTATGCAAAGTGCCTCGGATTTAAGCAAATAGTTATAAATTTTGCCTTTTCAGCAGAACTAAACTGGATTATCTTGTGGGTAGGATACTGACAGGGATGAAAGAATGCTACATCAAGGTTCCCGCTCCTGTCTGTGACTCCCTGGGTGACTTCGGGCAAGTTATTGCTTCTCTTTGTGCTCAAGCCCCTCTCTGTAAGACAAAGAGCCCAGTTTTCCTCCACCCTTTCTTTTCCTTAAGTAGTTAGGAGTGGCCTATGCTATGTGAGCAAGCAGCAGAAATCACACAGGGACAGTGTGCTAGGAAGATCTGCTGTCTGCTAGGACGTCTTGGTGTTATTGTGATGGACACACAGAGTAAGAAGAGCTCTTCAGAACGATTTGCACTCGGCTCTGGCTCTTCTATGACATAAGTGAAGGGGAAAGTTAAAGTTCACTATGCCTAACTGAACATCCAAATCAATAGGTTGAAATGGTTTATAGTCCCTGACACCCAGGCTTTTCTGCTCCTCTCTAACAGATGATAATGATACTCCACCTCGTAGGTGATGCTGTCTGATGCTCTGGATAGCAAAGTTATTTCCACACCCCACAGCTCTGCGGTCCTTGTTTTCTTTCTCTCATCTCCTGCCTGTATGGCTGGTGCTAAAATCCAAGCAAACACCCCCAAAATTGCATTAAGAAAACTCAAAGCCAAATCCTAAAGTGTTCAGAAGCATTCTGCCTCTTAACATCCAAAACTCGGCACTGGTTAGGCCACACCTTGAGTATTGTGTCCAGTTCTGGGCCCCTCAGTTTAAGAAAGATGTTGAGGTGCTTGAACGTGTCCAGAGCTTAGTTAATTAGAAGGGTTAGGTGATAGAGGTGATAGGTTGGACTCAATGATCCTAGAGATCTTTTCCAACCTGGTTAATTCTGTGATTCTGTGACTCTTTCACACACTGTTCTGGCACCCAAAGTAAAATTGGTTGATATCTTCCAGTCAAGAAGTAATTGCCAACACCTCTGTCTCCCTGAGTGACATTTGCTGACAATAAAAGGGACTTTGGAGCAAGCCTTGCCCCCAGATTCAGGGCCCAAACAGCCCCACTGGCTGCAGGTCCCAATAGACCTATCCTCCTCCTGCATCCCAAAGCTCTCACCTTGTATGCTCTACCTACTCACTGCTGCAGTTACCTCCAGGGATCATTAACTTTTCCTTCAGTTATTATTTTCTTTGTCAGATGGGTAAAATAAAGACCCCCCAGCACACATACAGATCTGTTCAGTTCTGAAGGGGCTTGGAACTCCCTGCTCAGTTCTGAAGGGACCAACATATCCCATTACAAAGTCCCAGACTAAATTCACTCCTAACAAAAAGTCATCTCCCTTTGGACGGGTAAAGTCTACCTTTTGAAATACCCATAATGTTGTCTCAGCAACTCTCCTTTATGGCTGTTTACATTGGAAAAGAAGTGGAACACAAAGCAACGTTCACATGAAGAAAATGCTCATAAGTAGTAAAATACTGTGTTATCTAATTTTTTTTAGCTGAATAAATTGAGCTTGCTTTGCATTATTGCAGGCTGTCCTAGAGCAGCTCTGAATGTGAGAGAGAAAGAGAAAGGGAATCTTTAAAGGCAACTCTCAGGAGGACACTAATATTTTTAATAGTTTGTGGGTTATGAAACAAATCTGTGTTAGCAGTATTATATATCTCAGCCTGACCCACTGGGGTGTTTCCAGGCTCTTTAATGAAACTAAAGCACTAACACAGCATTGCCAAGAAAGAAGATTTATTCACAAAGAAATGTTTGCTAGCAGAAATGAAAGTGCAGGCATGAGCGGGGCTGTTGCATACTAATGCATGGTCCTGTCACTCACATTGCCCCTTATCACAGCATCTTAACTCTGTTGTCACTGCTGGATCACTGGTTGCACCTTTTCTCCCTTTTCCTACCATCTGCTCTTGCCTTTTTGATGGGTTTCAGAGCCCACAGCCCAGCAACGCATCAATATGGCCCAAAACCTGTGCTAACAGCACCACTTGATCTACAGCTGAGGAGAGCTGAACATAAAAAGAAAAAACCTACACAAACACTGGGGACTTTTTTTTTTTTTTCATTTTACAGTGTGAAATAGGACCCAAACTAATCAATGGAGCTCAGTGGGAGTGCATAATTATTAATAGGCCCTACATGGGGCCTCAGAAAATATGCAGTTCTCTTGCAAGTTTAAAAGGTCAGTGTGAATAACTAAAACATATTTTTTCTTGGTACTTATTATGCAGTTTAAAGAAAAAAAATCATAAGGAAATCAGTTTAGGGGAAAAAAAAACCCTCTCATGTTCTAGCAGGGTGGTTTAGGAGTTGTTCCTATGTCTTTCATGTATCTTTGCTGTCAGATTAATGGACCGTGTTTGATTCTCTGTCTCACTTCCCAAAGTTCACAAAGCCCAGTCCTTTTTGACTGTTTGTTATTACAGAACTCAACTTCATGCTGCCCAGCTGAGAGGAGGAATGAAGAACAGAGTGTCCCTGGAACAATCCACACCGGTGGAGGGGAGGGCCAGATGAAACACCTCTGCACGGTGCTACTGGTGAGCTTTAATTACTGACTACACAGCAGCCTGAGGGCTTGAGTTGTGTACGTGCTGCTCTTCAGACTGCTGTCTGGTAGCTTGTAAGGCAGAGGACATGGTGGGCACCACTGAAGGCTCACACCTGCCAAGGAGCTCTACTTCATCTCTAGACCTTGGAAGACATTTCAATGAAAACCACGGAACAAGCCCCGGATGCTGTTCACAAGAGCCCAGCTGTCTTTAATGCTGAAAACAAAGAAGTTATGCTCTTTCAAGAAACCCTGGGAGGTTGTGATGAGCAGAGGAAGACACTGGCAGAACTCCTGGGACACACATGAGGTGACCAGTCTGAGAAAAGCCTCCTGGAAGATGGGTGATGATACAAAGAAAATTCCACATTGAATGCTTTAAAAGTTTGGTGAGGTAGCAACTACAACAAAGATCTACTGTGTACAGTTCTGGAGTCCCCAACACAAGAAGGACATTCAACTGTTGGAGTGAATCCACATGAGGCCACAAAGATGCTCAGAGGGCTGAAGCAGCTCTGCTATGAGGACAGGCTACAGGAGTTGGGGCTCTTCAGCCTGCAGAAGAGAAGGCTTCCAGAAGACCTTCCAGTATCTGAAGGGGGCCTTTAGGAGGACTGGGGAGGGACTCTTTACAAGGTCTTGTAATGACAGGACAAGAAGTAATGGGTTTAAACTGGCAGAGGGGAGATTTAAACTAGGTGTCAGGAAGAAGTTCATTCCAGTGAGGGTGGTGAGACACTGGCACAGGTTGCCCAGGGAGGTTGTGGCTGCTCCCTCCCTGGAGGTGTTCAAGGCCAGGTTGGATGAGGCCTTGAGTGACCTGTTCTAGTGGGAGGTGTCCCTGCCTCTGGTGGAGGATTGGAACTAGATGATCTCTGAGGTCTCTCCCATTCTACACCATTCTATGATTCTATGATCCTGATGGAAGTAATCACTGCCTGGCAGGAGGCAGAGCCCAGACAAGAATTGCCCAGAGCCAAGGCAATGCTGCAGAATATTCTCCATGACTACGCACTCCCAGTGAAAATCACCCCTGGAATAAAGACTGGCATGGATAGAATAAAGACTGGCATGGATATTACCCACAGAGCACGGAGGCCTGGTCCAACCTCAGGAGAGGGATAGAGCTTTCCTCTCGCTTCTCAAATGAGCTACCTTCACGCATCCTCACGCCTTTTCTGCATTCAGTTGCAACAGCCACTTGAGTGATGTTGGAATACCACATAGGGAGTTCAGCATAAGTGAATTCTGATTTTGCATGTGTTTCCAGTATCAGAAGAAATGAGGAGACTGTGAATGATATCATGGAAGATGGACAAAAGAGGCAGACCCTTACTTCATATCAAAGAATGAAAGCTGAGTCATGTGGTGTATCAGAGGGCAGCCACCACATGCAGAGATGAATTGCCTGGGCAGCTAAATGCAGCAGTGGTGGAGCACAGTGCCAGGGCGGGCAAAGAGATGTCTTACTCTCAGACCCAAGCTGTCAAGCAACCGTTAATATGAGCACGGCCTCCATCTGAGGTGAGCTGCACACCCTCAGAAAGTAGGTGGGGATGGGGAAAATGTCTGCACATCCACTTATAAATATGCTTCTGACCACTGGAAGTTCACAGCTGGTTTGACAGTTTTTGTCTCATATGATCTGCTCTGTCAGGCAGTGTCAGGAGGTGCACGCAGCCGGTGCTGCGTCTCACTACAGACATACCCACTGCCTGGCCAGCTCACGCCAGAACTGCCCACTAACAGCAACTGGCCAGCTTGCAATCTCAGCATTTTTCTCAGGAGTGAAGTAATTTCATTACTGCCCTCTCTACCCAGGCACCTGGTATACAGCACCTGGTTAATATATTTCTGGGTATTTCCAAGCTCTCCAAATGCTCCAGCCCTGCCATATTGTGACACACACAACAGGCAAACTTCCCAACACTTCTCTTGGGTACCTGTTCCAGGCACTCATAGAGCTGGTTAGGAGCTTTTTCCAAGGAGCCAGCCTGCATTTTCCCATGCTTAATTTAGTTATTGGAATGTCTGCCATTTATATGTGTTCTCTTTGGCTCCTGCACAGGTCAGCTACTATAAATCAGTCCAGTATCGCTGACTGTAATGGAGCTACAGTAACTTGCAACAGCTGAATATCTGGTTTATGAATGCAGTTCCCAGAGCTTCATGTTAAATGCAGCCCAAGGCTGAGGCATTTAAATAAAATGAGGAGGTTATGCAAGGTACATTTGTGTCTTTCAGTTTGATATTGTTTGTCCTAGATACTTACTAGGTGATGAAACTGTAAATAAGCAGACCCCAGGCATGGTGATGTCAGACACTGATTCTGACAGTGATATTTTCTCTGTAAAAGGAGTGCACATGAAATGAAGAAACAGGTGAGAGCGACAGTTTGGCTGCCAAACTTGGCCATAGATAAAACATGATGAAGATATTAACTCTGTGGACTGGAATGTACATGAAAGAATACCTGGGGAGGGAAAGGAAATCACCATAGCCATTGAGAGCTCTGCCTAAGTACCTGCTGGCAGCTAATGAGGAGGTGTGCAAGGAAATTCACTTCTGAAGCCCCATCAGGTGTAAGCCTTAATGCCTTGATCCCATCTCATGAAGCAAGAGGAATTTACTTCTCAATTTGAGTTTGCTATACTTTTCCCTGATCCTGCTCTTCTCCAGCTCTGTGTATCATAGAATTATAGAATTGCTTCATTTGGAAAAGGCCTTTAAGATCAGGTCTGTGTAGACACAGAACTGCACCCAAGTCAGACTGCATACACCTACATGACAGGAGCTTTTTATTCTCCATTCAAACTCCTTTTTCTCCAGAAACAGAAGGTAAAAGGGAAGAGACTGCCTCACACTGAAATGGAAACACTGCGGAAAACATTTCCATCTGATGGAGCTTTGGTAGGATTTTTGCTTTCTGTGTGTATGTTTCTGAAATGCTGGAAGAAAGCACTTCAGATTTCTTGAAACTATGTAATTCTGCTCAAACTAAACCACTTTCAGACTTGGGGCAGGAACATCCATTGTACTTTCTGCATTATTTTTACAAGCAAAAACTCTCAGCCTCAGCCACCACACTGCCAACTAACTGAAGCTGGGACCGGTGTAAGGCTCCACTGAGCATTTGTGCGCTGGCTCTGCTCCCCAGCCCGGGAAAGTACTCATCACCAGGACATCCTCTATCTGCCAGACTTTCAAAACCCCACCAAACTAAATTCAACATCACTATTTAGGGGACATTGCCCTGGAGACAAGATAAAAGCATGAACCCCACGATCTGTGACAACATGATCTGAAATCACCATCAGGATGTCACACAGCTAACCTGAGCTGGGAAAGACCCCAGATGGCAGTTCTGCCCATCCTTGCACTGCAGGAGTCAGCTTCTGCTCCAGGTGCCTCTCTGTGTCCATGGCTTAGAGAAGAAAAACAAAGGACCAGCTTAGACCAGACATTTAACTTCAGTGAGCAAGGCAGCTCCCACGGGAGGTGAAAACACTGTGCTAACTTTCATCACATGCAGTGAGAAATTGTCTCTTCCCACACAGCTTACTACATATTAGTTAGTCAGCAAGTTGACTTATCTCTGGCCAGCACATGTGAAAACAACTCCACAAGTATTTACCAGCTGAAGTCTAGAAAGACAGGGACCAGAGAGAAACCTAAAATATTAAATAAATAGAAAAATCATTTAAGTGGAGCCATGGCAGATTGCCCTGTCAAACACAGCTACTCTGAGCAGAAGCTTCTCCTCCCCAGGACAGTGCTTCCCACCACCATCAAAGGTGCAAAGCGCAAACTGTGTCAACTGATCCCCGGCTAGAACAATGCCAAATAGGGAAAAGAGACATTGAAGCTTGTAATCAAGAAGGAAAATGCTGATAGGAACCATTAAAATACCTTCCATCTTTCAACCCATTGCTTATTCTGGTACTTGGAATGTTTAGATCAAAAAAAAGGGAGCAGGACAGCATTCCTCATCAGAATCAAACAGAAATTAATTCAGTCATTTCTTGTCTATTAATGTCACCAGTGATTTCACTCCCTAACCTACTACTGCCACTGTCATAATGTTTGGAGAGCATCTGGCAATCTCTGCTAATGAATTTCTCAAAATGAAAAATACCAAAGCCTCTCTGGCAAAGAAAATCACAAACTGTGCTTTAATAAGGATAAGAATAAAGGGCTCTTGTCTAAATCACAGAATCATAGAATGGTTTAGGTTGGGAGGGACCTCAAAGATCATCTAGTTCCAATCCTCCACCAGAGCCAGGGACACCTCCCACTAGAACAGGTCACTCAAGGCCTCACCCAACCTGGCCTTGACCATCTCCAGGGAAAGAGCAGCCACAACTTCCCTGGGCAACCTGTGCCAGTGTCTCACCACCCTCACTGGAAAGAACTTCTTCCTGACACCTAGTTTAAATCTCCCCTCTGCCAGTTTAAACCCATTACTTCTTGTCCTGTCATTACAAGACCTTGTAAATAGTCCCTCCCCAGCCTTCCTGTGGGCCCCCTTCAGATACTGGAGGGCTACTATAAGGTCTCATCAAAGCCTTCCCTTCTCCAGGCTGAAAAGCCCCAACTCTCTCAGCCTGACCTCATAGCAGAGCTGCTGCAGCCCTCTGATCATCTTTGTGGCCTCCTCTGGACTCACTCCAAATCAGAAGACTTTGCCTTGAAAGGCGAGTGAGAGTCTAATTTAGAGCTAATTACTTTCAAGCATCCTGCAAAACACTTAAAAAAAGATCTTCTGGTTACTATTTAATCTCCTTTCTCCCTCTTTTTATTTCTTTAAAAAAAAAAGACTTTGATGATGGTGAAAAATTCAGAGTATTGAGCATAAGTGGTACAAGCACAGAAGACGGGTGTCTCTGCATTTAAGCTTTTGGCAAAGCAACTGAGTATCTGCATGACTTGGGCACACTACTTAGGGACACATTTTCTGCTGGGCTTTCCCAGCCATGCTGCTGTATTTGTGCTTCTGGAGTCCTGATTTACAGGACAGCCCCAGCGCGGGCATGGCAGGATCAGGCAGGAACGATGCTTCTGCAGCGCAGGTGTAGAGAGCAGGGATGTCAGCAGCAAGCACATGGTCGTAGTCTGGCCTCCACCACATCATAAAGGCTGCCATTCCCAGGATATTCAAAAGCTCCATCCCATGATACATTTGAACAGTTACACATTATTTCTGCAAAGGGAGTGATAAATTAGAAAGGTTGATTGATTTACTGCATCAAGGTAGCAGCAAGTGATTTTCCCCAGAGCAGCTGCTCTGCTGAACTGCCAGCAGAGCCAGAAGAAAGGCACACGTCTTTAGAAGGTGGCAGAGCACCAGAGGCTCCTTTGCCAGAGCCGTTTCAGTCTCCTGATGACTGTATAATAGAGGTAGAACCGAAGTCATCTGCTTTCCTATTTTATGCAAGGTGACTAAGAAAGTCTTATTTGGTTTGAATAGATTTCAGAAGTGTGCATATATTTTTTTATGGAGAGAGAGATGAATAAGCCTCATTCATAAGAAAGGCTTCATGAATATTTCATGGATTTCCCCCTTGGTTTGTAAGTATCTGGTTTGCATGTTTGCCTAAGTACAGCTTTTTTGCCACCTGGGCTCAGGAACACAAGATTTCCACTGGATTCTGTTGTGTTCATTGGTAGCCACAGTGTAAGGCATACTAAGATGCTCTATCAGCCTCTCCCATGATATCAGAGATAGCTTCAGAAACCAAGGGAGGGAATTACCTCCTGAAATTGTGCTACAAGTCAGTGTTACCCAGCGGGTCTTTCTCTAGCTAGCTTTTAAATAATGTTTCCTTTCCCACTGCTGCTTATAAAATGCTGTTCAAAGGGCAAGAAAAGTACAGGGTGACCTGTGGAATTCATCTCTCATCACATCCCACCACTTTCCACAGTTTTTTTTTTTTTAAATGTAAGCTTGGATAGCCAAGCCAGTTTGCTGTCACATCTCCCCCTTGCAACTGCTGACAGTCAGATAGTCTTGCTTACTTTAGGGTTTGATTTATTGTCTGCAATGTGGCTAAAAATGAGTATTTAAAAAAAATACAAAGGAAATCTGTGATTAGTTGTAAACTGGAAGCAACAAGGCAGACAGGAGAAATTACTTCTTTATCCAACTTGCCAGGCAGGAACTCGTCTGTGTTTTCATCTCTGTGAACCTGTTTGGAGGCTCTTTGTACTCGTGTAAGGGGTACTTGTTTTCTCCAGCATCCCATCAAGACAGATGAAAGTCAGCTCAAGCCAGCATGCACTGAAGTTTTTGCTAATCACTGTCCACACTAGAAACATCCTCAGCTCTAAGTATGTCAGTTGAAATGCTGGCAGAAGTTTGGTAGTTTTGATGAGGCTCAGAATCTGCCACAATCTAGGTCTCAAGTGTGATGTTGACAAGATCAATGCAAGAAGTGTCGCACAGACCACCATAACAATGAGAATTCAGCATCACAGAGACAACTGCTAAGAAACTCTGTGACCAGATGATGGAGCTAGCCCTGGAGGGATAGGAATTCTAGCCAAAAGCTGAGATGGAATCACTCCAGCTTCTACTGGTCCATCAAGTGTATCTCCATCTCAGTCTGAACTGCACAGCCCACTCTATTCTCAAAAATTTAGGATGTCATATGTGAACTAAAAAGGAGCATTTGTGCCATCAGTGTTTGATTTATTTTAAGGAAGCAGATGAATCCAACATAGCTACCTTCTTTGGGGGAATTCAGAGCACATTCCAGCAGAGCAACAATGAGTACAAGCACCATCTCATGTAATGCAGCTCATGGCCCTAGCATGCTCCACCTGCCTAAGTGCTTGGCACATTCTGAGGCTGAAATGCAGAAAGGTTTCAGTGCATAAAGGCCTTCTGAGAATGAGATTGGGTTTAAGTAGCCAGGCAAAACCCTTGCATATAATAAGGGGCATGAGAAAGGTTATGCCTACTTCAGAGAGCATATTCCAGCACAGATCCCTTTTCTTGGCCACCAAAGATGCAAAACTTTGTGCAGTTTGATGTTTATTTATATGAAATAGCCTTCATTTTTGTTCTGTGCCTTGGGGCTGTGCAAACTATGATAGGAGGCATGTTTCCAGCAGTGATAAGCAGGAGATACTCTGCCCATCATCTGTTATCACACCCCTCTCAACCTGAACAGAGCAAAATAAAATTAGCAAGGCACTAAAGAATTAACACTATGAGCATTTAAGACCAGTGTCAATCATTCACCCTTTCCTGGAGCATGCAGCAGGGTGAACAAGTAATGTTGTGCTCCAGGGATTAATGGTACATGACTGAAGTCCAGATTGCTGTGGGCTGTTTAGTGGTGAAGCATATTTGCCCTCAGCCAGGGAAAAGGAAGTAATGAGCTGAAATAAAGAAATGGGACATAAGAGTTGGATGGGAGGAGAAAACATTCTAACAAGCTGCCAGGGGAAGTGCTGGTTCACCACTCAGGTCATTGCACATTGGACTGGATAATGCATTGGAAAGTATCCTTGTTTCTAGGAGGCTGTGAACTGAATGCCAAGGATGAAGGAGCAAAGCACATTTCTGCTTCTTTGACTTGGTGTCTTCCATGGCCTGTTCTCCAATAGCTCATGGCTGAAATCAAACTAATCTTCCACCTGCAGCACAGGGTAGCTGCGGAAGAAATGATGAATACACTCACAGTCCATATTTGGCATTAACCTCCCTGGGTAGCCTTCATGTCTCCCCTTTAGCAGCAGCTCCACAGTTGTTCCAACTAATCCATTCCTGGAGGTGTTTAAGACGAGGCTGGACGAGGCACTTAGTGCCGTGGTTTAGCTAATTAAAAGGGTTAGGTGATAGGTTGGACTCGATGATCTTGAAGGTCCAACTGGGTTAATTCTGTGATTCTGTGATTTTAATTCACATTTTCCACAGATCAGCAATGCCAACGAGCAGTGACAAGCTCTCAGTCACTGATGTCCACACGAACAACTGTGATGCAACAGAACTACTCGAGACAGTAAACCTACTTGGGGCTTTTCCACAGGGTCAGCTGCCTGTAAGATTCTTCCACTCACAAACTGCTCAACCTATTTTTCAGGTCAGCAATAGCCAAACTAGAGCTGAGACGCTATGGGGAACTAGCATAGTTATTAATGGCATTACGAGCCTTGCAGAACTGCAATTCCTTGGACAGGTATTGAAGGATCACACGTATTTTCTACTTGGAGGTGGTCTGGCAATGAGAAAGAAAAAAAAGTGTTGGAGGGGCTGCAATTTTATATTCCTTTTCTCCCACAGAGAACAAGGAGGTAATATCCAGGCAAGATAAGCACAAACACACCACCACCCCCCTCCAGCCTCAGCCTGCAGAGGCAATGAGAACTCATTTATTTCTGTGCTGATAGAAGGAACAGCAGTGATTTGGGACTGAAACTCAGCCAGCTTGTTACATTACAGGCTCTTTTCAAACAGGAGCGATACCGCTTTCACATCTGACATGCATCATTAAAAAGCAATCACTTCAAGGAAGGCCACATTTTATTTATCATGAAAAGAAGGGGAATGGGAAAAAGTGAGAGATAATCATCACTCAACCCTTTCCCTGCTGGAAAGTGAAAGCCTGTGTCCGACAAGCAAGACCACCCATCTCGAAAGGGGTTGGTAAGATTTACACTTGGCTGGCTCTTTAAGAAGCAGCCATTCCTACGCCTTGCACACATTCAGGGTGTCCAATACCCTATCTTGCAGACTAATAAAAATCAGATGCTTCTACATAATAGGCAATGATAGAACAGTGTGTCTACTGAGAGTGCTATGTCCTACCTGCAGACAGTTAGGATTTGGCTTATTTCCTGGACAAAGAGTGTTTATACCACTTACAAACGTTTACAGAATGTCATGTAAGGGAACAGAGCTATGTAAATGTCCAACTTTTCTCCCATTTTCCTGCATTCCCAGAATGTACTTTCAACAGTACAATCTTGTGGACACAGGCTGGAAAAGCCAAAGCCTGTGTACCAGGCCTTGGCTGGTAGGGAAGGAACTTTCCTCAGAAAGGAAGAAGTAACATCTTCCTTTCTGAGACCTGGGGATTTTTAGTCTGGAGAAGAGAAGTTTGAGAGGGGATTTAATAAATGTTTATAAATATCTGAGGGCTGGGGGTCAGGAGAGGGGGGACAGGCTCTGCTCACTTGCTCCCTGGGATAGGACAAGGAGCAGTGGATATAAGCTGCAGCACAGGAGGTTCCACCTCAACACAAGGGGGAACTTCTTTACTGTAAGGGTCACAGAGCACTGGAAGAGACTCCCCAGGGGGTTCGTGGAGTTTCCTTCTCTGGAAACTTTCAAGGCCTGTCTGGATGCATTCCTCTGTGACCTGAGCTAGATTGTATGGTCCTGCTCTGGCAGGGAGGTTGGACTTGATCTCTTTGAGTCCCTTCCAACATCTGACATCCTGTGATCCTGTGGCAATGTTTTGCAATTTTAGCAGGAGCAGGAAGCCTGGAGGCATGCAATGTGGTGGCATTTCTGGGGGTGGTAATATCACAGAATCACAGAATTAACCAGGTTGGAAAAGACATCTAAGATTATTGAGTCCAACCCATCACCTAATCCTTCTAATTGACTAAACCATGGTACTAAGTGCCTCATCCAGCCTCCTCTTAAACATCTCAGGAGATGGTGACTCCACCACCTCCCCAGGCAGCTCAGTCCAGTGATCAATCACTCTTTCCATGAAGAACTTCTTCCTAACATCCATCCAGCCTAAAATATCCTGGCTACCTCAGAGAATGACCTTTTATGTTTGATATGTGAATTGCATATCTGCTCATGTGAAAGGGGCAAGCCAATGTGTGTGTCAGGGCAAAGCTCTCTAATATAAAAGTCTGAAGATAATTTGTTTCCATGATCCATTAGGAATTTTGGTTTAATCAGCTTTTACAGTCTGAGCAGATATTTTGACAGCAGCAGTTTATGCGTTGCAAATCTGGAAATGAGAAGAGGCTTCCTTGTTCAGTCCATTTCCAGAGCTTCTCCCTCCCTTTTGCTGCCTGAAGACTGGGACCAGAGTCCTATAAGCCCTAAGGCATCTACACACCACACTTACAGAAGCAGTACCCAGAGGTGACTGGCAGGAACTTCCCAAGGAGTTGAGCCATGCCTCGTTGATTTCCATTTGTTTCCAGATGTAAAACTAGACATTCAAAGATGGGAACTGATCTTCCAGGTGCTCTGTGAACCAATTTGGTAAGCAAGGGAACTTCTTTTCATCAAAGAGATAAAATGAGCAAACTGGAAGTCCCAGCAAAAGGGCTGATCTTGACTATAGAATTGAAAACATCCTCTCTAGCCTTGCTCCCATAAAAGCCCAATCCTACCTTGCACATTGATTTAACCCTGAATAAAGTCTACCACCTTCACCAGAGAGACTCCCTGTCTAAAGCAGAAAGCAAACTGTCAAACTACAGATATGGTGCTGCTCTCAGCTGCAACAGTAGCAGGCTCCTAAATTCAATGGCTTAGTTTGACCTATTCAAGTAGTATTTTCTCTGTCCAAATAACTGATGCTTAATGAAGCTATTTATGTAAGGAAATTAAATTAAAAAGGAATGTTAGTCACCTGGGTGTTGCCAAATCACTGTAATGTGTGTCTGGGAGACCTGAGACTCATAAATTGTATACAACACACTGAATGGAGGTCTTTAGCCTGTATAATTAAGTGGCAACTAGTTTCATATTAAAGATATTACACATACACAGGGGCACAAACAAAATGTCATATTCTCCATTTCCTGTGTATAAATCTCTGCACACAGCAAAGCCAAAGAGTGGGGGGGTAGGAACAAGTGGGTTATGATGTCAAGGAGAAAGGTTTGGGGCTCAAAAGTGACCTATGATTCTGCACCAGCAGCTCTTGGGGCTGGAGGTATAAGACGGACACCAATGCAGAGGCATAAGCTGTCGTGGCCACAGTCAGAGCTCAAATTTTCAGAGGCTCAGGGCTAATTAGAGTGCTCAGCATTTCTGAAAAACAAATCACCAATTGCCCACTGCTATCCAAGACAGACCACCATAATAATGGTGAGGACAGAATTTAAGGCTGGGTTATATTCTCTTTCAAAAGCCTGTGGTCAAAGATGCAGCTACTATAGAATAAGAGAAGGCAATGAGGCACTGACTGTCAAATCATGTTTGATAATAAGCTGAATGCTACAACCAGAACTCAAGGTCTGCATGGCTTGCCTGGGAAATACATACTCACATCACTCTCTCTAAAACACAGAAGGCAAATCTACATATCAGAGCATCTCAGATACCTTTAAAAACCTGCCTGTGTACTTCAGAGCTTTAGCGTGGCTCTGTGAATGCAACTTGGCAAAACACATAAAGCCACTCAGCTGATTCCTGAGCCCACTTATGCTGCCAGGTAGGAGCAGGTTTGAATCATGGGAAGACAACATGTCTTGGCTCTGCATAAGCACAGCACGGACAAACTGAAACAGCAATCCAGGCACCACCTCCATTTGGCAAAAAGCAAACATGCCCTAAACTTGTCTTAGATATGTGGTCTAAATATGCCTCCTTTTCACTGCCCACTGAGGAATCCATTTTAGCTGCACTGGCTTCTCAATGGCTGAAATCAGGTGAGATGCAGTCTCCTTTCTCCCCACCTCCAAGTCTAAACTACAGCAAGGCTTCCAGGCACCTCACTGACGATCAAACTGAGTCCAGGGCTTTTCTCCCTTTAGCACACTCAAGGACCCACTCTTCATCCTGCAAGCAGCCACAGCTACTGCTAATCCCCAGGAGCACACATGCTCATCTAGCAGCCAGTCTCCACCTTGCCTACGATCCCATCCTAACCCCAACATGCACAGCGGAGCTGAACTCCAAGCACTCCAGGAGAAAGAGTTCTGGTGCAAAAGGCTTTATATGATGCAGGGCTGCACCAATTCATTTGCTTCCTCAGCACTCTGTTGGCACACAGAGCTAACGTTTAATTATTGTGAGTGATTTATTAACTTATAAAGTCAGATTAAATGGGTATTTGGAGCTGAGTGCTTGAGTGGCTTTGAAAGGGGAAAGTGATTCATGCTATTTATCCAGCTGAGACAAAAATCATGTGGCATGAACCCACAACACTAATTACTCCAGATTAGAAGTAATACATTTCTAGGAAAAGAACGTTAGCATCCAGCAGATCTATCGATTAGGAGGAATGCCCAACTCATACTGGCATGCTGTTCACATCAATTTCAGAACTGAGTGGAAGAGATTACTTAAAACTTTCTATTTTCTCTAAGGCAGTTTTGCTTTTACTCACTGTCCGTGGGGACTTTGATTGCGCTCGGACAGAACTGAAGCTCCCCATCGCCATCACTGTGTGACTGCATCCATCCCCAAAACATGTAAACTCTCCCTAACTGAATGAACAACCTAATAGCCAGAAAACTTTGGAAATAAAATCTGAGGAAAACAATAGGAAGCAATAGTTACATGTTCTTGCTTGTTACCTGGTTATTTTGTTTTCCACGATAGTTGTTAGTGTGGGCAAAACTTGCGTTGTCTGGTGTGTTAGATGGACAGTTTCTTCTTCTTGTGACATGATGAGACTGAAGTGCTGGCAGGACACACATTTGATACATAGTTACTAGGACCTGGAGAGTTATAGGAGAAATAAACTCTGCCTTTTGGATTACTTTCCCCCCATCTTTAACTTAGAGAAGCTTAACAAATAAAGAGAGGAAAAAAAGTAAACTCTCAAGATGACCTTGGGTCCGTGGTGGAAGCAATTCTACAGAGATATGAAGGACACAGATCAAAGGATTTAATGTCACAGATTTATAGAACAGGTTTTTCTTAGGCCAAGTGTTCCTTATTCCCCACCTATGTCTCCTCTCTTCTACTTGATCCTTCAGCGTCCTCCTGTGTAGGGATGGAGGTACCCAGCAAAAGGCTTGCATCAGTCAACCAAACACCTGCTTCTAACTAATTTCATCACAGAGGGAAATGGAAGTGCATAGCTTTAAAATGCTTCCCTTGGTATTGCAGAAGGTTAGGGTTTTGACAGAGGTGGGACTATGTTCCTAAAGCAAAATGCTAATTTTGGAATGGCTTCCACTCGGAGGCTGCTTTTGCAGTCATTCTGTTACACTGCACATGGGACTGGGGGCCAGGAAGAAACAAGGTAGGGTCAGACAGCTTATTTGCAATGTTTCAAAAGTCCTGATCTGTAGGGCCCTGAGGTTCATTGCAGTGAGAAAGGTTGGTGGATATACAGCATTATCTCAGAAGCAGTGGCAGAAGATCCTGTGATCCACAACTAACACACTGGTTCTTTTCAATTTGCAGGTGGAAACAGGTGGAAATGAAAGGAGCATTTTGGTTCAACCCAGTTTAGCTTTGGAGAAGATATATGGGGAGGCCTCAATGAAAATAAAGCATAAACAAAATATTCACTTGGGTTAAACTGCACCTTTTGTTCAAGCCTATAAGGAAGTAATTCAGTGTTGAAAGTCTTCCTTTTCTAAAGTGAGTTAAATTAAAACTTTTTCTAAGTGGGAACATGAGCTGGAAGGGTTTTGTCTTGAAATGACTGGGACAAATATTTGTGGGTTTCCCCTTTTCTTATTTATTATTTTTCTTCATCCGTAGAGCAAAGGATGCCCTTGGACCACATTTATAGCTGAATTGTCTCACCTGCCTGAATAGAATAGAATAGAATCAACCAGGTTGGAAGATCATCCAGTCCAACCTATCACCCAGCCCTATCCAGTCAACTAGACCATAGCACTAAGTGCCTCATCCAGGCTTTTCCTGAACACCCCCAGGGACGGTGACTCCACCACCTCCCTGGGCAGCCCATTCCAATGCCAATCACTCTCTCTGTGAAGAACTTCCTCCTAACATCCAGCCTAGACTTCCCCTGGCACAACTTGAGACTGTGTCCCCTTGTTCTGTTGCTGGTTGTCTGGGAGAAGACACCAACCCCCACCTGGCTACAACCTCCCTTCAGGTAGCTGTAGACAGCAATGAGGTCACCCCTGAGCTCCTCTTCTCCAGGCTAAACAATTCAGCTCCCTCAACCTCTCTTCATAGTGTTTGTGTTCCAGGCCCTTCACCAACCTTGTTGCCCTTCTCTGGACACGTTCCAGCACCTCAACATCTCTCTTGAATTGAGGAGCCCAGAACTGGACACAGTACTCAAGGTGTGGGCAAATGGTGGGTTTATATTCACCAACTCCAAGATGCTCACAAAGTGATGCCAAACAGGGAAAGCGCTTTGCTTCCCTGGAGGAGGCATGGTCACCTCCTCACTGGCTCCATCCAGCATTCCTGGACAATTAAAACAGTTTGGCTCCCGTATTAACAGCACTCAGCAAGGTGGCATGGCAAGCAACCTGCCCAAGCCCTGTTTAATACTCAGCTGCTTTTATATGTGTTTTTTGGTTGCTGTTTTTTTTTTAATCTTTGACAGGAGACAGAGCCCAGCTTAAAACCAGGGCATGTACTTGCACTTCTGGCTCCTCTGCACAGAGCTTTTCTAACCACTTCATCAACATGCCCTCAGATTGGCTTAAAGCAGGAGTAAACTTCTATTTCTCCCTGTTGGCCAGTGAAGGAGCAAAGGTAGCCAAAGCTTCCCCTTTCCTTCTGGCCCATTGATTCCCATTTTCCCGTCTCTTGCCAGCAAACAGCAACACTGCACTCCTGGTGTGAAAGGCTGCATGGTGTGAAGGTGGCTGGAAACGCAGGTTGCTGGTTCCTGGCACGGTCCAAAATTCAAGGCACAATCAAACCCATAGAGAGTCACTAGCAAATCACTTGAGCAACCTTTTTATGAGACACTTTAGCCAGCCTTCTTTTCATATCCTTTACGAGGCTGCCTTCAGCCCTACTTACAGTAAAAAACTCCAAGTTATGGAAATCATAAGAAAGATATTATGTATGGAAAAATCATTACATTATAAATTGGTTCCACTGTTCAAAACATGTAGGAAATGGGGCATATAAAACTCAGATGGTGTTGCAGGCTTTGATACAAGGTTCATTATTACACTGTGACACAAGTGAAATATGTGCTAACACACTGCCAGCTAATTTGCCTTTATTTACAATGCAGACTCATCGCTGGGCAACTTCATAAATTTCATCGCCCTGGATGATTTCTGCGATTGAAAGTGGCAGCCCCCACAGAAATCTGCGCACGGAAAAGAGCAGACCCTACATCTCCAGAGCTGTGCACTTCTGAATGCGTGTGTCCCCACCTCATTCAAAAAGAACAGTCATCTCCCTGTTTTCTCCTAATCTTTTTCAGATCTCAGCCTCTTACTGGATGATGGAAATGCTGTTGTAGAATCACAGAATCCTAGAACGGTTTAGGTTGGAAGGGACCTCAGAGATCATCTAGTTCCAACCCCCTGCCGTAGGCAGGGACACCTCCCACTAGAACAGGTCACTCAAGGCCTCATCCAACCTGGCCTTGAACATCTCTGATCACAGTCTGTGATTCTGTGATCCATGACTTCTCTGGGCAACCTGTGCCAGTGTTTTACCATCCTCACTGGAAAGAACTTCTTCCTCACATCTAATTTCAACCTCCCCTCTGCCACTTTAAACTTCTTGTCCTGTCATTACAAGATCTTGTAAGTAGTCCCTCCCCAGCCCTCCTGCAGGCTCCCTTCAGACCCATGTGTTGTTTGTGTCTGTATTTTTAAAAGACCTCCCTGAGGTAAGCTGCAGGAACACTGGATGGGAACGTTTTGGACAAAACATTCTTTGTTAGAACACACCACTTGGCTGAGATTGGAAAATTTCCATGGAAATGCATCAGTTTTCATTAAACTTCCAGCATAAAATATTTTGAAGCCAACAGGGCTTCAAAATTTTCAACAGTCACAGTTGTCTCCTGGGAAAAGGGACATCTCAGGAGGTCCTCTTACCTGTGATGACTATGCAGGATGATTCCCTGGGGGGAAGAAACGGTTAAAAACTAAGAGATTCCACTTAGCCTCAGTTGTGAGTTAGATTTGATAAAATCTAATCAAAATTTTCTAATAAAAACTCAAATTTGATTTTTGCCGCACAGGAGGTTCCACCTCAGCACAAGGGAGATCCCAGAGCACTGGAACAGGATGCCCAGAGAGGTTGTGGAGTCTCCTTCTCTGGAGCCTTTCAAGGCTCTGTGATAGGTGCTAGATTGTACAGTACTGCTCTGGCAGGGGAATTGGACTTGATGATCTCCTTGGGTCCCTTCCAATCCCTAATATCCTGTGATCCTGTGATCCTGTGATAAGAAGGGGAGAAGCCTGAGAAGACAAGAAACAGAGCTGATACAAGGGATCAGTTGGGTGTCTAGTTTGCTTTGGAAGACCTCTTCTTTTAATTAAATGGTTTAAAAATGAAACCATAGCCATTATGAAAACATTTCTTTACTGGAAAAAAAATCATGGAAATCTCTCTTTTTTTCCTTGTTTTAAGAGTCAAATGGTCTGTTTCCATACTTCCACTGAGAAGTTTGGGCTCTCCCTGCAAAATTACTTTCTTTAAACAAGTCTCCACTTTCTATTAAATTAGAAGGGGTTGAAATCTGAATGAAGTGCTTCAAAAGTATTGAAAATGTTTCAAATGATCCAAAACAAATCTGCCTTTTTTTTTTTTTTTTTTTTTTTGCTCCAATACAGAACAACATTTTTTTTTTTTCCACTTGCTTCCCAAAACCCCAAGGAATTGGAAAATTCATTTGCCATGCAGCTGTGGTCACAGCAAGGATGTCAGGAGGTCTCATTTATTAGTGGCTAGATGGTGCCCGAATTGAAGAAGTGTTGTCAAAATGGGAAGTGTTATGAACCTCTTCAGATTTCTAGGATGGCTTTCAGAATGAAGGAGCCTGGTTCCTGTTTGAAGCCAATATCTCAATGCTGCCATCATCAGGGAGCATTCCTGATGAAACCTTGAGGCACTGTCTAAACTCTTTGCCTGCTGAAGCCTATCCCTGATGTTGAAGACGGTGAGTCTGTCAATTCTCAGGTTACAATGCTCCTGCGCATGACGGTTTGGGGACCTTTTTGGTTTAGTTTTTTGGGTTTTGTTTTCCTCTGAGGCATGCTGACAGACGGGAAGGCTTTACATCTTGCTGTGAGTATCTTCTTTCACATCTTTCATCATCATTTTAAACAAAATCACAAACTGGGTGAGAAGGAGGAGGGGAGGCAGCGCAGGGAGGTCAAGGAAACCCTGCTAGTCTCAGATGATGCTTGGGCTATATGATGAACCTGTATGAGAAACCAGTTTTCACTGAAGTCCTGCTCTGAAGGACTGATAAAAACATTACTTACAGCCTGTAAATTGGTGGGGAAGGTCCTTAAGACCCACAGGGTTACATGGGCTAAAGGCTCTCCATGTCAGATTAGAAAGAGAAAAAAGCATCTGAAGGTAGGTGGGATTAGAGTTTGGGGACTTCTGCTCATGCTTGCAGAAGCCAAGATGCCTGGCCACGAGGGGCACAAAAAAATAAAGCATGCTGCACTGCATGCCATGTCAAGGACTTCTCTAAAGGAACAATGTTTCCCACCACCTCTAGTAGGTAGACTGTACCCACTGAAGGGAATCTGCCAGGCAAAACTGCTCCTTTCCTTTTTGAATTACTGCACAACACAATCTCACCCTACGAAAAAGCTGGGGAGGGTCTTTTCAGGCTGTCAGATAGTGATAGGGCTGGTGGGAATGGAACAAAACTAGAAATGGGTAGATTCAGACTGGATGTTGGGAAGAAGTTGTTCAGCATGAGGGTGGTGAGACCCTGGAAGGGGTTGCCAAGGGAAAGGAAGCCCCATGCCTGGAGGTGTTTAAGGGCAGGCTGGCTGAGGCTCTGGACAGCCTGATGTAGTGTGAGGTGTCCCTGCCCGTGGCAGGGGGGTTGGAGCTAGATGATCCTTGTGATCTCTTCCAACTCTGACTGAGTTTAGCAGTTTTGCACTAAGACCTGCATATGGTCCTGAATTCCTAAGCTTCTCCTTTATTTTTAACTCAGCTTTTACAGCACCATTTAAACTAATTTTTTTGTTTAAAATACGGAAATTGCATCTTTAATGGAAACTAATCTCTGAAGTCCCCTCAATAGAAAAACCTTTTGAATCTCTGTATGACTGTGACAGAGGTAGGTATTTTTAGAAGGACTGTGTGGTAATTTTCTCTGCAGTATTCAGTAAGTTATAATATCATAGCCAAAGTTAAAGATTTCCCTTAAGCATATTTTGGCTTTAATTGGACTCTCACAGGCGCATTCACCGCAGACAAGGCACCAGCCTAGAACGCAGCTTACCCCCAGGGATCACTGCAAAACTGCTGAGCTGAATAACACAGCCTCATGCAAATTCACAACCTGGTCAAGCCTAGAAAAAGCTCCCATCTTGGATACAGCAGGCTGCCACCACAGACCAACATCTCTCTGCAGGTGTGCCCAAGAGATGTGTGCAAGCTAGGAAGAGCCACATGCTCACCACAAGATGACACAGTCACTAAAAGCATCCTTCCTGGTAGAGAGGCCTGGGGAGGAACTGATCGATGGCATATTAAATGCAGCTGTGGTACACAGAGCCAACATAACAATAAACAGATTCATGAGGTATGTGATGATGCTTCCTGAACCATTTCTTCTTTTCCCATGTTACCAAATGACCATACTTTGAAGAAAGACTGGGAAGACTTAAACATAACCATTGCAAGACTAAGCACTGGAGGATGGCAAGAATAAAGTCATATATTTAATATGAAAGAAATGCATGGCAGAAGATGTCTGGTTTACAGACTGTTCCTAAAATGTGTGTGCTATTTGTGATCAAATACACTTCATTACCAGTCTCTCTCTCAAAGTGAATGTTTCTCAATACAATAAAAGAAAAGCCATCTGAATCACAACATTACACTCACAAAGCAATAACTATTTTACTACCTGGGCAGTATGTCACAGCAGCTCTTTTTAAATCAGTTGAATTCAGTGTAGATATCACAGTCTCACAGTATCACCAAGGTTGGAAGAGACCTCACAGATCATCAAGTCCAACCCTTTACCACAGAGCTCAAGGCTAGACCATGGCACCAAGTGCCACGTCCAACCTTGCCTTGAACAGCTCCAGGGATGGCGACTCCACCACCTCCCTGGGCAGCCCATTCCAGTGTCCAATGACTCTCTCACTGAAGAATTTTCTCCTCACCTCGAGCCTAAACTTCCCCCGGCGCAGCTTGAGGCTGTGCCCTCTCGTTCTGGCGCTGGCCACCTGAGAGAAGAGAGCAACCTCCTCCTGGCTACAACCACCCCTCAGGTAGTTGTAGACAGCAATAAGGTCACCCCTGAGCCTCCTCTTCTCCAGGCTAAACAATCCCAGCTCCCTCAGCCTTTCCTCGTAGGGCTGTGCTCGAGGCCTCTCACCAGCCTCGTTGCCCTTCTCTGGACACGTTCAAGCATCTCGATGTCCTTTCTAAACTGGGGGGCCCAGAACTGAACGCAGTACTCAAGGTGTGGTCTAACCAGTGCAGAGTACAGGGGCAGAATGACCTCCCTGCTCCTGCTGACCACACCATTCCTGATGCAGGCCAGGATGCCACTGGCTCTCTTGGCCACCTGGGCACACTGCTGGCTCATGTTCAGGCGGGTATCAATCAGCACCCCCAGATCCCTTTCTGTCTGGCTGCACTCCAGCCACTCCATACACAAGCACTGCACAGAATTAGTCTTTTTTTTTCCCTGTGTGCCAGTTCTTGGCCATGGTATCTGTAACTCCTCCTTTGACTTTTGAAGAAAATAACCTGTTTACAAATCAATGGACAGATTTTAACTAGCACCAAAAAGTCTGACAAAGGGACAAAATTCCAACAAAGGGACAAAAAGTCCAGCAAAACTCCTTATTTAAAAAGTCAGTGCAAGTTACTGTACAGAGAGGAGGCTGGAGCTGGATGCTGTTACCACCTATCTCTTATTCCCACGTACCCTGTTAGCAACTCTGCACGCTGTGGTGACTATCACTAAAATTGCCAGAACAGCAAATTGTGTGGGAAATGTCAACATCTCAGAGCCTGCACTCCCAAGAACCAACATTTCTCAAGAACAGCACTTCTGGAAGTTGTTTTGGTTTTTTTTTTTTTGTTACAAATGTGTATAGAATTACAAGCTGTTATACCCTGCAGTAAAATAGTACTAATAGAGAAATGCAGATAAAATAAAATAATCATTTGTTAAAGTTGTTATTTTCAAATAATTTTTTTCCTGTTTTGGAAGCAAAGGCCACAAAAGCTCTGCAATGACCAATGGCTTTTCTGCTTCTGACAAATCTTGTCAAAATGGGCACGGTGTGGAAGAAAAAAACTGGGTTTGCTCCACCAGAAAAGGAGACAAATAAGAAACAGTCCTGTGTGTTTGGCTCTGTCCAAGATTCCTGGAGAAATGCTTCGAGGGAAGTGATCCTCCCACTCTGCTCCACACTGCTGAGACCCCACCTAGAGTACTGCATCCAGTTCTGGAGCCTCTGCTACAAGAGGGTTATGGATGTGCTGGAAGGTGTCCAGAGAAGGGACATGAGGATGATCAGAGGGATGGAGCACCTCTGCTATGAGGAGAGACTGAGGGAGTTGGGGCTGTTCAGTCTGGAGAGGAGAAGGTTCTGAGGTGACCTTCTTGTGGCCTTTCAGTGTCTAAAGGGGGTCTACAGAAAATCTAGGGAGGGACTTTTTTAGGATGTCAGGTAATGATAGGACAGTGGTGGTGGGGGGGGTAGAACAAAGGTAGAAATGGGTAGATTCAGACTGAATATTAGGAAGAAGTTCTTCAGCATGAGAGTGGTGAGACCCTGGAAAGGGTTGCCCAGGGAGGTGGTGGAAGCCCCATCCCTGAAGGTGTTTAAGGCCAGATGGGATGAGGCTCTAGACAGCCTGATGTAATGTGAGGTGTCCCTGCCCATGGCAGGGGAATTGGAACTAGATGATCCTTGTGGTCCCTTCCAACCCTGACTGATTCTATGATTCTATGCTACCGTTTGTTATACACATACAGGCCCATGGAGCCACAACCAGATGTGTCCCCCTGTGTATGCAGCCCTTTGCCAATAACAGAGAGATCTGAAACCAGCCAACATCCTCCTGCTTTCACTTTATATACATATAACTTAATATGTGATTACAATGGGGTTTAAATGAATGACTTCTGGACCAAGAAGACCTTGGATGGTGACTGGCATACATCCAGGCATAAAAGATGGAAATAGAGGACTCCTAAACCTGTGTTGTGGAAACACTCCCACCTCTCCTGCCCCCATCTGCTCAGGATCTCATCACAAAGGCTGTCGTTATTATAATAACTTTATTATGGACCTTCTGGGGCAAGGCAGCTCCCAGCAAGGGCTTTGCCGCAGCAGGCAGGAAACTCGTTTGCTCCCTGCTAGAGTAAAGCCCTTTATAATTAATGCTGGGTAAATAAAGCACTCATCTGTAAACACTTTTAATTAGAAATTGGTTAAAGCTAAACCCCCGTGACCACATTGGCCAGAGGGATTAGACACACGTCAAGCTTTGCTCAATCAGCAAATAAGAGGCCCTTTAGTATCCTCTATTCCCGTGCTGTGGGACCCCTTTCAGCTCCTATCACACGTCACTGCGCTGTTCCAGCCTGCTCTCCAGGCTCAATAAAGGATCAATATTTGTCTGTACTTTCTGAGCAAAAGGCCTCCTTGACACAGGCAGCATCTGTGTTTGAACAGTTACTTGCTAACACATAGCAGACTTTCACCAAAGAGATCTCCAGCCTGGCAGGTCAAGCTGGAGTGAGGGTCGCTGAGCACCACTGGTGATTTCTGTGTTTGCTTAGTGTGATGCCCAGAGCACAGCTACCAGAAAGGGCTCACATGAACACTGCTCAGTGCTCCCAGGGCAGATATGCATTTCAGAAAAACAGTATACAGGTAGGAAAACATAAATAAAACCTCCTACCCACCTAGATTACCATTTTCTGTCCCTTTAGATGACCTGTGCCTGATGCCTCTAGACTCCTGGTAACACTGAGAGTTTTCTATCAGCCTGCCTTATCAGATTTCTATCAGCCTGCTATCAGATTTCAGGGAGAAGGGATTTCTAAGACCACCCTGCATATTTCCACATGATGCTCATGTTTAGGGACAACAGCAGAAGCACATAGGAACAAGGGAAGTACTTTCAGCAAAGATGGTTCTTGTTCTGGTCAGGTGGTGTCAGTTTGACAAAATGTGTGCCCTGCAACGGTTTGTCTCCACTGTGGAAAAGAAACAAGTGGGCTCTGCTGGAAATCACAGAATCACAAAAACATCCAGGTTAGAAAAGCCACTCAGGATCACCAAGTACAACCTTATAACCCTGCTCTACAAGATTCACCTTAAGCCATAGCCCTAAGCACCACATCCAAACGACCCTTAAACACACCCAGGGTGGGTGACTCCACCACCTCCCTGGGCAGCTCATGCCAGTCCCTGACCACTCTCTCCTTGAAAAACTCCTTCCTAATGTCCAATCTAAGCCTACCCAGTCTCAGCTTGAGGCCATTCCCCCTTGTTCTGTCTCCACCTACCTGAGAGAAGAGACCAGCATAAGCCCCTTCACAACATCCCTTTAGGTAGTTGTAGAGAGCAGTGAGATCTCTCCTCAGCCTCCTCTTCAAACTAAACAGCCCCAGCTCCCTCAGTCGCTCCAACAGCACTGGAAGCACAAACCTGCCCTCTCAAAGACAGCCAGCAGAGTCCTTACCAGCAGAAACATGTCCACTCCTCCCCATCTGCAGGAACATTGATTACCCCTGATGCACCCTCTCCTCTCTGTACTCTGTCCTCTAGCCCAGAGTCATTCCTCATGGAGGAAAACTCCAAGCCAAATCAATAATAAAGATTCTACTATACTGTTGCTGATCTCTACCAGGCAGCTGAACTGCCAAGGATAACTCCTTTATTAGATCCTCTCCTCGTCCCAGTTGTCCAGAGCTCAACAATGGTTTGAAATGCAAGACAGCTGACAATCTTAAATACCATGAAATGAGAGGTCCCAGCCCAGGGTAAGTGAGCATGCACAAGAATAACACTTTTAGAGATGAGGAAACTGAGGCACAGAACAGCAAAGCAATGTGTCCCCTCCAGACTAGAGTCAGAAACTACTTCTGCTGAGCAATGGCCCAGTGCTGCCCCAGTTAGTGCTTTCCTATACCCTCATCTTCTTTAATCAATCTTTGTAGTCTTTTCCTAAGAAAAAGATAAATAGTCTTTTTGGACATAAGATATGATTTCTCCAGCAGATATGCCTCCCCTTTTCCTGGAGGCCTACTGACTGAAGCCATCAAGCTGTGCACTGAAGTGCAGCTGGGCACGAGGAAGAAGGACATCAGAAGCTCATGGAGAATAGCATGACCAGAACATATAACTTAGGATAATTCCTGGCTCATAACTTATTGTAGGTTGGTTGGTTTATTTTTTAAATGTTCTCAGCTCTTTCTTGGACTTTGTGTATGTTAATTTGACTTCTCTTTTTCCCTTCTATGTTTTCCTTTTGTGTTGGTGGTTTAACTCCAGTCCCTGGAGGCTACAAGTGGGATCACTTATTTCCTTCCATCAGCAGCTGCCTGAGCCCACAGATGAGCTCCTCACAGATGCACAGCAATTCTGCTGGGGATGGTGCTGGGAATGGCCAGCTCATCTGTGCCTAAGAGAAATTCCAGACCCATTGCTCTCCCAACATGCAGAGCTCGCACACATCCACTACTTGAAAGATAACATGGCTTACTTGGACTGATGTGAGCTCAGATGTTCAAGGGAGCACAGAGAGGGGATCCTGCTTTCACTGATAGATTGGTCTAGAGGGCTCTACAGATGCCTTCTAAGCTGAACTGTACTGCAACACTGAGATTTCCACCTTTTTGCTACACATGGGTCATCTCCAGCCAGCCTGGCTGAAGCCTGAGTGAGACTCAAGCTCAACCATTTACTGTATAGGTAGCTGACAAGCAGCTCTCTTGCCCCATAGCTACACACTTCATGGAGACAAGTTGCTCCAAGGGAAGTCTGTCCTGAAATAACTTCTGTCTTGCCACCATCATCACCTGTGTTTTCGCTTTCTCCCACAGCCAGTTGGAGTCAAGGTCCAGCTCTAACAAAAGCCAGACTTGTGGTTAATGATGCCTCAGAAAACAAAGCCAAAACCACTCTGTAGATCCCCAGCTGGCCTCTGATCAGAAGGCACTTGGTGGCAGCACATCAAATACACCCACGTGCAGTATAACTGTCTGGACAGACATCCCTCCCACCCTATGAGCCATTAGGAGTCAGAAAGTGGCGTTGGCTACAGGTATCTTGTGAGATGGAAAGATTTTCTGAGGCACTGAATGTGCCATTCTTCAATGAGATACACCATTACAGTTCCCACAGAATTGTTTCAAGACAAGCAGCCTGGCTACCAGTGCAAAGGAGCCTGAAATGTCACTCCCACCCCACTCCCCATCAACACTGATGTTAGATCTACCTCTGGGTCTAAGCCTTGTCTTTGGAACAACTAAACTTCTCCTTTCTCACAACTGGAGAAGAACAATCCCAGGTATCAACACAGAATGGAGACTGATCTCTTGGAAGGCAGTGAAGGGGAAAAAGATTTGGGGGTCCTAGTGGATGGAAGGTTGATGATAAACCAGCAATGTGCTCTCATGGCCAAGAGGGGCAATGCTATTTTGGGGTGTATCAGAAGGACTGTGGCTAATAAGTCGAGAGAGGTTCTCCTGCCCCTCTACTCAGCCCTGGTGAGGCCACATCTGGAGTATTGTGATACTGTGATACTGTGATTGTGTCCAGTTCTGGGCCCCCCAGTTAAAGAGGGACATAGAACTGCTTGAGACTGTCCAGCACAGAGCCACAAAGATGATGAAAGGAATGGAACATCTCTGTTATGAGGAGAGACTGAGGGAGCTGGGGGTCTTTAGTGTGGCGAGGAGGAGACTGAGAGGTGACTTCATCAATGGTTATAAGTAGGTAAAAGTGAGTGCCAGGAGGATGGAGCCAGGCTCTGCTCGGTGATGCTCGATGACAGGACAAGGGGCAATAAAAACTTCCAAGCTGAGCCATAGGAACTTTCATTTAAACATGAGGAGAAATTATTTTCCCTGTGAGGGTGACAGAGCACTGGAAAAGGCTGCCCTGGGGAGTTGTAGAGTCTCCCTCTCTGGAGATATTCAAAACCCACCTAGATGTGTTCCTGCGTAATCTGGTATAGGAGATCCTGCTCTGGCAGGGAGGTTGGACTGGGTGAGCTTTCAAGGTCACTTCCAGCCCCTGAGATTCTGTGGTTCTGTGATTCTGATTCTTGAAGCATTAGCTTCAGACACTCCCAAAGTCAGCCTAATATCATTTGTCTTCCTTAAGTGACCTGAATATAAATATCCCTGTGATGTGTCTGCTGGAGTGGCTCCCACTTGGAAGGCAGAGCTTATCACAACATGTAGGACCAACAGCCTATCCAGACTTGATGCCCCTGACTTCATATGGAACTCTTACATATGGAGTAATGTAAGATTTGGCTCTTCATTTGGAAACGCCTTAAAGAAATCTCCTAATCATAGAATCATAGAATGGTTTAGGGACCTCAAAGATCATCTAGTACCAACCCCCCCAGCATAGGCAGAGACACCTCCCACTAGAACAGGTTGCTCAAGGCCTCATTCAACCTGGTCTTGAACATGTCCAGGGAGGGAGCAGCCACAATCTCTCTGAGCAACCTGTTCCAGTGTTTCACCACCCTCACTGGAAAGAACTTCTTCCTAACATCCAGTTTAAATCTCCCCTCTGCCAGTTTAAACCCATTACTCTTCATCCTGTCATTACAAGACCTTGTAAATAGTCCCTCCCCAGTCTTCTTGTAGGCCCCCTTCAGATAGTGGAAGTGGGGACAGAAGCATGGACATGGCTTTCCCCAGGGATGGCATCAAGTCCTCCTCCCAGACAGAAGTGAGATTTGAGGTTTTAACAGACAACCACCCACTGCTGCAGTAAAGGGAAGGATAACTCACTGGAATGCTTGTGGTTTCTGCACTCCTCTCTCCCAGCAGGAAGTATTTTAATTTTTAATTCAAATGCATGAACTATCCTCCAATGAAGAAAGGCAGCAGAGTGATTTTCACATGGTCCAGAGCCCCACTCCAAAGGCATTTGATTCCTTAATGTAGGACATACTCTCCAGATGCACTATTAATATGGCTATTATTAGTTCTTTTTGAAATCTTTTTGTACTCCTGGCCCAGTAAAGTAATTGAGCACTGACCCCCCCAGGCCCGTTGGTGAACAAAAGGGAATGGTGCCCATTTGGATTACCTAAACCCAGCAAGAAAGCTTTGATTTAATACTCCAGGCCTCAAGGTCCCAGCCGCCACTCTGCTGCCCTGGGATACAGTGTCATCGCTGCTCCCAGTTAGAGGGATCAGGGGCTTAACGGGATTTAGGGTGGAAAATCCAAGCTCAGCCTGAGGTGTCTGCAACACAGGACTTTGCAGGAGAAGGGGGAGAGAGAGCCAGGTTTCGTCTTTCTCACTTCTCTCATCTGGGACATGCATCACTTCTCTTGCCCAGGTACGGGAGAGAAGAAGGTAGCGTTATAGTGTCTGCTATTAGTGTCAGTATTACCCTAATTGGGTAATTATATGCTTAAATGATAATTATACCTTTAATAGCAATTATGTCAGTCTGCTTGCTAAAGAAACCAGGAGCTGGCATGCAGCGATGGAGGAGATCTCTGCCGGTCCTCTATCGACAGTTGGACTTATCTCAGAGCTCTTTTCCATCCAAAACATTTCTGTGATTCTGTGTGTGCCACAGTCCTGTCCCAGGAGGATAAGCCATGGAAAAGAAGGTAAATGGGTGGAAAAGGAGGATGTGGTCACTCACCATTAGGACTGAGTGCCTTCAGGGAATAGCCCTACATGGATAGTGCCTTAAGAACTACTGAGACTTGACCCTACAACCCAGTGAGTCATCTCCCCTAGAACCGCTGAGCTGCAGCACTGACTTAGCAATTCCTGCTTTTGCCACCTTGTGAGTTCTAAGTTGACAGGTTGCAAAGTGTTATTCCTCTGAGCTTTGACCTCAGCCCTGCACACAGTGGCCCTTCCACTGTGCATATTGTCCAGCACAGCTTCTGGGGTCCAGCAAGAACCACAGACCCACCAAAGAGAGGGGAAAGGAAAAATGTCAGAAAACAAAACACACACAAGGATGAAGCAGCCTAGCTGCTACCCTTCATGTTCTAGGCCTGGAAGGAAGGAAGGAAGGAAAGAAACAAGGAATTCAGATGGAAGGAATTTGGAAGGAAGGAATCCCAAAGGAAGGAATTCAGAAGGAAGGAAGACATTTGGAACGAAGGAAGGAATTTGGAAAGAGGTAATCTGAAAGGAAGGAAGGAATTTGGAAGAAAGGAATTCAGAAGGAAGGAATTCGGAAAGAAAGAATTCAGAAGGAATGAAGGAAGGAATTCAGAAGGAAGAAAAGAATTAGGAAGGAAGGAACTGGGAAGGAGGGAATTTGGAAGGAAGGCATTCAGAAGCAAGGAATTCAGAAGGAAGAAAAGAATTAGGAAGGAAAGAATTGGGAAGGAAGGAATTTGGAGGGAATTGGGAAGGGAGGAATTTGGAAGGAAGGAATCAGGAAGGAAGGAATTCAGAAGGAAGAAAAGAATTAGGAAGGAAGAAATTGGGAAGGAATGCATTTGGAAGGAAAGAAGGAATTTGGAAGGAAGAAAAGAATTGGGAAGGAAGGAATTGGGAAGGAATGCATTTGGAAGGAAAGAAGGAATTCGGAAGGAATTCGGAAAGAAGGAAGGAATTCGGAAGGAAGGAATTCAGAAGGAAGGAAGGAATTCAGAAGGAATTCAGAAGGAAGGAAGGAAGGAAGGAAGGAAGGAAGGATTAACCTTTCATGCCCATCCTTGGTTCATGAGAACAACTGAAAGCATTCCATTTACATGGGACTAAACTGTGGAGAGGAGAAGCTGCTCCTTTTACTACTCAAAGTTGACTCTGAGAGAAGGAGCAAAGACTGCACAGAGCACACCCAGCATTCATTTTTTCCTTTAAGTGCTGGCTCCAACGCTCATCCAAAGGGAAAATCTAATGCTGTTGATCTGGCCGTATTTTTACAGTGCTGCAAATACACAGGGGTGCTGTGTATTTAATGACCATGAAAGCCACACAAGTTCACAGGATTATTCCCAGGCAAGCCTCCCTTCTAAAACAGACGTTTAGGATGTCAGGCATCCTTCCCAAAGACACAGAATAGAGGCTGGCGTGGTAGAGAGTTGAAGCTTTAAGACCTCTGCTGGCAACACTCAAAATTCAGTGCACCGCATTGGCAGAATTCTGTTCCCATTTGTGTCATTCAAAGCAGAAACTGGATGTGCCTATGACAGGCACCAAAGTCAGGGTCAGGTTCTTCACAGAACAAATCAGAGGAGTGTTCGACCTCAAAACAAGGGGGAACTTCTTTACTGTAAGGTCACAGAGCACTGGAACAGGCTCCCCTAAGAGGTTGTGAAGTCTCTTTCTCTGGAGATTTTCAAGGCCTGTCTGGATGCCTTCCTCTGTGACCTGAGATATGGTCCTGCTCTGGCACGGGTGTTGGACTTGATGATCTCTTTGGGTCCCTCCTAACCCCTAACATCCTGTAGTCCTGTGATCTTGTGATTTTGGATTACACCAGTTAAAGACAGTATGAGTCATGGACTATGTAGGCTGATGTTTTGGGAGCAAAAGTCTCAAGTCTGCATTCATCGTGAAACGTGCATCTAATCTGAATGGCCAGGGAGTTACTGTCGTGTGTATTTAACATCAAAAACCAAATGCAGAGAGCAGATATCTTCTGGAGAGAGCACATTTTAAATTGGCTTCAGTGCAGCAGGCTCGATGACCGTCATGGCCCCTTTTGCAGCTGAGATGGTAGGCCATGATTTCCTTCTCATCTTTCAGGGCACTGAGAAGCATGGGGTTACTTGGATTCTGCCATACACTGCCTTGATGCTGGCCCTGCCTGCAGGGAATGGATGTAACAAACTCTTCTTCTTCAGCACTTCAGATGTCCTCAGGATCAGGAATAATTTCCTCTCCTGGACACATGCACACAGCTGTTATTTTTGCTCTAGACTTCCTACAGAAACACCAGAAGCTTAAACAGTGGAAGAGGAGAGTTGGAACAGCCAAGATCAGTGCTGCAGGCTGGGTATAGAAAATGGATGCCTGACTGGTATGTAGTGTTTAAGTGTTCAGACAGTGACCTCCCTCTACCCAACTCCTGCCAAATTATCTGGGATGGTGAGTCTGTTAGGGCTATCTAAGTGCTTCTGATTCTGGGCAGGCTTCTGCTGTTGTGGGAACCATCACCATGATGTCTACCAGCAACCTACAGTTTAGGCTCTGTAAAGCAGACATATCTTCAGGTCTAACAGGGAATCACAGAAATAAGCCAGTCCTTGACAGATACACGCCTAAGCTCCCTTGAAAAACTGCCACAGTGGAAGCTTAATATCTCCCCCAATATATTCATTCTCTCCCACTAGAAAAGACCTCACAAAGGTCAAATCTCGCTCTCCTTGGCTGCACCTAAAACCTGGTACTTCAAGTCCTATACAAATGGCAACAATTTGTGTCTTTCTTTCTTTCTTTCTTTCTTTCTTT